>OY986436.1:131137733-131604849 GCA_963920525.1 Dichetophora obliterata
ATTTGGACTGTTTTTTTATTTATATACCTGAGTAAAAAAGAATATTTGCTAGCTCAGGCCGTACAACATTTCTACAACGTTGAACAAGAAAAACTTTGAAAAATAAACCACAAAAAAGTTGTAAAAAAAGGACTTGCACTAGAGCTGATGAAACAAGTAAATTTAAAATGTTTTGGTTTTAAAATATTTAAAATGAATTCTTTTCAGCAGATTCGACCACTTCAGCATCTGTACGAACAAAATTAAGTGCATGTGCTCGTTATACATCCTTTTTGTGGTTTATTTTTCAAAGTTTTCCTTGTTCACCATTGTACAAATGTTGTACGGCCTGAGCTAACAGATTTTCATTTTTACACTACTTACTCTCCGTCTGTATTTTATCTATATTTACCACCACCCGTCATAAATATTTCTCTTCTTTCTTCCGCCAAGCTTTTCTTGGTCATATTCTTGAGATTTTCATTCATATCTTTTAAGTTTTAGGAGCCTCTTTTTAGATCATATCTAGCCTCGAAATCCATGCCAATCTTCTCCCACACTTTCTTTTTCGCCTGCATCGGTTTTTTTAGTTTAAGTTAACAACCCTATTCTGGCAAATTAGCAATCTGGCAAACCAGAATTTTGAATATTTAAATCCACCAAACACATGGAAATATTCAAAATACTGGTTAACAATTGTTAATTTGCTAGAATAGGGCTATTAGTGTGCGTGCTCCTCTATCAACGAGTATTGAATGCGAGAATAAAGTACAAAATATTTTTAAGATTTTTTTTAATATTAAACTAATTGAATTTTTGTTAATAATATGAATATGTGCCTTATAAAGGACTGAGAACAAAGTACAAATATTTATGAGTTTATTTTTTAGTAAGAAACAAATTTAGTGTGAAACTAATGAAGTTTTATTTATATAAACATGTGCCTTGGAGTAAGTTTTATAAATAAGTTTTTGTTAATAAAATGCTTACACGAATGTTGGTTTTTTGCTGTGATAAGGAAAGAAAGTTTCGGATGTGATTATAATCTAAAATTACACAAAAATTTCAATGTTAATATATGAATGCTTCTGCTTTTGGCATTTTGAAACTAGCCTTGCAAAATAGTCTTGAATTAGAGCCGTTCTGGTATTACTGTTTCTATTGTTCTCTACCCCATTTGTTTCTTCAGATTGAAAGATATCGTCTTCCACTGCGTTTTCTTCAACAGGAGGCTCTGTATCGTTTTGCATGCGTGCAATGTTATGCAACTCAGCGCAAGCAACAATTATTGCCATAGCCGTGTCTCGGTTAACCCTCATTCCTAGTGACAGAACTGGAAAACGGCGCTTCAATACACCAAAGCATCTTTCAATACAATTTCTCGTTCGTATTTGAGACTCATTGCATAGACGGTCAGCTGCTGTAGTGGGCTGCAAAAGAGGCATCATCATAAAGTCGCTTACACCGTATCCACTATCTCCAAGAAGGTACCAGTCACCAAATTCCTTTTGCTCAAATCTGTGTTTGAGGCGACTATTATTAAAAATGTTGCTATCATGAGCAGAGCCAGGCCATCTACACACGATGTCAACTTTTTCTAGGTTTGCGTTGCACACCGTCTGTACATTGAAAGAAAAGTACCCTTTTCTATTTTGAAATATCTCGGCATCTTCACCGCCGAAAGATTGTATTCTTATATGCGTGCCGTCGATGCATCCCACCACTTTTGGAAATTTTGCTATAGCATGAAAGGCAAGATTTGCTTTTTTGATTTCGTTGTTGGTAGTTGGCATTTTAATTAACTCTTTGGAAAGTTCAGCAATAGCAAAAGAAATTTCTTTGACGACTCGGCTTGCTGAAGCCACACTCACTCCACAAAAATCGTCGACTGTTATCAAAAAACTGCCTGACGCATAAAAACGCAATATTTTAATAACATTGATTAAAAGCAAAACACATTTTGAAAAAACCTTTCAGAATTTCTTTTAATTTTATGTTTTATTTTATCCAAAATTAAGAAATAGCTGCTTTTGGACAAGCGGAATCTTCTGATGAACTTGTCCTCGTCATACTCTTCCACGTAGTCACGTCTATGACTACGTGGAAGAAGTAAAGATCGTGACTCTGAAAAAACTGGATTTAATAGAGGTGGCGGCGTTCTTGTTGCAGTAAAAAGGTGTCTCTGCTCTTGAGAGACGTGAGCTCTTGAGATACCTTTTTACTGCAACAAGAACGCCGCCACTTCTATTAAATCCAGTTTTTTCAGAGTCACGATCTCTACGATAAACTTGAAACTTTTTAGTATCGAAAAATTCCCATCGAAAAACTCGAGGATAAGCCAGGTCTTCACAAAAATAAAAATATCGTAATCCGCATCTGACGTGAAATTGAAAATTATTTGAGATTTAGTTCTCATTCCAGACATATTCTGGAAATAAATTTTAAGATTTCGGCAAACAATTGAAGAATGTAAGTCGGTAACGGTGTTCTCCCTACGTTTTGAAAGTTTATAAACCACCGAACAGTAACATTTCTCTGCCAAAGAGTTGGGCTCAGAAGGGCTCAGAACTTTATCATAAAAAATTTCAGCCACACCAAGTTAAAAATTAATGCTCTCCAGATTATTTAAGTTAACATCCTTTTTCACAAGTTTGTGGCATGTAAGATGAATACGATCGATAGAAGCATGTTTAATTACATAAGAAATAATGTTTTCCTCAGTAACATTAGGCATAAACGACGATAGGGGCAGATACTTTTTCTTCATAACAACATCAAGCTCGAAATTTTCATTAAGGCCAACTATAGCTTTAGAGCGATTAATTTGTTGATTCTTGCTTTGAACCGTATTCCAGTCATTATTATTATTATCATTATATAGCTCTTGCTCCAAAGAATTAAAATCATTAGCGGGTACATTAGCATGAGAGAATTCTTGAGAGGCAGCAACAAAAGCGGTAGCAATAGAATCATCAATAGAAGAGAATATAGTATGTGATGAAATAGACGTTGCCATATTCATATTGGAAACAGGAACAACGTTAACAACAGCATAAGAGGAAGCAGTAGAAGCAGTGGCGTAAAAGGCGGGCCCGCAGAGCCCGCATTGCGGGCGGGCGCAACTTAGCCAGGGGCGCCCTCAAGTTCCTTGATGAAAATGATAAATGAAGTGGAGAACGACGTTATAATAAACCGAACGAACGACTAATATATTAATGTTTGAATATTTCCAAAATTTGTATGGGTTTCAATAGAAAATATCTTTGGTGAAAAAATCAAAATGAATTTTTTTAATAGTCGCAACCGTTTCGTTATGACGTTATTAAGAATATAGTTTTTCTTTCCATTCACATTTTATTTAATTTTTTTTATATATCAAAATAAAGTTTAAAATTTTTTTATGTCTGGCAACATTACTGTGTTTGTTTACATTTTACAAGATACAAAAAAAAAGCGGGACACAAATTTTTCAATATTCTAATTTTAAAAGTGTTTAAAAAAATTTTGATACTGTAAATTTTCCACGAAAACATCATAAGAACTGCGTAACACCAAATCCAAAAATTTCTTGCTAACACGGAAGATATATATTTTTTTATGGTGACCTGTTTAGTTAAAATGTGAGATATATTTGATGTATGGCAGCTGATTATTTTTTGAAATTTCCAATTATTTGCAAACACAAAAAACTCAATTTTTAAAATTTTCTTGCTGTAATCAAAAAAGCTTACAAATATAAACAAAAACGTTGGTAGTATAACTTGTGTTGGTAGTATTTAGTATAATGGCCGTGACATTCGCCTATGAAACTTTCCATTTATTTATAATCACAAAAGAAATTGATGTAGCAAATATCATTGTTTTGAGACAAGGCTTAATTAAGTTTATATATAACTTTTTGAACATTTCTTAATTTTGTCACGAAAGATATCCGTGCCAATTCTCATAGCTCTTCGATCACTCCTTTTAATTTTGGCCAAGAATGGGGACTGGTTGACGTTTGTTTCCAAAAAATTGAATATATTCTTAAATATTTATTTCCTTCGCAAAATATTATTGTTTTAAATAACAACAATGAATGAAAAATAATTGACTATTTTGAGCAAAAGTTGTCCTTGTTAGGCAAAACTCGATTATAGTCGAAGTCGATTTAAAACATATAAAAAAGAAATTTAAAATTTAAATTTTTAAAATATAACTGCTGTAATAAATGATGCCATTGAATTAAAAGAGCTCTTTCTTGTTCTCTTTTTTTTTGTCAAGAGTTCTTTTGTTTTCTCCTATGCTTCTAGTAACCTACTAATAACATAGTTTTACTCTAAAAGTAAATAGCAGAGCGCTTTTAGAAACCTGCGGGCGGGCCCACAAAATATAGTTACGCTACTGAGTAGAAGAGATCAATGCTTGAGAATAAGTCAAAGTAGCAATTACAAAATTAGAAGCAGGATCAACAATAGATGGTAGTGAGCTTTGATGAGTAACAGCATTGGACAAAGCAGCAGAATAATGAAAAGGAAGAGTTGACAGAGTAGAAGCAGTAGTAGTCTCAGGCTTAGAAGCAGGAACAATAACACAGGGCTGAGAGTTAACCAGCAAAGCAGGAGATGGAGAATTTAATGTAGTGCGCGCAGTTTTAGCTGAAGAAACCGGTTTTCTTGAACGTAAACGAGTGTGCAGCATTTCACGATTGTTCAGAGATGGAGAGTTAGGTTTTACGTCTGAACCAACAACAACGTGAGGGCTTTGACGAGTAACATTTGTCGCTGCATCAGAGTTTTTTGCATTTACAAACAATTTGCTTTGTCCCTTGAGTGGGTCACTGACCTCTTTATTTATAATTTGCATTAGCAGAGATTTTATAAATCAGCCATTTCAGCTACTAATGAATTTATTACAGAAAAAACATTTGAAGAAGAATTCAAGCACATCAACTGAATATTCGGAGGTGAAACAATAAATTCAAATAGATTTGCATTTAAATTTAAATACTGACTATGAAAGATCGAATTGCATACAAAACAGTTTATTCGTAAGTCATTAGCAATTGCATTAGAGCAATTAAAGCACAACATTATTAAGGCAAATCAGAGCAGCAGCACGACTGAAGATGAGCACGACTGAAACTCGACTGATATTACACGTTCAATTAATAAAATTAGGTTTTGAGCAATGACAAAAATAACTTATTTTAAATTTGCAAAGGAACCTTCTAAATTCCTAGAATATACTTACAACATTGCATTCACTTACGACGCAACACCTACATAGTTTCTTTTTATTAACTTGGCAAGAAATCATTGAAAAATACTACACTAGAAAACTACACAACGACACAATGTAACATACCTTTTTTCAACAGCACAAAACACTGTTAGCAGATTGCCAAAATATATTTGTTTATAAAAAATAAGCATACGTCAAAAAAATACGAATAACCTTATAATAATTAAATCATGGTTCGGTCATCACCTCCCTGCGTAAAAACTCAGTGAGAAAAGAGTAAAGAGTAAAAACTGCCATGTGAAGCTTCTTGAGAACATAAGCCGTTCGGAATCTGCATTAAACTCGTAGGTCCAGTTCTCGATCATTTTTGTTCAAACATTTAATAGCACGCACAACACAAATGATCAATAGACGCTCGGTCAAACTCCTTTCTAGAGCTGAAATGGCCAAATTTTTTTTTTAATTTACACCAACCCTTTTCCGCATAAAAACTTTGCCATTTCTGACAGAAAAATATTTAAAACCCTTTTATTTTTTAAGTTTTTGAGCTGCTCTTAATAAAAATGTAGTACCAATGTCCAAACTATCATTAATGAAAATTTTTAAGTTATTGCTTCATCCGAATATTTTAGAAGTTAAATTATTACGATTTTTATATTTATTTCTTAACACTTTTTTCCTTAATAAAGACATACATTTAACTACTAATATATTAGTTGAATAATTGTTTGAAGTTTTTATTTTTTGTTGAAACAATCATCAATATCACTGCTGTTTGACGTGAAATTCTGATCCTGCACTAAAGATCACGTCGGGGTCACCAATGAATGATTTGATGATTGACTAGGTACAAACCTATTCAATCGTGCACAGATTGCAAGTACTTTAACCTGTAATCTGTTGTTTAGTTGAGGATTAATTTGTTTGTTTGTAAACTAAAACACTGATTTTCTTTACCTACAAAACAATACTAACTTTATTGATAAAAATTACAAAATATTTATACACAAAATTGGCTATAAAATTACAACTAAACAAAACTGCACATAATAACAAAAAATGCTAAAGTGCTAAACTGCTAGGTTCATGACCGTAGGTTGTTGACTTAAGTTTGCCCTACTTTTGTTTTGTGTATATTTAAGCTGTTTTGATAATAGCGATAGCAATACTCAATTTAATGTTGTTGGCTTGAAAATATGCTTATATTGACGAACTTCATTCTTACGTGCAGTTTAAACAAAGAAAAAAAATTATTTTGTTTATATTTATATGACGATATGTTTGTTTGTCATATAAATATAATCTTTTCACCAACACTACGATTAAATACAGTGAGCGCACACTCAATGGTATTCTTGATCTCCAGATTTGGAACACCAACTATTTCTACACACTCCTCTCCTTTTTTTGGCGTAATGAAAAAATTTCACTTTGGAGCCCATTTACTCTTTGGTCTAAAATATTTTTTCTTCTTGTAAAGAGTTAATTAAAGAAAACACATACGCGTTATCTGACGCGTTATCTGACGCGTTATACGCGTTGAAGAGCGACAATTTCGTTTTAAACTTTTTCTAATGTTATCTTCTATTTGTTTTCATGCTGTGGCACAAATTGTAATGGTTGATGCTTTTGTTGATGCTTAAGATGTTGTAGATTTAGTGCAGGTAGAGAAGAATTTACTTTTGTTGTGGAGGATGCGTTAGAGGTTTTTGATGATGATGCTGTTTTTATTTTTGTTGTCATTATTTATTGCTAAGCCTGATCAGAAATATATATGAGTTGAAGACAGCTGATGTTTTTGCCGCTTTTGGTCTGATTGCTGTTGAAGTTTTTGGTTATATTGTAGATTTTATTGTGGTTGTTGTTGTTTTTGAAGCTGGATGCACTGCTGTTGATGCTGTTGTTTTTGTTTTTGCGGAATAAGAATCATAGTCTCATCAGCTGTAATGTTAGCGTCGAATGAGATTGAAGAAAATGCATAATATATAGAAGGCGGAGTTGCAGACGCCGAATTAAGTTGTCTGCTGTTTTATCTTTGTTTATCAACAGAAGGGAGCAGGGGTGGAGACCTGATAGAAGAACGTCTCGCAGAAGAACAGATTGTACACCGAAATTTATTATTAGAATTGCTCATAAATTCAACATCAGCTTGTTTTAGCTTAGCTCAATCGCAATGAAAGAACTCATTGCAACTAAAGAACTTAACTTTATCTTGACTTTGATTTACTTTCTGGCCACAAATGCAAGGCATTGTCACGAAAAATATAATTAACTTTTAGTTATAGTTTAGTTTATATAATTTAATAAGAGTATTGTTCGATTTGTTTAGTATAAGTTGTAAGTACGAGTGACTATTTAAAATTGTTTCAGTTATTTTGCTACTGAAACATTTAAAGCACAGACGTGTTGACCCAACGACGCCACGATAACAACTGACTATTATGTCTACTTTAAGCTCTTTTTTTTTGTTGTGGTACTTTCAAAATGGCGGCCATTTTTGCCTTGCTACTTTTAGAGAATTATGCTTTTATAAGCTTTTGCGGCAACCTTTATTTCTCAGCTTAAGTTAGACAAAGAGGAATGAATTAAAAATCACTATTTTAAGCACACACTGAATTTAATTCTAACATACAACAAATGCTAATAAAAAAAAATTTCATATTAAAAAAAATGAATTGAATTTCTTTGTTGAAATCGTATATATATATTTTGCAACTTGAATAATTTTTTATCTATAGAAAACAATTAGTTGTTGACTTAACTTCTTGTTTTAAGTACATTTTAATGAATAGTTTATATATAAATTTTGCTACCTTTCGAACTTATCAAGGTTTTTGTTTACGGGCTGTAAATTGGAACGGGCTGTTCCAAATTGAAATTTGTAGAATTATCGAGAAATAAGAAAATTTGCATTCAGCAGCTGCAGAACTGTGCGGGAAATACATTAGATTAAAAAACACATTACTCTTTAAAATACATATACCATTTTTTATAAAGCTCACTTTTTGCAGAAACTATTTTTGTCAAAATCAGCGGTTAAATTAGTGTTTGAAAATATTTTCATTGTGAATTATTAAAAAAAGGACTTAAAATTTTTAAACAGTGGTTATATAGAAACTTCACAGTCCGAAAAAACTCTTTGGGGTGTTATTATTGTTAAAAAATTTAATTCAGCCCTATCAAAATTCGAATCTTATTTTTTTTTATTAAATAGTTCGATTTAAAAAGAAAGAATATTAGATGTTTTCAAAAAATTACTTTTAATAAAATTACTTGAAAGCAATTGGCAGTTCGTTCCTAACTGCGAATAAAGATAAGGTAAGCGCACTTTTTCATACTGAAATTCTTAAAAAAAAATTAAAAAATTTTAATCTATACTATTATATAAAAGGAGACTCACGGAATTTGATCCAGAAAAAGCTCTATAACTGCTAAACCGATTTTGATAATTCTTTTTTTATTCGATTCCTATGATAATATATACTGTTATAGTCTACCAAGGTTTTCGAAAAATTTATTCTTTAATTATTACAAAATCATAAACTAAAAAATAATGATTTGTTATAAAAATAATGATTTGTTATAAAAATAATAATGTTATAAAAAAATATAAGAGCAAACAAAGCTTGTCTCTCTTTGTCGCGACAGCTTCTCTCAATATAACACGGCAGCCATGTTGTGATGTTAAACTGGATTCACTGATAACAACCTTCAGCATGTTTTTGTGTGATTTAAAATAATGTTAATCAAGTTGAGAGCGTGCAGAAATTTTTCTCTCTGAGCGAAAACTTCATATAAAAAACTTGCAAAACATGCTGAAGATGATCCAGCTTTACTTTCAGGGAGATTCTTGCTTTCATACAGTGTTGATTAATTTTCTTTGCAAATGTTTTGAGGGGAGTTGCCAGAATTTAGTTATAAGCATTATGTTTTGAAGCCTTGCCAGTCAGCTTTCCTCCACTTGAGATTGTGTTAGTCTATCTATACGAATATATAAAAGCGTTGTGACACTGCACGGATGTTTGACAATCACGCAAGAACCACTGAACCGATTAACACGATATAGGTATCAAACGATTTGCTATTTCAACTTAATCGTAATATGCTATGTCAGATTTGCCACGTCTACTTTTCATACCCACTTTTTGCAAAAAATGCTATATTTCAGACGATTTTAGTCGTATGAGACTAGAAGTTTGTAATCTACGTTGAATGGTTACTTTCGCTAACTTTACTAACAATGGGCATGACCCACTTTAGTTAAGTCCACTTTTCGGGGGATAAGCTTGGAGTAAAGCAATGCGCACTAGCTTTAAGCTCAATTGGGATAAAATTCTGGCATTCTATTGTTTCGAGTATGAGATGGTTTATTTGAAAAAATTTGACCCCCATTACCGCCCAGCATTAATAATAAAAGGTTATGTTTCGAACGGTTTTGGTCGTATTAGACTAAAATTTGTTAATTTAGTTTAACTTTCGGCAACTGTACCAAAAATGGCGAATATATTTTTTTCCGAACAGCATGAAAATTCGTATATAGCAGTAAGGTGGTCTGCGGCAGGACAATGTCTGCCGGGCAATACTATACAACAATAAGAATGCTGTATATATCAGAAAATTCTGATTGACGTTTCAACGGAAAGGTCTAACATGTGTGTTGTTCGAAGGTCAATTTACACTTTTACAAATTCACAAAACGGTCATAAAAAATTCATTGAATTGGATCAGGACAAAGTCTACTATACTACTATAACTATAACTAAAAGGAAATAGATTAATATATAGATTTATGTATATCACTTTGAAATAGTTGAAAATATTTGAAATATTTTTCACAGAATTATATTTTAAGCTATATATGAAAATGTTTTTGACATAAATTAGTTGTTAAGCTGTAGAACATTGCAAAAAATATAACAACATTTTAAGCACATTAGTTTTCATCAAAAAATCATAGGGGGGATAGATGACCTATGATTTTTAATGATGGACACTGTGTCAAAATAGAGCAATTTTTGCAGATAAATTATGTAATATGAAAGAATAAGGAAAATTAAAATTAAAAAAAAAATTAAAAAAAATAAGTACAACAAAAGCAAATCTTGGCCTATTTTTGAGTACAAGTTGGATATTTTGGAGGTTTTTTGAAAACAATATAAAACATTGTATTGGTGAAGTAACGGTAAACCTTTTCTCATTTTCCCAATTTACTTAATTGAACTTTCAAACAAAGAAAATTTGATGAAAATCGATTAGAAAATGGCGGAAATGTTTGCCTGCAATTAGCTCAAACCTTATTAGACCTTAAGCTCAATAAACGATTTTAAACTATCAAACAACTTGAATTTGTATTTTAAATCAAGTATGATTTAAACTATCAAACATTTAGAATTTGTATTTAAATCATATAAAGTCAACATAATAAATATAGAGGTCATTTAGAAAAAACTTTAATCAAATGGTAGAGCTCGACCAAACGGAAACAGCTGAAAACAAAATCAGCAAAAATTCTAAAAACAACTTCAGTAAACATGCTTTGTTAGTGCAGACTTCCAGCAGGCTGTTGGTGTAATAAGAGTCAGTTTTATGTTCTTATTAGCTCCAATCTTTATTTCCAACTGTCGTTTTACAATATCTGTATCTATCAATATCATTCTTATTCAGCCAGCATGTGCTGACAACAAATACTACCAACTTATAAAATACTTATTCAACAGCCTATGCTGACTTACAACGTTGCCATCTTATTACATGCTTTCTTTTTTCTTCTTTTTTAATTATAACATTAATTATAATGATTAATTATAATAATATAAATACAAAAAAGAAACTTATCTGCATACACTTAAAATATTTTATTTCAATCTAACTGTATCTAAAAACCGTTGTGGTGGTCGTATAGTTCGACCACTACGTGTTGTATATGGTATTGGACTGTTATATGACGAATCAGAGTGTTCTGAAGGTTCCGAAATACCCACAGACCTAAAACTATCTTGAGTGGCATCAAAATAATCTGATGAATCCGATGCTTCAGCACTTGATTGATCAGTGTCACTAGATTCTTTAACTATTCCAGAATTGTTTGTATTATAATCAGACACAAAAGACGGATGACACAGATGACACAACATCTGCTGGCTCCTCCGAACGTTCATCATAGTTCCTGAAGTGCTGTTCACAGAGTACCTCACCGGAATTAAGTTCATTATTTTTAGTTCTTACAATAAAACGCCTATTTCGGCGAAAATGATTATTGAAATTATCAAGAACTATATATGATCGATCGTTTACATTTCTTATAATTTTGCCATGGTGCCATTCTTTTCCATTTTTCTTGAACATTACATATTCACCTGGATTCAAGACTGGCAACTGCTTTGCATCGCGGTCATAATAGTGTTTTTGTATTTTTCGTTTTTTTTCCAATTTCTCCCTAACCATGGACTCATCCAACCCGTTACGATTAAGTAAGCTACTTGACATTGGAAGTTTTGTTCTAACTTGACGCCCATAAAACAACTGAGCAGGAGCAACCCCCATGCTAGCGATTGGAGTCGTGTTATACTCCAACAACCTATATTGAAACCTGTCCACTTCACCTCCTTCATAACAACGTTTTAAAATGTTTTTTGCTATCGAAACCCCTTTCTCTGCCAAGCCGTTGCTCTGAGGATATCTCGGACTGGAAAAAATAAGCTCTATGTTTGAATCATTTGCATATTCTTCAAATTCATTGGAATTAAATGGAATGTTGTCACTTCGTATTTGCGTCGGAAATCCATAACGACAGAATACGCGTTCCAGTACGTCAATGATATGCCGAGCCGATTTTGCACTCAGTTTTTCAGATAGAATCAGTCCAGAGTATGCATCTTTGATTGCAATAAAGTCGTGTCCGGCGTACTCGTATATGTCAATACCGATTTGCTGAAACGGATACTCTGGCAACGAGTTCTGTCGCAGAGGTTCCTTTTGATTGTTTCTTGTAAATTTTTCACAAATAGTACAGCTCTTTACAAGTTCAATTATATCGTTGGTCATCCCCGGCCAAAAATATCGAGTTCTCGCGCGAGCTAAAGTTTTCTCAATTCCCAGATGTGGGTCATGCAGCCATTTGCTTATCTGGCGCTGAAGAGCAGTTGGAATGACCAAACGATGATCTTTAAATAATATTCCCTCCTCATAGTGAAGTTCGTTTTTGTATTTGTAAAATTTTTGACTAAAGTCATCAAGCTTGTGGTACGGTGGCCAACTAGTCTCTACAAATTTTACGATACGACTGTAACGTTCGTCATCTTTAAGTTTATCAATATATAGTTGATGGTTTTCACGAGATATGCATGCATGTTGAATAACAGAATGAATCATGCCTGAAAGTTCTTTACTAAAATCTTTGTTATCTTCTAACGGCGCTCGTGACAAGCAGTCTGCGACCAGCATCTCTTTTCCTGGTTTGTAAATGATAGTCATATCAGAATATTTTAGAAGATGCATGAACATTCGCTGAAGGCGAGAAGATACATCATCGATGTCACATTTCATTAGCGCCTCTAAAGGCTTATGATCAGAATGAACCAAAAACTCACGTCCATACACGAAAAAATGGAAACGCTCGCAAGCGAACACAATCGCCAACAGTTCTTTCTCTATTTGCGCCCACTTTTGCTCACTACGAGAAAGTGTTCTCGAAGCATATGCAATGGGCATATTATCTTGCAGTAGAACGCTTCCCAACCCATCTTTTGAGCTATCCGTCTGAATGATAACCGGTTTTTGTGGGTCGTACACTGCAAGCACAGGCGTTGTTGTAATGAACGTTAATAATTCGCTGAGCTCCTGATCATGAGCCTTTGTCCAAAGCCATTCGACATCGATTTTTGATAATTCTCGCAAAGCAGCTGTACGTCGTGATAAGTTGGGAATAAACTTTCCCAAGTATTTGAAGAGTCCTAGCAATCGTAAAATATCTTGTTTATTTTTCGGTTTCGGCATATCAATAATAGCCTTAATATGTCGCTGATCAGGTTCAATACGTCCGCCTGATATGACATGGCCCATGAATTGTACCTTTTCCGTCCTATACTGAATTTTTTCTGGATTGAATTTTATATTATTTTTCCGAGCTCGTTCAAGAACCATAGCCAGAGCTTTATCGTGTTCATTGAAGTCTTTACCGGCTATTGACATATCATCAAAATAAACTTGCACACCAGGTATGTCGCCAAAAACCTGCATCATTCGCCTCTGAAACATTTCTGGGGCGCTATTTATACCAAAAGGTACACGGTTCCAACGATAGCGTCCGAAAGGTGTCATAAAAGTTGTGAGATCGGAGCTCTGGCGGTCAAGCTCAAGTTGCCAGAACCCATTTCTAAGGTCCAGTACCGTAAAAATGCGTTTACCCGATAAATGGCTAAGAATGTCTTCCGACTTTGGAATGAGAAAGTGTTCTCTTTTAATACATTTGTTTAAAGGTTTAGGGTCGAGACAAATTCGTAAGGCACCATTCGGCTTTTCAAAATTTTGAATATTATTTACCCAATCGGTAGGGTAGTCAACTGAACTAATAATTTCCTGATCTACCAATGCCAACAACTCCCGCTTAAGTCGGTCATGAAGGGACATCGGTATACGTTTTTTATAATGTAATGATGGAACAGAGTTTTCTTTTAAGATAATTGAGCAAGTCCCAGGAAATTTTCCAACCCCATCAAATACTTCTCCATGTTGCCTAATAAATGTCTGTTTTTCGTCTGAAAATACGGGAAAAAGCTGAACAGCGTTCAGACGTTCAACCAAACCAAAAGCTATACACGACTCCAACCCCAAAAGAGGCTCAAATTTGTCATCAACAACGAGAAAATCTGCTATATAGTTTGTCTTACGATCCAAGTCAAAACATTTTAACCTAACTTGCCCATGAATGTTAATTTTATTAGAACTATAATCAATAACCTGCACACTCGATTTTGGATAAATTGGAATATTTAATTTTTTTATGTAACTTAACGGAATGCAGTTTACGTCGGCCCCTGTGTCTAACTTAAATATGACAGGCCAGTCTTGAACAAGGTACTTCTTTTTCCATCTTAAGTGCGATGAACTTTGTGTATTTGAGTTTATTCTAAAAGAATGATCAAAACAATTAATAGAACCTACTTTAAGAGCATTGTCATATTTATCAATGTCAACAAAATTATGTTTACCAAAATCTGCCCAATTTACAGTGTGTACCACGTTTCGTCCGATGTTGTTGTTTGTTGAACCTTTGGGATCAGTTGACTTGTTGTTGGTTGACTCCTTCGATGATGACTTGCAATATTTCATGAAATGGCCCCGCTTTCCACACGCTGAACAAGAAACGTTTATGGCTGGGCAAACACGACGATGACGACTGTTAAATGCTTGTCCACAATTGTAGCATTTCAAGGATTTAAGGGCAGCGACTTCAGTACTATCAACGGTCTGCCGTTCAATAACAGTATGAGCTTCAGCGTTCATGTTTTTATCCAGCAACTGCTTGTGCTCCGCAGCAGCCTCATAAATTTTGCACACTTCCACAATTTTCGACAGGGGTTCATCTTTTCCGTCCAGCAATTTAAGCTGCAATTTTTTGTCTTGCACACCGATGACAATTCTGTCGCGCAACATACGATCTGCGTACGAAGCATGACACGAGGAACACTCAAACTCACAAAATTGCAATTGAGTGCGAAGAACAGTTTCAAATTCGCCGAATGCTTGTTTTTCTTTTTGGATTATGTTGTTGAATTTAAATGCTTCCATAGCTATGTTTTTTCTAGGAAGGCAATAAACATCAAATGCTTTGATGATTTCTTCCAGCGTACGTTGGTTGTTAGCGGCAGCACCCGCAGCGATGACAGCGTCTGCAGCGGCAGTTGCATTATCAGAATCATTTTGCGCATTGCGGGTAGCTTCAGCACTAGCTGTACCAAACATGCTTTCAAGACATCCACTATTCGGGAACAAGGAATTAAATATTTCCACTCCACGCTCGCCAATAAGCCACAAGAAAATCGCAATTTTATTAGCCTCCGGTTCAATGTTTTTGTTGTTTGCCAGCAAATATATGCAAAGCTGCTGCTTCCATTTTGGCCATTCTTTTGCCAAGTTGGAACAATCCAGAGGTTGTGGTATGCGACGATCCATTGTATGATCCCACTTCTGACACCATGTAATAAGAGTCAGTTTTATGTTCTTATTAGCTCCAATCTTTATTTCCAACTGTCGTTTTACAATATCTGTATCTATCAATATCATTCTTATTCAGCCAGCATGTGCTGACAACAAATACTACCAACTTATAAAATACTTATTCAACAGCCTATGCTGACTTACAACGTTGCCATCTTATTACAGTTGGACTACATATAATAACATAAGCATAGAAACTAAAGTAAAACAGAAATACAACAACGAATGTGACATTATGAAATTGAGGAAAAAATGAGAAATTGACGCTTAAAAATCTCATCACCCCGATGGTGCAGTGTGTTAGCGCGCGCTTGCACGGGTAATCACAAAGATTAATTGTTTTAACTTTGACCTTAAGCTCAATAAACGATTTTAAACTATCAAACAACTAGAATTTGTATTTAAAATCAAGTATGATTTAAACTATCAAACATTTAGAATTTGTATTTAAATCATATAAAGTCAACATAATAAATATAGAGGTCATTTAGAAAAAACTTTAATTATTGAAAAATCTTAAAAGTTTTTAAAATTTACTAAATCGAATTGATTTAGTTTTTATGTTTCTAAAATGATGTATTGTAAATTGATGATTAAGATGATTTCGATTCCGAACCGCCAGTTCAAAGAGTTCGTAGTACGTAAACTTTTTTTAATAAATAGTCCTTTTGACCAAAGTGAAAGTGAAAGTGTTTAATCTTTGGTATTCCCTATACAAAAACAACGCAAAAATGCACAAACAAAATTCAAAAAGTTGCTAATGTAATTCTTGGCATATTTTGGTTTGAAAGGTTATAGATAAAACACTTCAGAACAACTTTGCCGAAGAAGTTGTGAACGATTTCCAAGCCTCTTTTGACATTGAGTCAGTACAAAAACATAGTAATTTTAAAAAAAAAATTTAAATTTCACTCTCAATCTCAAAACATTTAAATGGCCATAAAAAAATTTTGTGCTAACTTTTAAAAATCTTTTGTGATTTTGAATACCTACATATGTCTTCTTTAACTGGGTGCCTGAGTGTTATAAATAAATTTATATTTTGTTTTAATAGAATTTGTTAAAAAAGCAATAATGTTGCAAATACTTTTTGTAATAACAAATATAAAAAAATTTATAAGAAATATAAGATTTTATCACAAAGTAGATAAAAAGAAAACATAAATTAATTATTTAAAAAACTTAAAAAAACTTAAAGTTTGAATAAATGAGATCAAGAATTTTTTTATTGGTGAAATGATAGGTTTAAGATGTTAAGTTTAAATGTTTTGTATTTGACGTTACCTTTTAAATAAATACTTTGCTAACGCCACAAAATACGATCAACTGACAGACAAACGTCGCACAGTGTAACGTCCCCATTCTTGTCAAAAATAGAAGGAGTGATTGTAGAGCTATGAAAATTGGTACGAATATCTTTCTTGACAGAATTAAGAAATGTTGAAAAAGTTATACAAATCCGCTCTCTGCCACACCCACCTCTCATATAAACGAAACCCATTTTTGCCTGAAACTACATTAAGTCTTATCTCAAAACAACGAAATTTGCTACATCAATTTCTTTTGTGATAATAAATAAATGGAAAATATTATAGGCAAATGCCACGCCCATTAATTATATTTTAGTAAATCACCCTTGGCAAATACTACCAACACAAGTTAATTACGTTTTTGTTTATATTTGCAAGCTTTTTTGAATACAGCAAGGAAACTTTAAAAACTGAGTAGTTTTGTGTTTGTATATAAGTCGAAATTTTGAAAAGTTATCAGCTGCCATGCATCAATTATATCTCACATTTTAACTAAACAGGTCACTACAAAAACTGTATTTCTTCCACATTAGCAAGACATTTTTTTTTGTTTTGTTGTATCGAAGTTCTAATGACTTATAGTCAATCTTTCTCAAAATTATTTTTTAAACACTTCTCAAAATTGAATATTTAAAAATTTGTATCCGGCTTTAAGTGTTTACGTTTATGATAAGCTTAAAAACATATGTTTAAAATGTAAACAAAAACAGTAATGTTGTCAGACATAAGAAATTTTAAACTTTATTTTGATATATATAAAAAAAAAATTAAATAAAATGTGAATAACAAGAAAAATTGTATTTTAAAAAATGCAACTTTGACGGCTTGTCATATCGAAACGGTTGCTATTATTAAAAAATTCATTTTGATTTTTTCACCCAGGATACTTTCTATTGAAAGCTATAAAAATTTTGGGAAAATTCAAACATTGATGTATTAGATTTTTGGCAGCTTATTTTACACTGTGCATCGTTCTCCACTTCATTTATCATTTTCATCATGGGACTTGAGGGCGCCCCTGGAATAGTTGCGCCCGCCCGCAATGCGGGCTCTGCGGGCCCGCTTTTTTCGCCACTGTGAATGAGCACTAGGGTGTATCGAATCAAATTTGTTCGAATTTCACATTCTAAGGGGTCTCAAAAGTTGCATTGGGTGATCCAGATCTCCCAAAAAAAGCTAAGAAAAAAAAGGATGTCTTTTCCTCCCGCAAGGAGAAAGTTGTTTTTGAGAAAACAGTAAAAAATAACGATCTCAAATGCTTTGCTTTTTTTTAAGAAAAACTACCTATGTCTTTAAGCAAAAGTAAATATAAACTTTCACTAAAACATCTTGCCAAACGATATGCCACTCTGGATTTTTATCCACAGTGTCCTGTGGGAAGGATATTCGAATCTAAAGTACATTTGAGATAGCATTGAATTTTTATTGTAATCTGATTGTTTAAATTTTGGTGGTGTTGCTTATAGTTAGGGTATACACTTCACTTCGTAATTTTCCGAAATCGGAATTTTCAGTGCAAATTGTTGTTGTTCTGGTTTTCCGAAGATTGCTTAAATTTAATCATCTATTGAGTTGAGGAAAAATAATCGTCAGAACTTTTCGAAGAAAAAATGTGTTCAGTGCACACAAGCAACAGTGTTTCATGATAAAAACAACATCCTGAACGGTCTTCTACAATAAAATTTCATATAATTTAGTCTTTTCACTTATTTTCGGCATTTTTCACAATTAAACGGCAACGACAAAGGTTTCAATAAACTAACATTTTGCGAGTTGTCAGTTTGACAAATATTTTGGAAAAAATTGAAAAGCAGTCGCTCACTTCAACTCGTCGTAAATTTGCGATTTCGGAAAATTACGAAGTGAAGTGTATACTCTAAGTGTTTATGTTTTTTGTACATTTTTATATTAAAGTGCGTTTAATTACCTTTCTTACGGTATTTCAAACATAACATTCGGTTAAGAAGTGATTGAGATACGAATTCTAGTAAAAATCTATTTTCGACGTTTTTGCCGATTTTTGTCAATTTTGTGCACCCAGTTACTCCGCCAAAAATAGCTCCAGCATTTTTTTCTTTTAAATTAAGTTTTTTATTTCTTTCAGGAATGCTCCATGCAAAATTGCACCCAAATCGGATATGGTCATTCCGTAAGGCCGATACGTTCAAAATGGAATTGCTGTTTTATCATTTTTTTTTCTCATATGTAGCAGATTATTTTTTAAATTTCTACCTGGCGGCATGTGTTAATAAAGTCCAATTTCTTTGAAACTATTAATAGTTTTTTATTAATAGGAACAAAATGAAAGGGTGCACAAGAAAAACAAACGAAGTTTTTTCTCTATACAAATAAAGACCAGCCTGCTGACCATACAAAAATGCATTGTTATGCATTGAGAGTCTATAGTTTTTGAGATATCGCCAAAGGTTTGATGTCGTTATAACGGTCTTTTTTTAAATTTAAGAGGAATATATTTATTTTCAGAATATATATAAAATTTTAATTAATTTTGATTACAAATTTAAAAAATTTTTTACCCAAATTTATGTCATTATAACAATTACCGTTGAAATAAGTTATTCAAATTAAATAAAGTAATTTTTTAATATTTATACCATTTTTTCATAATAACAAACACAATAGTTTTTATATTTTTAATTTGATTTAATATAACTAAATACTTTACTTTTACGATTTAAAATTTTTACATGGTATTTAATATTTTTATCTCAGGCGAAGCAGCAGGTACTTTCTAGTTATTAATAAATAGTTGAATATTAATAATAAATTTAATTGTGAGCTTTAGATTAAGTTTTTAAGAAGGCAACAAAAACAACATCTCTCTATAGAGTAAAGCACTTAGCTGACTATACAGTCTCTTTCGAAAATCGCTACATTTCCTCTTCAGTAGTCTTTGAATGATTAAGCTGTGATTAACTCACTGTTAAAGTCGTATATGGTTTCACACATTTTGGAACCATAAATGTCATATGATTAACCCATTTCCGGCGGCTTCACTACCGGGCCAAAATCAATAAAACTTCGTCCAGAGTCTATATATGGCCCTAAGCTTTATCTGGCAAAATTTTTACTTCCACAGGTAAGGGCTGGGCGGACTGATGCATTTTTACACCACTAGCTGCATCACATACCTTCACAGCCGTACCCGCTATTTTAAAACAGCAAACGGGCTCTAAATTTACGTTAACATAAAATTTAAAACTTATAATAATTACAATTGAAAAGTCATTTTAATCCAAGTAAACGACCGAATCGACTCAAACCAAAAATTATGAATATTGTCAAAGGTCCATACTTACATAATCCCTACAGTGCCAGGTAATATCACTTTCGCGCTCACCTGGAGAAAATTCTAATGTTACTGGTGCAAAAATGCACCAATAGCTGGAAATGGGTTAAGTAGCCAATTTGAACGTTTCATTCAATTTGTTCAATATAGTTCAGATGAATGGGTTCCAATGGGTGTGAAATCATATACGACTTTAACAGTGAGTCGATCACAGCTTAATCACTCAAAGACTACTGAAGAGGAAATGTGGCGATTTCCGAAACTGATTATATAGTCAGCCAAGTGATTGACTCTATACAGAGTTGTTGTTGTTGTTGCCTTCTTAAAAACTCACTTGATCTTAAGCTCACAATTAAATTCATGTTATTATTAATTCTTAAAAAGTATAAAAAAAAACCAAAAACATACTTTAAATTCAAGATTTATAACGTGCGCCATATCACATGCTCGGGCCCCATTTAATTCTAAGCAATTGGAAGTGAAGTACAGTTTTAAGCTGTCCCATTGTTCAATTATTCAATTAATCACATTTCCACCCAAAATTTTGTATGGTTTTATATTGCAATACTCCTGGAATTCCATGAACTCTTTTATCCATTTCGAAATGTGTGAAAAAAGTCTCGACATATCTCATTTTTAAATTTTTGTTTTAAACCATTCACATCTACGACCACTTGCACCATCGGTGGCTAGTACTATTAAATATGGTATTTTATGTCTTAAGGAAAAAAAAAACTGTAATTGTAAAAATTTAACTGATGTTTCTTACTAGCGAAACTTAAGTTTTTTTCTGACATATCCATCGTTACGCCCACGATTAGGAAAAACTTTTTTGTTTTTAGTGATGAAATAATTTGGTCAGCTGCCTTTATGCCCAAAATCTTGGGAATATCTGTCAATTTGGTTCTAGTGGATTTAATTAACTAGTCTATTTTAGAATCCAGACAACATTCAACCAATAGGTCAATCTGTTACATCATCAGATATATCATAAACTTTAAATATACAATAAAATAATATTTATTTTGTTTAATTTTACAAGGAAAAGAATTAAATTCTATTGATTTATCTGAAAAATTATCAAAATAGATATCTGCCCACCAAGCCAGAAAAGGTAACTTTTTTGGTATAGTTCTACCAACATGGATACACTGATAATAGCTATTAAATAAAAAAAAATATTTTCCAAAATATTTTACCAAATTTTCCGTATTTACGCATATTGGCATTTTTAAACTGGCGTTACGGACGATTTGTACGAAGAAATATTAAAAAACATAATGGAAACTTTTAATTTTTAAAAAGGAATTTGTATATTTGCGTAGTAATTTAGTACTATATTAAGTAAAAACAATAACAACAATCGACTGTAAGGATTTTAAGATATTAGCAAAAAAGTGTGCTGTCGTTACGTTGCAAAAAACGGAAGTGATTTTTGACTTGGACTACAAAATTTGCAAAACTCTCTGAATTGGGCAAGACTTTTTACAAATTTTTTTTAGAAGGGCTTAAAATAACATTAGTTTATTTTCCAAGTGATCAATTTTAAAAATCTTCTCTGGTTTTTTTTTTATTAGGCTTTATGATCTGGCTATACGTTACTTAACTTTCCATCGTAGTTCAATTGCGTAATTAAGTAATTGGGTAGTTAAGTTATTATATAAATTAGTAAATAAAAACAAATTTAATATATTGTCCTTTACTTGCCTCAACCATTTTTTTATTATCTTTAGCCAATGCCTTCCATTTCTACTAAAACATAAAAGTTTACGAAACATTTACGAAAAAAAATTACATATGTGATTACTGTTCATCATGGTAAATGAATTTACAAAGAAATTGCTTAAATTAATAAAATTAAAATGTTTCTCCTAAATAATATCATCAAATAATAAGTTCTTAATAAGTTTTAATTTTTTGGTCACGGTAGACTTTTCTGTTTAAATGCCCATATACAACCCTAAGTAAATTATTGAATTTATTTTATTTCCAAAAAACATATTTAGTTATGAAGTGTGCCAGTTTTTAACTTCTTTGTATATTGAAAAATATTTCAAAATTATAATTAAGTATAACCACAAAATTCATGAACAAAAATGTAAAAAATATAATTTTTGGGCTAACTTTCAAGGGTTTTTTGTAGAAAGCGGAGGTAAATAAAAAATTATTCCTGAAATCAATGAATATTTCCTCAGAATTATACATGCTCGGAATTAAAGAATTCAATTTCTAAATAATCCCGTCTAGTATGCTATTTCATATAACTTTGCGACGCAAGCCTATAAGTGGCGCCTGTAGCCTAGTGCGTAGAGTGCGTGGCCCTTAAGCCCGGGTTCAATTCCAGCTGACAGAAAGTTTTTTTCAATTGAAAAAATTTTTCTGTTCGGTCGTCACCTCTCTGCAGGCAATGGAAAACCTCAGAGTAAAAATTGCCATATAAAGCTTGAGAAAATAAGACGTTCGGAGTCAGCATAATACACGTAGGTCCAGTTCTCGATCATTTGTGATCAAACATTTAATAACAATCACAACAGAATTGATCAATAGAAGCTAGGTCAAAGACCTTCCAAGGGCTGAAATGGCCAGTTTATTTTTTTTTATATGCGACGCAAGTGATTCGGAAAATGACTAAAATGATTTTAAAAAAGCGCATGAAATTGTCCAATTTTTCATAATTTAATTTTTATATTATAACATGAATGAATTTTAAATTTAAAGCACAAGATGTTAAGTTTTTAAATAAAAAAGTGGTCTCAAAATAACAATGAAATGGTAAAATTTTATTTATTCATTTTAATAGCCCGACGTTTATTTTCAATTTTGTTAGTAAACGCATACTCCGTGTATGCCAAAACATCATGACGATCAAACCAATTACATGACACATGCTAAACATGATCTCCCCGCAACCCCTTTTCTCTATAGCACATACTCGTCTTATGTTCGCTTGCAACCTTTCGACTTATATTTGATGTATGAATCGTTTTGACACAGCATGGTATGAATCGTTTTTGCTTTCACAAATTTTATACTGCATTCTTGCTTTAAAAAAAAATATTTTCTTCTTTTGCTTTAAGCGCGTCATTTGTCTTAGTTTTTAAATTTGAATTTACTTAAACAATTTTTAGGATAAATTGAGCTAGCTGTCTTTTAAAGTATAGATGCACAACTCGGCTGAAATTGGTGATGAGGACTGCGGCGAGTATTTTTGGGAACTGCGCGAGTAACATGCGTTTGTAATGTGTGTGCTGTGTCAAATTGAAAGAAAGAAATTCTATAGAATTCTGTGACCAAGCATTGCAAACCCAATCGGAGATTATATTTTATGTCATAGCCAACAAAAATTTGGTTGTTGTGTCACCAAGCAAGCAATTACGCAAAATTCTAGATTTTTATGTAAAGAGTATGCATTGATCATTGTTCATTTAATCAAACAATAATTACACATAAAGAGACACTGAACTTTAAGAACCAGCATATATGCATAATCACTATTTTAATTTCCTATTGGGTTGATGTATACTTTTTGCGCACAGTGGAACAAATTTATACAGCATCTTACACTTTTTTAATGGCAAGAAAAAAAATTGTGATTATATATTTTATAATATATTATTACTAGTTATTGCTCGTTACATTCTTAATTTGCAAAAATGTTTAAGTTGCCGTCATTATAAGGTTTAAACTCTTTTATTGTGCAGTAATGTATTCTTTAGTTGACAAAATAGATTTTATAAATATTGAATTTTTATAAACTTAAACCTCATCTCTTTCATTGTGGTTAAAAATAGGTACGTGTGGTGCTCTGTTACATCACCACATAGACTAAATCTCTACATCCTATTTTACCTTTTCGTTACATTAATACTTACCTTTTTGTTACATTGATACTTACCTTTAGCTACATTAATACTTACCTCTCCTGTAGTTGATTTTTATTTTAACTTACATTTCACTTACATTGAATGAATGGCGCGTAATGAAATACTTTCTATATATTTTATTCAAATAATTTTTATTTTATTTTATGACTTCTTATTTTGAAATATTTTTATTTGAACAATTTTTTATTACTATTTTCTTTGAACAATTTTTCACTACTGAAATTTTCAAAATGAAAATATAATAACTGAATACAATTCAAAATGTTTTTTTATAACAAGTATTTTATAGACAAGTGTGTAACGTGACGTTACAAATATTACCTATACTTTTATACGTTACAAATATTACCTATACTTTTATACACTAGATAATCTATAATACTACATAAGTTGTATATATTATATTCATATTATATCACTTAATATTACTTTACTTAATTACTTAATTCATATTCCTACTTAAAACTATAAAAACGTCACAAATATTATATTATATATATATATATTTTTATTAACTTAAATATTTCTATTGATGATTAATAAAGCAGCAATAACACAAAACCACACCACGACATCAGACCATAGAAACAAACACATGCTACATACCTACTTAATAAAACTAAAACAAACACATGCTACATACCTACTTAATAAAACTAACTGGCAACACCCAACCGCACTACGGCATGAGCCTCTAATTAATACACACACTACCCATGCATAGCCAGGCAGGCCAAAGACAACACAAAACCACTGTTACAAGTGTAAGTATTTTCAATAATTGCTAAAATGATATAATACGTTATTAATGATAAATCAAGGTAAGTGAAATGTAAGTTAAGATAAAAATCAACGTCAGGAGAGGTAAGTATTAATGTAACTAAAGGTAAGTATCAATGTAACGAAAAGGTAAGTATTAATGTAACAAAAAGTAAAATAGAATGTAGAGATTTACTCTTTGTGGTGATGTAACAGAGCACCACATTATTCCCCCTCCTCAAATGAATCTTGTTGTATTTCTGAGTAAGTTAAAATTTACCTTTCTTTTAGATTGTGTTGTAGTTGTTGTGTCTGTATTAATTGATGCTGGTTTTAAACGGTCTAAACTAACTGTAGTGTGGCGACCGTAGCCTAGTGGGTAGAGTGCGTGGCCCCTAAGCTAAGGAACCGCGGTATCCCGGGTTCAATTCCAGCTCAGACAGAAAGTTTTTCAATTGAATTAATTTTTCTGTTCGGTCGTCACCTCTCTGCAGACAATGGCAAACCTCAGAGAGTAAAAATTGCCATGTAAAGCTTCTTGAGAACATATGTGTGTTATTTTTGAGTATTGTGAAGTATTTTGGGTTTCGGTTGATTACTTCGAAAGGTCCATCATAGGGTTCCTTGAGCTTGCTGTGTATGGTGTCGTTTCTAACGAAGACAAATTTACAAGTGTTGAGTTCCTTAGGAACGTGTTGTTGGAATTTTGTGTTATGGTGTGAAATATGTGATTGTTTGTTTTCGACTACTTGTTTGATTTTTGGAAGCATCTCTGAAGGGTTTAAAGTTTCATTGTTGTGAATTACTATTTGTTTCGGTAATCTGAGCGGCTGGCCAAAGACCATCTCAGCTGGCGACGCTTTGATGTCTTCTTTGACTGAGGATCTAAGGCCCAGAAGAACTAGTGGCAACTCTGTGAACCAATTTGTCTGGTTGTTTGTTGCGATAAGGGAAACCTTTAACTGGCGGTGAAAACACTCTACCATGCCGTTGGCTTGTGGGTGGTAAGCCGAAGTAGTTATATGTTGGCAACCGAGATTTTTAAGAAATGTGTTAAAGGTCGCGGAAGTGAATTGTGCTCCTCGATCAGAGGTAACCTTCAATGGAACTCCAAAACGTGAAATATACTCTCTTTGAAGAGTGTCGACTATCGTGTCGGTGTTTGTGTCTTTCAGCGGATATGCTTCTGGCCAACGAGTGTTCCTGTCGACTACGGTAAGTAGGTATCTATACCCTTTTGAAATTGGTATGCTGATTTTGTGTGGTGTTGTCTTCGTGTGCTTGTGTATTTTTGAGCGTTGACATCTAACGCATTCTTGTGCCCATTTGTTAACGTGTGTATTCATATTCGGCCAGAAATATCTTTGTGTAAGTAATCGCCGTGAAGCTCGTGCACCAGGATGTGCTATGTTGTCTAGTTGTTCGAATACTTGTTTTCGTAAAGTCTGTGGTATGTAAGGTCGTGTTAAAGAATTTTTCTGTTCGCACCAAATTTTAATGTTGAGTCCGGTATGAGTATCTGTTCGAGCTTGTATCTGTGGCTATTTAGTATATCTTGCAATTCTGTGTCTGTATTCTGTTCTTTGTGTAGTGTTCTTAGGTTGATGTCTGTGCAGGAAAAAGCTTCTATTTCAGCTCGTGAAAGTGCATCTACTGCAGTGTTTTCTGAACCTTTAATGTGTTTAATGTCATGTGTGAATTGTGCAATGTATTCCAAGTGTCTTGTTTGTCTGGGACTGCGTTCTGTTTGTGAATGTATAGCGTTAATCAGTGGTTTGTGATCTGTGTATACCGTAAAATTGTTTCCTTCTAGGTAGTGTCTAAAGTGTTTGATGTTTAAGTATATGGCTAGTAATTCTCTGTCGAATGTACTGTATTTCGTTTCTGACTTTGATAACTTTTTTCAGAAAAAGGCTAATGGTTCCAGTGTACCGTTATTCTGTTGTTGTAAAACGCCGCCAATGGCTGTGTTTGATGCGTCTACGGCAATCGATAATTTTGCATTACTACTAATGTTTTTTGCAAAACTATCTTTGATTGTTGTAAATGCCTGAAGTGTGTTCTCTGTCCAGTGTAACTGTTTGTTTTTTGTTTTTGATGCTACGGTGACCATGTCATAAATTGGGCCTAGCATGTGTGCAAGTTTTGGGATACAACGGTGGTAGTAATTTGTCATGCCTATGAATTCTTGCATTTGTTTGACTGTGGTGGGTTGTGGGTAGTCTCGTATGCACTGTGTACGTTCTTCTGAAGGTCGGATACCTTGTTTAGAAATGTTATAACTGAGGAAGTTTATGTCTGATGCTCCGAAAGTGCATTTGTTAGGTTTAATGTTTAAGCCGTATTCTGAAAGTCTTTGGAAAACTTGTGTTAAGTGTTTTATGTGTTCTGTCTCGGTCTCGCTAGCTATAAGTATGTCGTCTAAATAAACAAAAATGAAATCTAGTCCCTGTAAGACTTCGTGTATAAATCTTTGGAATGTCTGTGCTGAATTTCTCAAGCCGAAAGGCATTCGGAGAAATTCGAACATTCCGAAAGGTGTTGTTATTGCTGTTTTGTGGATGTCGCTAGGAGCCATCGGTATCTGGTGATATGCTCTGACCAGCTCGATTTTTGAATAAAAGTTTGTGTTGTGTAAGTTGATGGAAAAGTCGTGTATATGTGGTAAAGGGTAACGGTCAGGTACAGTAATAGCGTTCAGTCGTCGTCTGTAGTCGCCACATGGTCTCCAGTCATTTGGTTCGCGTTTGGCTACAAGGTAAAGTGGAGAAGAGGTTTTCGAGTCGGACGGTCTACAAATTCCTGACTTGACTAGAAAGTCGAATTCTTGTTTTGCGATTTTTAATTTTGATAGGTCTAAACGTCGTGGTCGTGTGAATGGTAACTGTCCTTCTGTAACTATGTGGTGTACTGTCTTGTATTTGATTGGTGCAGTGTAATCTGGTTCCGTGAAGAGTGAAAGGAATTGTTTGAGTAACTGTGTGTATTTATCGTCGAGTGTAAATAGTTTTGGTAATTGTGTTTCGGAATAACTCGAAATTGCGTTGACGGATAATTTTGTAAGGGGGTCAATGAGTTTTCTGTGTTTTAGATCTATTAGGAGTCCATATTTGGTAAGAAAGTCTGCGCCAATGATAGGTCTAGTAATATCTGCTAATATGAAAGTGAAAGGGAATTCTCGTCTGAGTTTTAAATTTACGTTCAACAATTTTTTCCGTAAGTCGATATTGCTGTGCCATTAGCAGCTTGGAGTGTCAAATCAGATTTTTTATAAATTTTGAATTTGGAAAATGGCAATACGGAAACTTCAGCGCCACTGTCGATTAAGAAATTTAAGTTATTGTCCTTGTCAAATATGAATAAACGGCGTGTTAGTGTTATAGAACTCCCATCATTAGCCGTTGCAATGATGGTGTTTCTTAGTTTAATGTGTTTGGTGTATTGTGGTTTGGTGTGGATGCCGTTTGAACATACGCGCATGGTTGTTCGCATCGTCTGGCCGCTCTGCCAAATTTGTAGTGGTACCTACAAACCCAGTTGGACGGTCTTTTTTGTGACACTTCTCTTCTAGATGAACGACGTCTGAAGTACCTTTGGAAGTTTGTGCTTTGTTGTCGAGAACGTTCACTTCTCAGTTCTTGTACCTCCAGTGTCAACTTATTAAAGTTTTCTAAAATTTTGGACGTGGTCTCCGCGAAACGTTGGGTAATCGCCATTACTTCTTCTGAGCCGGAAGCTGACTTTATAGACATGGTAGAAATTTCACTACCAGTCATGACTTCCCATAAATCGTCTGCTAGTTTTAAGAGTACCTCTAGTTCTCTGTGTCCGGACCCGGTCAAGGCGATATTTAAACTTTTTGGCAACTTGCGCAACCATAATTTGTAAATTTAATCGCCACTAACTGTTGATCCAGCTAGTAGAAGAAGTGACCGATAGAACTGAGATGGCCTTTGGTCACCCATCTCAGAATCCGAAAGGATTTTATCTAATCGCTTGTTTTCGCTCAGTGAAAATCTATCGAGCAATGTCTTTTTAAGCCCTTCGTATGTGTTTTGTGTTGGCGGTTTTTGGATAAAGTCTAGCACAGTGACTATGACTTCTTGTAGTAACGATGTTACCAGGTATTCGTATTTAGTCTTGTCAGCTGTGATTCCTTTTGCTTGGAATTGTATTTCCGCATGTGCGAACCAAGCGTCTGGACAACTCGTCCAGAATGTAGGTAATTTTACCGCAACCGTGTGTATTTGTGTTGGCGGTGTGAGAGGGTTAGTCTCAAAGTCAATAAATGGTGTGTTATCTCCCTCTCCGGTGTGTGGAGTAAGGGGTGGGTGTGGAGTAAGGGGTGTGTTTGGGGGTGTTCGTAGCATTCTTCCCTCTGTATTTGCTTCTACTATTATTTTTTTTTGTTTGAAAATTCTTACTCTTCCCTTTTTTTAGTGTACCTATGTCCCTAGTGTAGTGTAGTGCCTACGAAAGTGAGACCATAGGTTTCTTACGACCCTATCGTCTAAAATCCGTTTTAGAAGCTACGTTGTGTGCCTCGTGGTAATCTGAAATGATACGTAACCTAAAAAAAAAATTTATAAATATCAAAAAAATTATAAGCATAGATTTTTACAAAATATAAAGTTTCATAAAAAAAAATTGTTGTTGCTGCCGACGTTTTTGTTGTTGTTGCTCTTTTCGTTGTTGTTGTTATAGCTGCTGTTATTGTTGTTGTTGCTCTCTTTGTTGTTGTTGCTGTTATAAACGCTGTTGTTGTTGTTGCTCTTTCCGTTGTTGTTGTTGTTGTTGCTCTTTTTGTTGTTGTTGTTGTTATTTTCTAGCAGTGACCTCGTCTGCTGCTGTTTTTGTTGTTAGTTGTTGGAGCGCTGTGGTTGTAGCTGTTTTAGCACCGGCGGTAGTGACGACTGAGGAGGAACTTAAGGTGGCGTTGGCGGATAATGTTGTGCCTGCTGCTGATTTATCTGTGGCTGCTGTTCTTGGTGCAGAAGCAGTTGCTGGTGCTGCTGTAGCTGTGTCAACAGTAGGTGTAGTGGCGTTGGCGTATCTCTTGTTGGTAACGTAACTGTTGTGGAACGTGTTTGTTTTGGCCGACTCTCATTAACTAAGCCATCTGCTGATGTAGTGCCAATTTCTGTTAGTGAGTTGTTGCCATTAGAGTTTGCTTGGGACTCTGTAGCAGAATTGGTGTCACTTTGTTGCTGACCCAAACGAAGCGTTTGTGTCGTTATGAATTTTTGTTGAAAGGTCTTGATGTGGTTCGTTTCAGGATCGCTAGTTTTAAATTGATGTACACATTTTACTGCTCCCCGTTGTTGAGCGCCAATTTTGAAGTTCGGTTTGCAGGATCGCCAGTTTTGGTGCGAATGCGCGCAATGAAATACTTTCTATATATTTTATTCAAATAATTTATATATTATTTTATGACTTCTTATTTTAAAATATTTTTATTTGAACAATTTTTTATTACTATTTTCTTTGAACAATTTTTCACTACTGAAATTTTCAAAATGAAAATATCTGAAAATATAATAACTGAATACAATTCAAAATGTTTTTTTATAACAAGTATTTTATAGACAAGTGTAAATATTTTCAATAATTGCTAAAATGATATAATACGTTATTAATGATAAATCAAGGTAAGTGAAATGTAAGTTAAGATAAAAATCAACTACAGGAGAGGTAAGTATTAATGCAACTAAAGGTAAGTATCAATGTAACAAAAAGGTAAGTATTAATGTTACGAAAAGGTAAAATAGGATGTAGAAATTTACTCTATGTGGTGATGTAACAGAGCACCACATACGTATTTAGTGCGAACGTTTATGGATTTCGTTTAAAATTAATTTTTTATTACAATATATTTTTTTGATAATTCTAAAAAAATATAATTTTTTTTAGAATTATATATAAGCTTAATGCCAAAAAAGTTCATGAAGCAACAGGTTGCAACAACAATAAGTTCTTTGCAGAACAAACCACCAAGCAGACTAGACAGCTGTTTCGTTGATAGCTACATCAACTCATCAGTAGTCTTCTGTGGCTTCTGCAGTACCATCCACTTTGATAAGCTTATACTAACACCTTCTGTTAAATTAATTTTTTAATTTTTAATTAATTTTTTATTTTAAAACCAATTTTTATTTTATAATTTTTTATTCGAACAATTTTCTTTGAACAAATTTTTGATACTGAAATTTTCAAAATGAAAATTTCTGAAATTATAATAACTGAATACAATTCAAAATGTTTTTTTATAACAAGTGTTTTATAGGCAAGTGTAAGTATAATACATTATTTATGAAACTAAAGGTAAGTACAATATAACAAAGAGGTAAGTATTAATGTAACAAAAAGGTAAGTACAATATAACAAAGAGGTAAGTATTAATGTAACAAACAGGTAAGTATCAATGTAACGAACAGGTAAAATAGGCTGTAGAGATTTACTCTACGTGGTGATGTAATAGAGCACCACATTATTCCCCCTCCTCAAATGAATCTTGTTGTATTTCTGAGTAAATTAAAATGTACCTTTCTTTTAGATTGTGTTGTAGTTGTTGTGTCTGTATTAATTGATGCTGGTTTTAAACGGTCTAAACTAACTGTAGTATGAGTGTTATTTTTGAGTATTGTGAAGTATTTTGGGTTTCGGTTGATTACTTCGAAAGGTCCATCATAGGGTTCCTTGAGCTTGCTGTGTATGGTGTCGTTTCTAACGAAGACAAATTTACAAGTGTTGAGTTCCTTAGGAACGTGTTGTTGGAATTTTGTGTTATGGTGTGAAATGAGTGATTGTTTGTTTTTGATTACTTGTTTTATTTTTGGAAGCATCTCTGAAGGGTTTAAAGTTTCATTGTTGTGAATTACTATTTGTTTCGGTAATCTGAGCGGCTGGCCAAAGACCATCTCAGCTGGCGACGCTTTGATGTCTTCTTTGACTGAGGATCTAAGGCCCAGAAGAACTAGTGGCAACTCTGTGAACCAATTTGTCTGGTTGTTTGTTGCGATAAGGGAAACCTTTAACTGGCGGTGAAAACGCTCTACCATGCCGTTGGCTTGTGGGTGGTAAGCCGAAGTAGTTATATGTTGGCAACCGAGATTTTTGAGAAATGTGTTAAAGGTCGCGGAAGTGAATTGTGCTCCTCGATCAGAGGTAACCTTCAATGGAACTCCAAAACGTGAAATATACTCTCTTTGAAGAGTGTCGACTATCGTGTCGGTGTTTGTGTCTTTCAGCGGAAATGCTTCTGGCCAACGAGTGTTCCTGTCGACTACGGTAAGTAGGTATCTATACCCTTTTGAAATTGGCAAAGGACCGACTATATCAACGTGGATATGTTCGAAACGTCCGTGTGGTATGCTGATTTTGTGTGGTGTTGTCTTCGTGTGCTTGTGTATTTTTGAGCGTTGACATCTAACGCATTCTTGTGCCCATTTGTTAACGTGTGTATTCATATTCGGCCAGAAATATCTTTGTGTAAGTAATCGCCGTGAAGCTCGTGTACCAGGATGTGCTATGTTGTGTAGTTGTTCGAATACTTGTTTTCGTAAAGTCTGTGGTATGTAAGGTCGTGTTAAAGAATTTTTCTGTTCGCACCAAATTTTAATGTTGAGTACCGGTATGAGTATCTGTTCGAGCTTGTATCTGTGGCTATTTAGTATATCTTGCAATTCTGTGTCTGTGTTCTGTTCTTTATGTAGTGTTCTCAGGTTGATGTCTGTGCAGGAAAAAGCTTCTATTTCAGCTCGTGAAAGTGCATCTGCTACAGTGTTTTCTGAACCTTTAATGTGTTTAATGTCATGTGTGAATTGTGCAATGTATTCCAAGTGTCTTGTTTGTCTGGGACTGCGTTCTGTTTGTGAATGTATAGCGTTAATCAGTGGTTTGTGATCTGTGTATACCGTAAAATTGTTTCCTTCTAGGTAGTGTCTAAAGTGTTTGATGTTTAAGTATATGGCTAGTAATTCTCTGTCGAATGTACTGTATTTCGTTTCTGACTTTGATAACTTTTTTGAGAAAAAGGCTAATGGTTCTAGTGTACCGTTATTCTGTTGTTGTAAAACGCCGCCAATGGCTGTTTTTGATGCGTCTACGGCAATCGATAATTTTGCATTACTACTGATGTGATTGAGTAGTGTTTCCTTTGCAAAACTATCTTTGATTGTTGTAAATGCCTGTAGTGTGTTCTCTGTCCAGTGTAACTGTTTGTTTTTTGTTTTTGATGCTACGGTGACCATGTCATAAATTGGGCCTAGCATGTGTGCGAGTTTTGGGATACAACGGTGGTAGTAATTTGTCATGCCTATGAATTTTTGCATTTGTTTGACTGTGGTGGGTTGTGGGTAGTCTCGTATGCACTGTGTACGTTCTTCTGAAGGTCGGATACCTTGTTTAGAAATGTTGTAACTGAGGAAGTTTATGTCTGATGCTCCAAAAGTGCATTTGTTAGGTTTAATGTTTAAGCCGTATTCTGAAAGTCTTTGGAAAACTTGTGTAATTCGAACATTCCGAAAGGTGTTGTTATTGCTGTTTTGTGGATGTCGCTAGGAGCCGTCGGTATCTGGTGATATGCTCTGACCAGGTCAATTTTTGAATAAAAGTTTGTGTTGTGTAAGTTGATGGAAAAGTCGTGTATATGTGGTAAAGGGTAACGGTCAGGTACAGTAATAGCGTTCAGTCGTCGTCTGTACTCGCCACATGGTCTCCAGTCATTTGGTTCGCGTTTGGCTACAAGGTGTAGTGGAGAAGAAGTTTTCGAGTCAGACGGTCTACAAATTCCTGACTTGACTAGAAAGTCGAATTCTTGTTTTGCGATTTTTAATTTTGATAGGTCTAAACGTCGTGGTCGTGTGAATGGTAACTGTCCTTCTGTAACTATGTGGTGTACTGTCTTGTGTTTGATTGGTGCAGTGTAATCTGGTTCCGTGAAGAGTGAAGGGAATTGTTTGAGTAACTGTGTGTATTTGTCATCGAGTGTAAATAGTTTTGGTAATTGTGTTTCAGAATACCTCGAAATTGCGTTGATGGATAATTTTGTAAGGGGGTCAATGAGTTTTCTGTGTTTTAGATCTATTAGAAGTCCATATTTGGTAAGAAAGTCTGCGCCAATGATAGGTCTTGTGATATCTGCTAATATGAAAGTGAAAGGAAATTCTCGTCTGAGTTTTACATTTACGTTTAACAATTTTTTTCCGTAAGTCGATATTGCTGTGCCATTAGCAGCTTGGAGTGTCAAATCAGATTTTTTATAAATTTTGAATTTGGAGGATGGCAATGCGGAAACTTCAGCGCCACTGTCGATTAAGAAATTTAAGTTATTGTCCTTGTCAAATATGAATAAACGGCGTGTTAGTGTTATAGAACTCCCATCATTAGCCGTTGCAATGATGGTGTTTTTTAGTTTAATGTGTTTGGTGTATTGTGGTTTGGTGTGGATGTCGTTTGAACATACGCGCATGGTTGTTCGCATCGTCTGGCAGCTCTGCCAAATTTGTAGTGGTACCTACAAACCCAGTTGGCCGGTCTTTGTTGTGACCCTTCTCTTCTAGATGAACGACGTCTGGAGTACCTTTGGAAGTTTGAGCTTTGTGATCGAGAACGTTCACTTCTCAGTTCTTGTACCTCCAGTGCCAACTTATTAAAGTTTTCTAAAATTTTGGATGTGGTCTCCGCGAAATTTTTGGTAATTGCCATTACTTCTTCTGAGCCGGAAGCTGGTTTCTTAGACATGGTAGAAATTTCACTACCAGTCATGGCTTCCCATAAATCATCTGCTAGTTTTAAAAGGACCTCTAGTTCTCTGTGTCTGGACCCGGTCAAGGCGATATTTAAACTTTTTGGCAACTTGCGTAGCCATAATTTATAAATTAAATCACCACTGACTGTTGATCCAGCTAGTAGAAGAAGTGACCGATAGAACTGAGATGGCCTTTGGTCACCCATCTCAGAATCCGAAAGGATTTTATCTAATCGCTTGTTTTCGCTCAGTGAAAATCTATCGAGCAATGTCTTTTTAAGCCCTTCGTATGTGTTTTGTGTTGGCGGTTTTTGGATAAAGTCTAGCACCGTGACTATGACTTCTTGTGGTAACGAGGTTACCAAGTATTCGTATTTAGTCTTATCGACTGTGATTCCTTTTGCTTGGAATTGTATTTCCGCATGTGCGAACCAAGCGTCTGGGCAACTCGTCCAGAATGTAGGTAATTTTACCGAAACCGTGTGTATTTGTGTTGGTGGTGAGAGAGGGTTAGTCTCAAAGTCTATGAATGGTGTGTTATCTCCTTCTCCGGTGTGTGGAGTAAGGGGTGGGAGTGGAGTAAGGGGTGTGTGTGGGGGTGTTCGTAGCATTCTTCCCTCTAGATTTGCTTCTATTTGAAAATTCTAACTCTTCCCTTTTTTTTTTAGTGTACCTATGTCCCTAGTGTAGTGTAGTGCCTACGAAAGTGAGACGATAGGTTTCTTACGACCCTATCGTCTAAAATTCGTTTAAGAAGCTACGTTGTGTGCCTCGTGATGAGCTAAAGTGATACGCAGCCTGAAAAAAATATTTTATAAATGTCAACAAAAAGAAATATAGATTTTTACAAAATATAAAATTTCATATAAAATAAATTGTTGTTGCTGCTGACGTTGTTGTTGTTGCTGCCGACATTGTTGTTGTTGCTCTTTTCGTTGTGGTTGTGGTTGTTGTTGTAGCTGCTGTTATTGTGGTTGTTGCTCACTTTGTTGTTGTTGTTGTTATAAACGCTGTCGTTGTAGCTGTTTTGTTGTTGTTGTTGTTATGGCTGCTGTTATTGTTGTTGTTGTTTTTTTTGTTGTTGTTGCTGTTTTCTAGCAGTGACCTTGTCTGCTGCTGTTTTTGTTGTTGGAGCGCTGTGGTTGTAGCTGTTTTTTGGCACCGGCGGTAGTGACGATTGAGGAGGAACTTAAGGTGGCGTTGTGGATAATGTTGTGCCTGTTGCTGGTTTATCTGTGGCTGTTGTTCTTGGTGGAGAAGCAGTTGCTGGTGCTGCTGTAGCTGTATCAACCGTAGGTGTAGTGGGCGTTGGCGTATCTGTTGTGGAACGTGTTTGATTTGGCCGATTCTCATTAATTAAGCCATCTGCTGATGTAGTGCCAATTTCTGTTGATGAGTTGTTGCCATTAGAATTTGCTTGGGACTCTGTAGCGGAATTGGTGTCGCTTTGTTTTTAAATTGATGTAGCCATTTTACTGCTCCCTGTTGTTGAGCGCCAATTTTAGTGCGGTTTGTAGGATCGCCAGTTTTGGTGTTCGTGTCGCAGGATCGCCAGTTTTGGTGTTCGTGTCGCAGGATCGCCAGTTTTGGTGTTCGTGTCGCAGGATCGCCAGTTTTAGTGTTCGTGTCGCAGGATCGCCAGTTTTAGTGCGAACGTTTATGGATTTCGTTTAAAATTAATTTTTTATTTTAAAACCAATTTTTATTTTATAATTTTTTATTCGAACAATTTTCTTTGAACAAATTTTTGATACTGAAATTTTCAAAATGAAAATTTTTGAAATTATAATAACTGAATACAATTCAAAATGTTTTTTATAACAATTGTTTTATAGGCAAGTGTAAGTATAATACATTATTAATGAAACTAAAGGTAAGTACAATATAACAAAGAGGTTTGATATTATTAGAATTATTTCTTGGTCATCAGTAACATTAGTTGCAATTGCTCTCATTTCTTTCTTTAGAGCTGCTTATTCATTATATTTATTTTCTTATAGACAACATAGAAAGGCTTTTTCTTCTTTATTTAGATTTAAGGTAGCATCTGTTACAAATTGTAACAAAAAGGTAAGTACAATATAACAAAGAGGTAAGTATTAATGTAACGAACAGGTAAGTATCAATGTAACGAACAGGTAAAATAGGCTGTAGAGATTTACTCTATGTGGTGATGTAATAGAGCACCACACGTATATACATAACTAATATTTCCAATTGGTGTGTAGTTTATTTTTGTTTCAACGCAAAATTTTGTATTAATTTGTTCTAAAAATAGACATGTAAAATAATTTCGACTTATTTGAGTGCTTTTAGCTACTGTCCAGTGCTTTGAGTATTCACACACTCAGATACTATTTTGTTTGTGTTTTATATTATCAGTTGCTGAGTGCTCGCAGGCACTCGCGACGCACAGTTTTTCGAATGGCCTAGTTAGACGGAAAGAAAACTGTAACTCGGGTTTGAAATTTGGAATTAAGGCTATTGAGTGGCATATCTTCCTTCCATGAAAATTACCGATATTTCATATGGAACCGAAGTTAGAAATATTTGTATGGGAAAATAAGCCCTCTTCGCTTGTTTCTATCACGATTTTTCCACTTTCTTTAAAATGGCATAACTCCTAAACGAAGATATGCACAAACACCGTAGACCACTTGTTGTAAGCGCAACAATGTATATTAGTTTCTTAGTACATCAAAAATATTTTATCCATTGTTTGTACCTTTTATTATATTTAAAACAAATTTTATTTTTAAAGCTAACATTTTTTTAATTTTAAATATATTAAAAAACTAGCTTTGTATCTGCCTTAAAATTTTTATGTTCATAAGGTTATGTCTATTTTTATAATAAAAAAGTAAAGGCTTCTCGTTACTTCACATCATATTAATTTTTACTTTTTTTTGCTTCAAAACATCACGATTTCTCCACTTTTTTAAAATGACATTACTCCTGAACGAATAGGACAGAAAGCGTAGACCACTTGTTATAAACGCGATAGAATGTGTTTCAGCTTACTGTACATCAAAAATATTTAATCGATTAGGTATATGTTTTCTATTTATATTAAAAAATAGATCTTTTGTAAGCTATGCTATATTTTTAAATATTTAAAAAACTAGCTTTGTATCTGAATTCAAATTTTTATATTCATTCATAAGGTTATGATGTCTATTTTAATAATAAAAACAGTATTGGCTTCTCGTTACTACACATAATATTTTTTTTTTCTTTTTCGTGCGGTTGTTGCGTCCTCCCGTGAGGATGCGCATAGGTCCTTATCGTGGCCCTACTTGTCAGACTGGGAACTCGTCCCAAATCCTGGTTATACTTTCTCACCTTATTATACTAGGCATGGTGAGTTATGCCGGTCAGTAGGCAGCCGTGAGGTTGCCGGAATGTTACCTTAATTATACTTACTCATGTCTTTTCAAGCTCGAAAAATCCCCTGGTCCTTCTCTCGGTGATCAGTAATGAAAATGGTTGTGTATGGTTCTTCTGGTCACACTTGTGACGGTATACCTTTTTATTTTTAAGTATTCGTTCTCTTCACAGTTATAAAATCAACTACTTATTCTCTTAAAACTACTTATGCTTAACACCTCGGTTTTAATGATAATTAGGTGTACTCAGCATTTGTGCAAGATGCGGAAGGCAATCTTGCACAATAATTAGTCTTAGTTTTTATTGATCTAGTTTACAATTATTTCTTTATACGTAATTTCTTAACAATTAGGAAATGTTAATCTTGCATTTGGTCTTTCATTCTTGGCCTAGGTTATATCTGGCTCAAGAACTTACTCTAGTTCTAATTAATTATTCTTTAAAATATACAGACATTCTTAAAGTAAACATTATTATTCATTCTTACATTCCTACATACTTATTTAATAATGCCAACTCAGGCCGAACAAACATACAAACATGTATAACATGTGTAATTGGGTCATATTTCCCAAAACACTGAATCCAACAATAAAATATTATTTAAAATATTTTACCTCTGTTTTTGCTAATTACAACAATAAAATACAATTTAAATTATATTACCTCTACGTTGGTTGACTTGCCGAAAATGCATTGTCAGCATTTTTGGCACTAGCCGCACATAAGTAAGTAGTTGGCTTTATTTTATTGTCTTTAATATAGCGCTTTCTATGAAAGCTGATAGCCCAACTGGCGTCAGTGTTTACTTTAATTGCTTCTGTTTTGAAGGTGCCGGCCTTGGCATTGAATTAAATTAAAGCGCTCAGTTTCAGTTCTCATTGCAGGCACTCGACCATTTATAAACAGATAACATTTTGGAGAAGCCGCGTTGTGAGTCACAACAGAGTCACAACATTCCTCCCCCCTTACACAAAGAAAATTTTTACCTTGAAGAGGTTAAAATTTTCGTCAATATACTTTAAATTCTATTGTTTGTATGCTTGTATTGCTTGTCTAATAATTTTATGTGCTAAATAAGCACAATTTTATATGCTAGTTCATACTTCTTCATCATTCTTTGTTTGATTTAATTTAATTTTGTTTATTTTAGGTAATTACATATCTTAAATTTTATTAATACCATATTTGATATTGCACTATGTTCTTAATTCTTAAGTTGTTAATTCTACTAAGTTTCTTTGATTCATTGCATATTTTATACTTGTTATGTGCATGTTAATTGCATAAATTTCTGCTTGTGTTTATAATAATTTTTTACTACTTTTAAAATGACAAATTACTTCGTTTAACATTTTCAGTTTTAACCAATGTCACTTCTGTCTTGTATGCATGCATCCCTTGTGGTGTAATCTGATCCTCGTTGGCCTGCTACTGCCTGGTGTGTGGTGCCTATTACTTTTGGTCATCTTCTTGTTTCTTCTGTTGTTTTTATTTCTCCCCCCGTTGTTCATCGTGGTCTTATATCATGTATCTTGACTTATAATTGAAGTTGTTGTTCCATCTATGTTGAATGCCATTTTGTTGTATTTTATATCAACATTTTGAGTTCTAATTTAATTTGTTTTTATTTTCTTCTGTCTCTCTCGCTGAAAGAAATGTGATCTATTGTTGTGTGATATAGTTGTGCGGTATGCTCTTGGACCCCCTATCAGCCTTACTGTATTCCACTCGCTTATAAAGTCGCTTTCTCTCTTCCTTCGCACTATGCTCCACAGAAAAACTGCCAGCATATATTTGAAAAATGTTAAAAAAAAACATAATTTCAAATTGTTGCGATACGTCTAACATCTTAACTTAATTAAAATAATGTACTGCAAACCTGCACTTCTGTTCCAATTTACTGTGTCTTTTTAACGTTGACTTAGAACTGTTGACATTTTTAAACTAATGGTGTTCCTTTTTTATTGTAGCTTCTTCTCGCTGCCTATCATCTTTCTGGTTAAAACTCCATTATAATAACTTGTTGTACGTGACCTCGTATCAGAATGCAAAAATAAGGTTGTATTTGTCCACTTTTGGCTTTAGTCATAGAATTCCGTTGCATCTTTGGGCCCAAAGTATTTTCCCTCTTATCTATGCTCGTTGCACTCCTGCTATGGTGATGCATACAAGACTATAGGTAACCCTCATATTTATTTTTAGATAAAATTAATAGTTATGTCTTATTTTAATATTTTTATTTAAAAACTACTTCATTAACAACCAATTTTCAAATTTAAATCTTGCGCCAAAATGTTTTTGTACTGTTTTAAATTTTGCGCTAATTATAACAACTATTACAATACATTAGGGCGGGTTGATTTTTGTATTTGTAAATCGTATAGCAAAAACGTAAACTACATAAAATTCTAAGAAAATTCTCCGAAGAAACCATGTATCTAAAATAAAATCTTAATCCGCGCCTCTCGACTTGAAAATTTATATGCCCTCTTTTCACACTCAAAATTTTTTTGCATTAAAAAAATATTCACCCAAGTAAAAAAGTCACAACACATAACAGAGTCACAACACGGTACTAAAATGCAACCTCCATGGAAATTGTATATTAAATGGATTGTTCTGCATGACAAGCATCTGTTATGCAATTTACCATAGTCAGTAAGAGCTACTATGAATTTTGTCTTTACAAAAATATTTTGCATTGTTAACCGAATCATTGAGAGGGAAGGGTGGTTTAAATAGTTTATATAAAAATCAATTATTGGCTGTGTTTTTTATAGACTCCGAAAAAGAAATTATTGTCATATTAAGATCACTTAATCGTGACTTTCAAATATTTACCATATTTGTACCAACAAAAAACTCACGTCACATTCGGTAAACTTTTTCAAACGCATAATTTTCTTTGACCCACCATCACCCCTTCAGCACTTCTTCATCAACTCCATGCATGGGCAAACAAATTCAAATCATCCTAGTAACAACATCAACATACACCTCCCATTGTTGTTATATTAACAACAAGAACACACATCTTCGACCGCTTATTAACACCCAATAGATAACTACGTGCATAAAAAATGCAATTTTAGGCGCGACTTTCCTCACCAAAAAATTATCAGCATAACTGCGGCTACACCCCTAAATCAAACACTTAGCTTTATCGCATCTATTTAAGCTAAAATAAAGTTAATGAAAGTATATGCTCGAATTTAAAAAAAAACACTAACAATTTTGTAGTAAAATAATATTTTGCATTGAGTGTATGCAAGATAACAAAACAACTTGCTTCGCCAATCGTTTGTTCTTGTTGTCATCATGCATAAGTTTTGTTTTCGTACTCAGCTGCACCTGCAAATATTATTTGTACTGACCTTCAAATATTTCATTTTTACCAATGACTAATAACTCCACTTTTCGGTAAAATTATTTTACTTCATCATTATCTTCGCCAGCACTATCACCACCACCACATTTCATATTCGACTCCATGCATGAAAAAAACAAGTTCAAATTGTCATAATAAAAACAACATCTACCTGCTGTATTTATACAATATAATGCTGTATAGTTAATATTAACCGCGAATCACCTTTAAAAAATATTCGCAAAATATCGCCAGAAGTTTTAAAGTTCCTTAGTGCGTCTGATCTTTACGCATGGGTGACAATCTTGACGCTATGTAGAGGCTTAAGTTGCAAAGACACAATGGCTATTGGGTTAGGCTTTGTGGAGTAACGAAATAAAAGTCACCCCATTTCTAAGGTTGTAGACGATGGGCACAACCACTGGGGAGACTGCTTTGGAGTCACCCGTCAGTAAAATGAGGACCAATTCCAAAGCCTGTCATGCGATGAGTCCACCCCAGAGACGAACGAGCGAAAAAGATTCAGGGATCAGCCTGGACCTTTCGGGGAAGTCGTTACAGGGGCGACGTGAACCTGTGAGTCGGATGGGGTAGGTGGACATCCTGTAAAGGTTGAAACAAAGGGTTGTGGCCGCGAAGTCGAGGGCGTTAGCTGGAGGGAAATCCAACCAGGTAGGGGTTATTGGAAGAGACCGTGCATCCTATGCTATGGTAGCAGAAAAAGACCTCTTAATGGGCATCGTCGATTGCTCCATCGATGGTCAGTAAGGAGAATTTCAGTTAGCGGTCTTTAAATCCACCCTCTTGGAGTCTCTCGACACCATCAATGAGAGTGATGGCGATGTAGGATTTGTTGGCAATGCAAACTTGGAAGATGGAATTATTGTTCTCAAGTGCAAGAACCCATCATCCAAGGTATGGGTGTGCCGAACCGTGCCAAAGCTCACGAACTTTTGGGAAGTGGCTGAGTTGCGGGTCGACTGACTGTACGCATTGAAGGACGTTAGAAGGATGTTCATCTTTGTTTGAAGGATATTCATCAGAAGTACCGTCTGAAAGCAAAGAGGTCATCCTTAGGAGGTTGCAGACCCAGAACTGCGTGCGTTGCAGACACTTCTAAATGAAGAGTTAGTAACGTAACGAAGGTCGGAGAAGCAAAGGAAGGATGCGTCAAGTTCAGTGTGGTGCCAGACGGATGAGGTGGAAGCGATCAGGCTGGCAGGGGGGAAACTCAACTGCGGCCTTGATCAAGCTCGCGCCTTGATCCACAATAATGCGTGGGGAAGCACCAACAACAATGACAGAGGAGAGCAATTGCTTGAATTTGTGGAGGAGGTACAATCTGTTAGTAGCAAAAAGAGGAACACAACTGACTTTCGTTGATGCGAGGCGAGCGGAAATCATTGATGTAACTCTCATTTGCAGAAAGATTCTGAACAGAATAGAAAATTGGAGGGTCGTGGACAGGCTAACCATGTCGGACCACAGATCCATACAGTTTTAATTGTAATTTAATAGTATGATTACAACCACAACGTTGTATTATGAAACTGTGCGACCTCACTTAGAGTATGCAAGTTAAGTTTGGTCCCCAAGTTACAATGTACATGTTGAACGTATAGAGAGAATCCAAAAACGTTTTGTTAGGTTTGCTCTAAGAGGTTTAAGTGGAACTGACACTTTAAATCTTCCTCCTTATGAGGATCGTTTAAAACTATTACAAATGCAATCTTTGAATGAGAGAAGGAAGTTCCCAGATATCGTCTATTTACACTAACTCAAAACTGGTGTATTCGATTTACCAGAACTTCTAACTCTTATAAATTTTAACACTAACCGTAGAAGCAGTAGAAATGCTAACAATTTAATTTACTTACTTTTTAGTACAACAAATTACATGGCTACTGCTCCTTAACATCGCATGAGTACCTTTGTTAACTGTAGCTTTTTTGATGTTAACTTATCGAAAGGTCAACTCAAAAGTAGATTGAAAACTAATGTATGATTAGATCTATGTAAACGCATGGTTAGTTGTTATGTCTTGTGTTGTCCCTGAGCCCAACCCATATTATGGTGGGTAAATTTTCTCACTTTAGATTGTTTTGGACCACTCTTATCGATATCATTGAGATATTTTAATGTTATTTGGGCTCTTTCTTAAGATGATCTAATGCGGAGAAAGTGAGAAAAAGCTGTAGTAGCTGAACTCTATTGTTATTTCATGTGTAAAAAAAAGTACGGAATCCGACGCCATGGTGGTGCACGGAACTCGCATCTCTGAAGAAGGTTAGGAAGGCCTTCAATCTGCACATGAGATGGGGAACCCCATAAACATGGAAAAGGGAACTGAATAACCTCATACGACAACGTAAAAGGCAGTTGTGGAGAGACTTATGTTCTGGGATGGAAACTGTAACGAAGCTCCCGGTCTTCCGGGTCTATAGCTGAGGTTAGCTCGCCGGGATTCCGAGGTCCGTACAAAATTTGTAATGAGAAAAATTGTAGACGTGCAGAGGTTATAGTTAATATTTCTTTATTGAGTTTTTAATTCAAATTATAATTCAGGTTTGACATTGGATTGATACGTTGACGTCAAGGTGGTGCCCCTCTCCTAGGCAGTGATCGGATTCGGCTAAGGTGTTCCGTTAGGTCTATGGTCCGGTCACTGTTTGCTTAACGTTTGTCTCTAACTTTTAGTGTAGGTCCTATCTATCTTAACGTTAGGATTCACAATATTTAGAGTAATTCGGTATCCGAAGACCCCGATATAATCTTATTATAATCGTAAATACTTTACAATGTTTAAAATAATTCAGTATCCGAAGACCCCGATATAATCTTATTATAATCGTAAATACTTTACAATGTTTAAAATAATTCAGTATCCGAAGACCCCGATATAATCTTATTATAATCGTAAATACTTTATAAGGTTTAAAATAATTCAGTATCCGAAGACCCCGATATAATCTTATTATAATCGTAAATACTTTACAATGTTCAAAATAATTCAGTATCCGAAGACCCCGATATAATCTTATTATAATCGTAAATACTTTACAATGTTTAAAATAATTCAGTATCCGAAGACCCCGATATAATCTTATTATAATCGTAAATACTTCAGTAAACATGCTTTGTTAGTGCAGAATTCCAGCAGGCTGTTGGACTACATATAATATAAGCATAGAAACTAAAGTAAAACAGAAATACAACAACAAATGTGGCATTATGAAATTAAGGGGAAAAAATGAGAAATTGAAGCTTCAAAATCTCATCGCCCCGATGGTGCAGTGCGTCTACGCACTTGCACGGGCAATCACAAAGATTTCTGATGACGCGTTTAGCACGCAGAAATTGTACAATAAAATCAATTTGCTAGTGGTTTTTTTTTCCTTTCATATTGAAAAAACTTTGTTGTGGTTGTTGTTTCTTTAGAAAAATTCGTTAGAACAATTAATGGTTCTAACTTTGACCTTAAGCTCGATAAACGATTTTAAACTGTCAAACAACTAGAATTTGTATTTAAAATCAAGTATGATTTAAACTATCAAACATTTAGAATTTGTATTTAAATCATATAAAGTCAACATCGTAAATACTTTATAAGGTTTAAAATAATTCAGTATCCGAAGACCCCGATATAATCTTATTATAATCGTAAATACTTTACAATTATTAAAATAATTCAGTATCCGAAGACCCCGATATAATCTTATTATAATCGTAAATACTTTATAAGGTTTAAAATAATTCAGTATCCGAAGACCCCAATATAATCTTATTATAATCGTAAATACTTTATAATGTTTAAAATAGTTCAGTATCCGAAGACCCCGATATAATCTTATTATAATCGTAAATACTTTACAATTATTAAAATAATTCAGTATCCGAAGACCCCGATATAATCTTATTATAATCGTAAATACTTTATAAGGTTTAAAATAATTCAGTATCCGAAGACCCCGATATAATCTTATTATAATCGTAAATACTTTATAATGTTTAAAATAGTTCAGTATCCGAAGACCCCGATATAATCTTATTATAATCGTAAATACTTTACAATTATTAAAATAATTCAGTATCCGAAGACCCCGATATAATCTTATTATAATCGTAAATACTTTATAAGGTTTAAAATAATTCAGTATCCGAAGACCCCGATATAATCTTAAAATACTTTATACTCTCTCTTGTAAATAATTAAATACCTTACAATACCACTCACAGTTCTGTCTGTCCTCACCCTTCTATATTAATTTCCTTTAAATGCCTTCTGAACTCCTGACCTTTATTTAATCCTTCCTGTTCATTAATCCTTCTGTACAGTGTCTATAGTCTTCACTGGTTCACCGCTCGCTAGTAACTATCCACTTCACTGGTTCGCTCCTCGTCAGCAACTAACAACTGCACTCGTTCGCTCCTCGTCAGCAACTGTCAACTGCACTGGTTCGCTCCTCGTCAGCAACTATCAACTGCACTGGTTCGCTCCTCGTCAGCAACTATCAACTGCACTGGTTCGCTCCTCGTCAGCAACTAACTTTTGTCTTCTGGCTAGCCAACACTTGACCGTGCTGTTTGTCGTCGTTGTTGCTTGTCGCTCTCGCTGCGATAGTATTGGTGGCTACCTGCATCGTCAATTCTGTTCTCGTGTTGTATTTGTAGCCCGTTGCCATTCTGCCTACTGGTACTTGATCGGTGGTGGTTGCTTGCTCGGGCCTTCTCTCGCTTGTAGCATTTCGTCATGGTAATCGTTCACTATGTGTGTTGGTCTATATCCATATATAAATATTCAAACTGGTTTCTTCCTCTTGTATGTCTGACGTCATTTCTCTTATACTGTCTTATGTTGCCTTCAGGTTAGGGTTCGGCTGACTGATTGTTGTTTCTCTTGTTGTAAATCTTTAGCTGCAGTTTTCGTTAGATTAGATGTGTTTGTTGTAAACCTTGTTGTAATTGTTACTGCGTGCTTTGTTAAGGTTGGGGTTTGGTTGCCTGTGTGTTTGTTGGTTAACTTCTCTACTATGTTTTGCCGCAGTGGCCGTTAATTTAATGTGACCGTCTCTGAATGCCTATATGTGTATTTATGTCGTCACAGGGTGTGGTGTTATTACTAGTTGTATGTTAGCTTTAGGGTTTATATATTTTATTTGTGGTTTGATTTAAATTCCTTTTCTTTGCTTTAGTTAATTTATTGTTACTAATATTTTTATTATCGTTAATCCAGAGTTTTGATACTTCCGACCTCTATGAGGTAGGAAATTACCTATTTCGGGCTATGTCCAGAAATGAGGCTCTGTTGGATGGTTGGTTTTATCGGTGTTGTTATGTTAGTTTTATTGTTATTATTATTATTATAATTATTATTATTATTTTTATTATTATTATTGTTATTTCTTCGTGTCTTCCACGAGTGAGATCGGGAGCTACGTGTGCGGCAAAAACCGCCTCGGTCTTTTGCCCGTCACACTCTCCTCTTACTTCGCCGGGGGTGTGGGGTGATTCTTATTTGGCCGCCTTTGGAGATTTGGACCCGGTATATGGTCCCTCGGACCTCCCTACGCGCGGTGATGCGGGTTCCCTGCCTTCGGGTTTTTTCCAGTTTCTGGCTCTCAATCTCGAGTAGTTCTCGGATAGAGGGGGCGTGGCTATCTGTGGGGCTCTCTGGGTTGGGGCCTGGAGTAGTGGTTGCCGATTCTGCGGTGGTTAGGTCCTCTGTGAACACGCTGGGGCGTTCGTCGCTTCCTCCGTCATCTAGACCGTCCCACAGGTCTGTGTCCAACGACAGGGTCTCGTCCGTACCTTCGACATCCAAATAAGTTGCCAGGAACCGCTCGGTTTGTGGCGATATCCAAATGGGTGGCACGTTGGTTTCTGGATTGGGGTCGGTAGCGTGGGCAGAGCTATTGTGAGGCTGTGATTCGGCAGTTATATCCGAATAGCTCAACGCATTCAGTTCCGTAAGGGCCCCTGCTTCCGTCTGGCATGCCCTTTCGGCTCGTAAGATCAGAGGGTCCGTTTGGGTGGCTTGATCGGACGTTGGTGGGATCCTTTTCCAGTGGTCTGGCTGCCGTATGAACTCGGCTAACTCCTCATAAATGTCACGCGGCGGTCCCGCTATGTCCGTGGCATGTCGCATCGTTGCCTCCTCCTCCTGTGCATCCGTCCTCGGGACATTGGGCTTCCAGGTGACAAACTGTGGCGTCGGGGATGGTGGGAATTCAATCCATGGTTCGTCTGAATCTCCCGCTGAGGGTTCAGGGTCTCGAACTGTCAGGACCGCACGACATTGCAATACATATTGTGTCCAACCTCGCGTGGTGATCACGTCCCGGTCGACAGTCGTGGAGAGCCATCGGCCCTCTGGTGGAGCGTCATCCTCGCTCTCCTCGTACTCACTGGCGTTTCGTGGCCCCTCCTCGTCGCTACTTATGGTGATGGGCTCCGTGCTTTGGGGTGGCTCGCTCACATCCTCTTCTGAAACCGCTTCGGTCATCTCGTCCGTGTCTTTGGCGCTGTCGCTGGTTTCCTCTTCAGGGTCGCTTTCACGAAGGAGTTCGTGTAGATACTGTCTTCGGTAGCTGTAGCCCACCCAGGGCTGCGAGTCCGTAGCGCGATGGGCGTTGCTACAGCTGGGCTCGTTTGGGTCCGGGGTTCGGACGCGAGGTCGTTCTGCTGACTGGGTCACCTCTGGGTTTGGGTGCTTGGCTTCGGTTTCCAGGCGCACGAGTCGAACGCGAGGGTATTTTTGTTGTGGGTGGTCTACCTTCTCTTCCCACCCCGGGCTTAGCCGGCGCGTGCGGGGTTGCCTACGCTGCTCGTCCAGTAGGTGCTGGCGGAATCGGTCCCGTGTTTCCTCAAACTTCGTCTTTTTATTTTCCATGTTCTTTTTTTTTTTCGCTGTAAATTTTATTGACGTGTGTCCTCGCTGAGTGTTATTACTCGAATGACCGCTGTTTAATTTCATTTGCGTGGGCATACCTTGCCGTACATTAATTTCATTTGTGTGTGCATACCCTTGCAGTACATTGACTTTCCTTGCAGTCTCCTTTGGTTGGGTGCGGTTCGGCCAGTGGGCTCAAAATGTTTTTTTCTTTTTCTTTGTCCTTTGTCTCCCTATAACTTTCCGTCTGCCTTCATCCTTTCTACTTTTATTCTCTCCTCGACTATTTTGGTTTATCTTACGTTGAATATTTCTTTTCCTTGTCTTCCTTCGTTGGTCATTTTGGGCAGTATGCCATTATTGTGTTCGTTCTGACTTTCCTCGCTTGCAGGCTCGTTCTCGTGGTAAACTTTTAAGTCGCCGATATGAGCTGTATGTGATCGTTTTCCGCCTATTTTCTTGACTTGAACTATAACTGGTGATATGAACCTTTCCACTTTGTAGGGTCCATCAAAACGTGGTGCAAGTTTAGCTGCAAATTGTTCAATCGCCTTGGATAATGGGTGTTGTTTAACCCAGACCAGCTGTCCCACTTCCGGTTTCCATTGTCTGCGCCTGAGATTATATTGTCGTGCCTGTGTCTGTGATGCCTGTTCCATATTTCTCCTGACAATGTTAAAAATGCCTTTCAACCACTCTGCTCGTTCATTTACGGAAATTCTTTCTTGTCCGGTTCCCCTGGTTTGTTCGTCAAACAAAGTGTTGGGTAGCCGGGGTTCTCGCCCTTGTACCACAAAAGCTGGACTGTACCCAGTGGACTCTGACTCACTCGTGTTGTAGGCCAGGGTCAACTCCGGAAGTAGTTCGTCCCACCTGTTTTGCTGTTCTGCTGTGTACTGTGCGATCATTGTCTTGATAGTCCGATTCGTGCGCTCCGTTGGGTTTTCTTGGGGGGTGTATGGTGCCGTATATCTCTGTTGCACGCCAAGTTCTCGTTAAAAGTTTTGAAAATTCTTGCTAGTGAACTGCACGCCATTATCCGTAATTAATATCTTGGGCACGCCGAATCTTGCTAGCACCCTCTCGCGGAAAGCTTTTATAAGTTGGTCGCTAGTAGCTTTTCGTAGTGGCATCATTTCCATCCATTTAGAGAATTTATCAGTAAATACGATCAGCATAGTGCTACCACTTTTTGACCTAGGAAGAGGTCCTACGAAGTCTGCGCACACGGTGCTCCACGGCTCTTCCGCCAGGTGAGTTAGCATTTCGCCTGCTGGTCGTTGTTGACTTACTTTGTAGCGTTGGCAGGTATTACAGCCTCGCACATATTGGCTAATATACCGGAACATCCCAGGCCAGTAGTACTTATTGGCCACGCGAGCTATGGTTTTGCGTATTCCGAGGTGACCTGCGGTAGGGGCGTCGTGGTTTTCATTCATAATGCGTTTCTGAAGATAGTTTGGCACGCACAACTTCCACGTTGTGCAATCTTCGTCTCCGATGGTCCTAGGAAAATGGCGATACAACTTTTCGTTTTCGATCGTATACTCCGGGAACTTCTCTGGGCTCACTTTTACCTCTCTGAATCGTCTTTCATACCAAGTGCCTAATTTGTCTTCACCTTCCTCGACTGTGCACCCAAGTGCGACTTCTGTGGGTTGTCTTGACAACGCGTCAGCTACAACATTCTGTTTTCCTCTGCGATACTGGATGTCATACGAGTATTGTTGGAGCTCGAGTGCCCATCTCGCGATGCGACCTGACGGGCTTTGGATGGAGTTTAACCATTTGAGGGAGAGGTGGTCCGTAATAACGGTGAAGGTGTACCCTTCCAGATACGGCCTCATTTTCCTAATTGCCCATACTATGGCGAGACATTCCTTTTCTGTGGCTGTATAGTTGAGCTCGGCCTTATTCAGGTGTCTGCTTGCATATGCGATGACCCTCTCCGTTCCATCGACGTTTTGGGTGAGCACGGCTCCAAGCCCATAGTCACAAGCGTCAGTTTGGAGTATAAAACGCTGATTAAAGTCCGGGCAAGCTAGGATGGGTGCTTCGGTGAGTTTTCGTTTTAATTCCTGGAACGCGTCCTCCTGCTTCTGCTCCCATTTGAAATGTTTACCCTTTTTCAGCAGGGTGGTGAGTGGATGTACGATTGTTGAGAATTCTGGGACGAAGCGCCGATACCAGGATGCGATACCGAGACATCGGCGGAGCTGTCGCACATTTTCTGGAGGTTTAAGTTCTTTAATTGCCGCGATTTTATCGGGATCGGTGTGTATCCCCTCCTCGCTTACGAAATGCCCGAGATACTTCACCTCTTTCTTGAAAAATTCGCACTTTTCAGGGTTGATGCGCAAGTTTGCGGCTCGTAGTCGTTCAAACACTTCTGCCAAGTTTTCCATGTGCTGTTGTAGTGTGGTTCCAGTGACGACGATATCATCTAGATACGCGAATGCATGTGGTTCTAGATCTGCACCAATGACACGATCAAGGGCTCGCTGAAAGGTAGCTGGTGCCGAGTGGAGACCAAACGGCATTACACACCACTGGAAGAGTCCTCGGCCTGGAACCGTGAACGCTGTAAACTCCTTACTGCTTTCTTCCATCGGTATTTGCCAATACCCGTTTTTCAAGTCGATGCTACTTATAAACTTGGCGTTCCTTAAGCGGTCGAGGATGTGGTGGATCCTTGGAAGGGGGTATGCATCTGGAACTGACCGTGCGTTCAGCTGGCGATAGTCGACACATAGCCGCCACTGCCCTGTCTTCTTCCTGACTAGGACTATCGGTGCGCTGTGAGGGCTTCGTGATGGTTCAATGCAGCCCTTCTTTAGGAGTTCGTCGATTTCATCATCAATAACCTTCTGCATTGCCGGATTCTTTGGGAAATACCGCTGCTTTATTGGTCTATCATCGCGCATCACTATGCGGTGGGCTGTGATGTTGGACATCCCTTCAATGTTTTCGAAGCTCTTTAGCTCCTTGCGCAAGAACGTGTCGATTGTCTGATTTTCAATTTTACTTGTTTCCTGGAGGCGTCTGATTTCGTATAAACCATCTTCGCCTGCCAGTGTCGTGGTGGGCCTAAGTCTTCCCCACTTCACTGCTTTCGCTCCACGTGTCGTTTTCTTTCGTGTGTTTCTTCTCTTCGGTGCTGTGGCAGTTTTTGATGCAGATGCTGCTGCACTTCGTGTTCTTTTCCTCTTGGACGCGGTGGTTGTAGTTGATGACGCAGGTTCCGCTGCTGTTGCAGTTGATGACGCAGGTGCTGCTGCGATGACCGTTGATGATGCAGTGGCTGCTGCTGTGGCAGTTGATGACGCAGGTGCTGCTGCGATGGCAGTTGGTGAAGCAGGTGCTGCTGCGGTGGCAGTTGATGACGCAGGTGCTGCTGCGGTGGCCGTTGATGATGCAGTGGCTGCTGCTGTGGCAGTTGATGACGCAGGTGCTGCTGCGATGGCCATTGATGATGCAGTGGCTGCTGCTGTGGCAGTTGATGACGCAGGTGCTGCTGCGATGTCCGTTGATGATGCAGTGGCTGCTGCTGTGGCAGTTGATGACGCAGGTGCTGCTGCGATGGCCATTGATGATGCAGTGGCTGCTGCTGTGGCAGTTGATGACGCAGGTGCTGCTGCGATGGCCGTTGATGATGCAGTGGCTGCTGCTGTGGCAGTTGATGACGCAGGTGCTGCTGCGATGGCCGTTGATGATGCAGTGGCTGCTGCTGTGGCAGTTGATGACGCAGGTGCTGCTGCGGTGGCAGTTGATGACGCAGGTGCTGCTGCGATGCGGTGGTTAGCTTCAAGCTGTGCGTTCACCCTGGGTGTAGTGTGGAGATCAAGTTGAAAATCCCCACATCGAATCGTTGTTCCGATGCCAAGCAGGAAATCCATACCCAAGATAAGGTCATCCAGAACTTCGGGCAAGATCAGAATGATTGTTGAAACCGACCTTCTCCCTAGCGATACCTCCACCTTTAGTGCTTCGGTGACCCTCTGTTTGCTCCCGTCGGCCATACATACCTTAGTGGCAATGGGAATGACGTTGTGGTCGTTTCGTAATTTATTCGCAAAATACTCGCTGATGAAGCTACGGGTTGCACCTGTGTCAAGTGTAGCATCCATCCACGCATCGTCGAGTGTGACTGTAGCGATGATGCGTCCTCCCTCGGCTCGTAGGCCATCTAATGCTGTCGAGGATTTGGAAAGTTTGGGTCCTGCTGTCCTCGACGTCGAGAGGACCCTGGCTGGTTTCCCTGCATCTGACGACAACAGTCAAATGTCCGGGTACCTTTGCGGCCGCACTCCCAGCAGAAATTAAGAAGCGGGCCTTGGCAGTCCCGGCTCAGGTGTCCGTTCTGTCCACACCTCCTACAAGCGATGCGAGGATCTACATGAGTGTCGCGTCCGTGAAAATGTTGCATTGGTGCTCGTTCTTGCCTCCCAGGATCTGAAGAATTCTGATTCCTTCGAGGCACATCCAGATTCTCGAAATCACCGGCCAAACCTACTAGCTCCGATAGGCTCGTGAACTCCCTGCGCTTGATGTAGAACTGGAGGTCGTGCTGGCTATTGCGGTAAATTCTCTCTAATCTTTGTTGCTCACTCAGACCAGCGTGTCGCATCAGATTTTGGATCGCAAGGACGTAATCCTTGAACTTCTCACCTGGTCGTTGCTGGCGACGCCGAATGTCATCCTCTAACCTTTCAAAAAAACGTGCTGGTAGGAAAAAGCCCAGAAAGTCGGTTTTGAAATCCCTCCAGCTTCTCCAACGCTCATTATTGTTGCGCAGCCAACAGAGTGCTTGAGCCTCCAATAATTCTGGCATGGTGCGAGGTAGTAAGTTAGTGTTAACATTATACACTTCCGCTAGTTCTTCTACTCGTTCTATAAAAGCAAGCGGGTCTTCGTCTCCGCGATACTTTACCGCCCATCTTTTCACTCTATCAGTGATGTCTCCGTAGCCAGTAAACCGATGTGCGTCCATTTTTGTCTCGGGGTACGTCCATGTTGGGGTTTGGTATCCAGCTACTATTTCTGCCGATGGCTCCTCGGACCTTTGAGTGATTCTATCCTTTGATGGCGGAACCGTGAGCGTCATTGGAGGGGCTATGCCTGCTGGGTTCGGGTTCGTAGGTACTGGTGAGGTTCCTCGCTTGTGTTTCATCTCGAGCTCCTCCAGTCGTTTCTCTTCATCTGCAAAGCTGCGAAGCGCTTCCTCAGCTCCTCGACGGAGCCTTCTGCTTCGAAATTGAACTCTTCTGCATAACTAAGTAGGTCTTCACGCCTCAGTGAATGGATCCACGTTGTCTTCACCATCTTGCTGATTTTTTTTTTTTTTTTTTTTTTTTGTCTTCTCCTATGACGTTGTCTTATTAACTTTCTTTCTTCTAATATATTCTTTCTTTTCTTTTCTTTAGCTTTGTTTTCTTCTAATTTATTTTATTATTATTTTTTTTTTCAGCACATTTTGCACTTTTCAGTCTTTTCGTGCAAAGAGATTTTCCTTAATGTAATTATTTCCTTCGCCACTGATGACCGTTTCGTTGATCCAGTTGTTGTTTTGTACCTCTAACTATTCTCTGCACGTCCCTGTTCGGGCGCCATGTAACGAAGCTCCCAGTCTTCCGGGTCTATAGCTGAGGTTAGCTCGCCGGGATTCCGAGGTCCGTACAAAATTTGTAATGAGAAAAATTGTAGACGTGCAGAGGTTATAGTTAATATTTCTTTATTGAGTTTTTAATTCAAATTATAATTCAGGTTTGACATTGGATTGATACGTTGACGTCAAGGTGGTGCCCCTCTCCTAGGCAGTGATCGGATTCGGCTAAGGTGTTCCGTTAGGTCTATGGTCCGGTCACTGTTTGCTTAACGTTTGTCTCTAACTTTTAGTGTAGTTCCTATCTATATTAACGTTAGGATTCACAATATTTAGAGTAATTCGGTATCCGAAGACCCCGATATAATCTTATTATAATCGTAAATACTTTACAATGTTTAAAATAATTCAGTATCCGAAGACCCCGATATAATCTTATTATAATCGTAAATACTTTACAATGTTTAAAATAATTCAGTATCCGAAGACCCCGATATAATCTTATTATAATCGTAAATACTTTATAAGGTTTAAAATAATTCAGTATCCGAAGACCCCGATATAATCTTATTATAATCGTAAATACTTTACAATGTTCAAAATAATTCAGTATCCGAAGACCCCGATATAATCTTATTATAATCGTAAATACTTTACAATGTTTAAAATAATTCAGTATCCGAAGACCCCGATATAATCTTATTATAATCGTAAATACTTTATAAGGTTTAAAATAATTCAGTATCCGAAGACCCCGATATAATCTTATTATAATCGTAAATACTTTATAATGTTTAAAATAGTTCGGTATCTGAAGACCCCGATATAATCTTATTATAATCGTAAATACTTTATAAGGTTTAAAATAATTCAGTATCCGAAGACCCCGATATAATCTTATTATAATCGTAAATACTTTACAATTATTAAAATAATTCAGTATCCGAAGACCCCGATATAATCTTATTATAATCGTAAATACTTTATAAGGTTTAAAATAATTCAGTATCCGAAGACCCCGATATAATCTTATTATAATCGTAAATACTTTATAATGTTTAAAATAGTTCAGTATCCGAAGGCCCCGATATAATCTTATTATAATCGTAAATACTTTACAATTATTAAAATAATTCAGTATCCGAAGACCCCGATATAATCTTATTATAATCGTAAATACTTTATAAGGTTTAAAATAATTCAGTATCCGAAGACCCCGATATAATCTTATTATAATCGTAAATACTTTATAAGGTTTAAAATAATTCAGTATCCGAAGACCCCGATATAATCTTAAAATACTTTATACTCTCTCTTGTAAATAATTAAATACCTTACAATACCACTCACAGTTCTGTCTGTCCTCACCCTTCTATATTAATTTCCTTTAAATGCCTTCTGAACTCCTGACCTTTATTTAATCCTTCCTGTTCATTAATCCTTCTGTACAGTGTCTATAGTCTTCACTGGTTCACCGCTCGCTAGTAACTATCCACTTCACTGGTTCGCTCCTCGTCAGCAACTAACAACTGCACTCGTTCGCTCCTCGTCAGCAACTGTCAACTGCACTGGTTCGCTCCTCGTCAGCAACTATCAACTGCACTGGTTCGCTCCTCGTCAGCAACTATCAACTGCACTGGTTCGCTCCTCGTCAGCAACTAACTTTTGTCTTCTGGCTAGCCAACACTTGACCGTGCTGTTTGTCGTCGTTGTTGCTTGTCGCTCTCGCTGCGATAGTATTGGTGGCTACCTGCATCGTCAATTCTGTTCTCGTGTTGTATTTGTAGCCCGTTGCCATTCTGCCTACTGGTACTTAATCGGTGGTGGTTGCTTGCTCGGGCCTTCTCTCGCTTGTAGCATTTCGTCATGGTAATCGTTCACTATGTGTGTTGGTCTATATCCATATATAAATATTCAAACTGGTTTCTTCCTCTTGTATGTCTGACGTCATTTCTCTTATACTGTCTTATGTTGCCTTCAGGTTAGGGTTCGGCTGACTGATTGTTGTTTCTCTTGTTGTAAATCTTTAGCTGCAGTTTTCGTTAGATTAGATGTGTTTGTTGTAAACCTTGTTGTAATTGTTACTGCGTGCTTTGTTAAGGTTGGGGTTTGGTTGCCTGTGTGTTTGTTGGTTAACTTCTCTACTATGTTTTGCCGCAGTGGCCGTTAATTTAATGTGACCGTCTCTGAATGCCTATATGTGTATTTATGTCGTCACAGGGTGTGGTGTTATTACTAGTTGTATGTTAGCTTTAGGGTTTATATATTTTATTTGTGGTTTGATTTAAATTCCTTTTCTTTGCTTTAGTTAATTTATTGTTACTAATATTTTTATTATCGTTAATCCAGAGTTTTGATACTTCCGACCTCTATGAGGTAGGAAATTACCTATTTCGGGCTATGTCCAGAAATGAGGCTCTGTTGGATGGTTGGTTTTATCGGTGTTGTTATGTTAGTTTTATTGTTATTATTATTATTATAATTATTATTATTATTTTTATTATTATTATTGTTATTTCTTCGTGTCTTCCACGAGTGAGATCGGGAGCTACGTGTGCGGCAAAAACCGCCTCGGTCTTTTGCCCGTCACACTCTCCTCTTACTTCGCCGGGGGTGTGGGGTGATTCTTATTTGGCCGCCTTTGGAGATTTGGACCCGGTATATGGTCCCTCGGACCTCCCTACGCGCGGTGATGCGGGTTCCCTGCCTTCGGGTTTTTTCCAGTTTCTGGCTCTCAATCTCGAGTAGTTCTCGGATAGAGGGGGCGTGGCTATCTGTGGGGCTCTCTGGGTTGGGGCCTGGAGTAGTGGTTGCCGATTCTGCGGTGGTTAGGTCCTCTGTGAACACGCTGGGGCGTTCGTCGCTTCCTCCGTCATCTAGACCGTCCCACAGGTCTGTGTCCAACGACAGGGTCTCGTCCGTACCTTCGACATCCAAATAAGTTGCCAGGAACCGCTCGGTTTGTGGCGATATCCAAATGGGTGGCACGTTGGTTTCTGGATTGGGGTCGGTAGCGTGGGCAGAGCTATTGTGAGGCTGTGATTCGGCAGTTATATCCGAATAGCTCAACGCATTCAGTTCCGTAAGGGCCCCTGCTTCCGTCTGGCATGCCCTTTCGGCTCGTAAGATCAGAGGGTCCGTTTGGGTGGCTTGATCGGACGTTGGTGGGATCCTTTTCCAGTGGTCTGGCTGCCGTATGAACTCGGCTAACTCCTCATAAATGTCACGCGGCGGTCCCGCTATGTCCGTGGCATGTCGCATCGTTGCCTCCTCCTCCTGTGCATCCGTCCTCGGGACATTGGGCTTCCAGGTGACAAACTGTGGCGTCGGGGATGGTGGGAATTCAATCCATGGTTCGTCTGAATCTCCCGCTGAGGGTTCAGGGTCTCGAACTGTCAGGACCGCACGACATTGCAATACATATTGTGTCCAACCTCGCGTGGTGATCACGTCCCGGTCGACAGTCGTGGAGAGCCATCGGCCCTCTGGTGGAGCGTCATCCTCGCTCTCCTCGTACTCACTGGCGTTTCGTGGCCCCTCCTCGTCGCTACTTATGGTGATGGGCTCCGTGCTTTGGGGTGGCTCGCTCACATCCTCTTCTGAAACCGCTTCGGTCATCTCGTCCGTGTCTTTGGCGCTGTCGCTGGTTTCCTCTTCAGGGTCGCTTTCACGAAGGAGTTCGTGTAGATACTGTCTTCGGTAGCTGTAGCCCACCCAGGGCTGCGAGTCCGTAGCGCGATGGGCGTTGCTACAGCTGGGCTCGTTTGGGTCCGGGGTTCGGACGCGAGGTCGTTCTGCTGACTGGGTCACCTCTGGGTTTGGGTGCTTGGCTTCGGTTTCCAGGCGCACGAGTCGAACGCGAGGGTATTTTTGTTGTGGGTGGTCTACCTTCTCTTCCCACCCCGGGCTTAGCCGGCGCGTGCGGGGTTGCCTACGCTGCTCGTCCAGTAGGTGCTGGCGGAATCGGTCCCGTGTTTCCTCAAACTTCGTCTTTTTATTTTCCATGTTCTTTTTTTTTTTCGCTGTAAATTTTATTGACGTGTGTCCTCGCTGAGTGTTATTACTCGAATGACCGCTGTTTAATTTCATTTGCGTGGGCATACCTTGCCGTACATTAATTTCATTTGTGTGTGCATACCCTTGCAGTACATTGACTTTCCTTGCAGTCTCCTTTGGTTGGGTGCGGTTCGGCCAGTGGGCTCAAAATGTTTTTTTCTTTTTCTTTGTCCTTTGTCTCCCTATAACTTTCCGTCTGCCTTCATCCTTTCTACTTTTATTCTCTCCTCGACTATTTTGGTTTATCTTACGTTGAATATTTCTTTTCCTTGTCTTCCTTCGTTGGTCATTTTGGGCAGTATGCCATTATTGTGTTCGTTCTGACTTTCCTCGCTTGCAGGCTCGTTCTCGTGGTAAACTTTTAAGTCGCCGATATGAGCTGTATGTGATCGTTTTCCGCCTATTTTCTTGACTTGAACTATAACTGGTGATATGAACCTTTCCACTTTGTAGGGTCCATCAAAACGTGGTGCAAGTTTAGCTGCAAATTGTTCAATCGCCTTGGATAATGGGTGTTGTTTAACCCAGACCAGCTGTCCCACTTCCGGTTTCCATTGTCTGCGCCTGAGATTATATTGTCGTGCCTGTGTCTGTGATGCCTGTTCCATATTTCTCCTGACAATGTTAAAAATGCCTTTCAACCACTCTGCTCGTTCATTTACGGAAATTCTTTCTTGTCCGGTTCCCCTGGTTTGTTCGTCAAACAAAGTGTTGGGTAGCCGGGGTTCTCGCCCTTGTACCACAAAAGCTGGACTGTACCCAGTGGACTCTGACTCACTCGTGTTGTAGGCCAGGGTCAACTCCGGAAGTAGTTCGTCCCACCTGTTTTGCTGTTCTGCTGTGTACTGTGCGATCATTGTCTTGATAGTCCGATTCGTGCGCTCCGTTGGGTTTTCTTGGGGGGTGTATGGTGCCGTATATCTCTGTTGCACGCCAAGTTCTCGTTAAAAGTTTTGAAAATTCTTGCTAGTGAACTGCACGCCATTATCCGTAATTAATATCTTGGGCACGCCGAATCTTGCTAGCACCCTCTCGCGGAAAGCTTTTATAAGTTGGTCGCTAGTAGCTTTTCGTAGTGGCATCATTTCCATCCATTTAGAGAATTTATCAGTAAATACGATCAGCATAGTGCTACCACTTTTTGACCTAGGAAGAGGTCCTACGAAGTCTGCGCACACGGTGCTCCACGGCTCTTCCGCCAGGTGAGTTAGCATTTCGCCTGCTGGTCGTTGTTGACTTACTTTGTAGCGTTGGCAGGTATTACAGCCTCGCACATATTGGCTAATATACCGGAACATCCCAGGCCAGTAGTACTTATTGGCCACGCGAGCTATGGTTTTGCGTATTCCGAGGTGACCTGCGGTAGGGGCGTCGTGGTTTTCATTCATAATGCGTTTCTGAAGATAGTTTGGCACGCACAACTTCCACGTTGTGCAATCTTCGTCTCCGATGGTCCTAGGAAAATGGCGATACAACTTTTCGTTTTCGATCGTATACTCCGGGAACTTCTCTGGGCTCACTTTTACCTCTCTGAATCGTCTTTCATACCAAGTGCCTAATTTGTCTTCACCTTCCTCGACTGTGCACCCAAGTGCGACTTCTGTGGGTTGTCTTGACAACGCGTCAGCTACAACATTCTGTTTTCCTCTGCGATACTGGATGTCATACGAGTATTGTTGGAGCTCGAGTGCCCATCTCGCGATGCGACCTGACGGGCTTTGGATGGAGTTTAACCATTTGAGGGAGAGGTGGTCCGTAATAACGGTGAAGGTGTACCCTTCCAGATACGGCCTCATTTTCCTAATTGCCCATACTATGGCGAGACATTCCTTTTCTGTGGCTGTATAGTTGAGCTCGGCCTTATTCAGGTGTCTGCTTGCATATGCGATGACCCTCTCCGTTCCATCGACGTTTTGGGTGAGCACGGCTCCAAGCCCATAGTCACAAGCGTCAGTTTGGAGTATAAAACGCTGATTAAAGTCCGGGCAAGCTAGGATGGGTGCTTCGGTGAGTTTTCGTTTTAATTCCTGGAACGCGTCCTCCTGCTTCTGCTCCCATTTGAAATGTTTACCCTTTTTCAGCAGGGTGGTGAGTGGATGTACGATTGTTGAGAATTCTGGGACGAAGCGCCGATACCAGGATGCGATACCGAGACATCGGCGGAGCTGTCGCACATTTTCTGGAGGTTTAAGTTCTTTAATTGCCGCGATTTTATCGGGATCGGTGTGTATCCCCTCCTCGCTTACGAAATGCCCGAGATACTTCACCTCTTTCTTGAAAAATTCGCACTTTTCAGGGTTGATGCGCAAGTTTGCGGCTCGTAGTCGTTCAAACACTTCTGCCAAGTTTTCCATGTGCTGTTGTAGTGTGGTTCCAGTGACGACGATATCATCTAGATACGCGAATGCATGTGGTTCTAGATCTGCACCAATGACACGATCAAGGGCTCGCTGAAAGGTAGCTGGTGCCGAGTGGAGACCAAACGGCATTACACACCACTGGAAGAGTCCTCGGCCTGGAACCGTGAACGCTGTAAACTCCTTACTGCTTTCTTCCATCGGTATTTGCCAATACCCGTTTTTCAAGTCGATGCTACTTATAAACTTGGCGTTCCTTAAGCGGTCGAGGATGTGGTGGATCCTTGGAAGGGGGTATGCATCTGGAACTGACCGTGCGTTCAGCTGGCGATAGTCGACACATAGCCGCCACTGCCCTGTCTTCTTCCTGACTAGGACTATCGGTGCGCTGTGAGGGCTTCGTGATGGTTCAATGCAGCCCTTCTTTAGGAGTTCGTCGATTTCATCATCAATAACCTTCTGCATTGCCGGATTCTTTGGGAAATACCGCTGCTTTATTGGTCTATCATCGCGCATCACTATGCGGTGGGCTGTGATGTTGGACATCCCTTCAATGTTTTCGAAGCTCTTTAGCTCCTTGCGCAAGAACGTGTCGATTGTCTGATTTTCAATTTTACTTGTTTCCTGGAGGCGTCTGATTTCGTATAAACCATCTTCGCCTGCCAGTGTCGTGGTGGGCCTAAGTCTTCCCCACTTCACTGCTTTCGCTCCACGTGTCGTTTTCTTTCGTGTGTTTCTTCTCTTCGGTGCTGTGGCAGTTTTTGATGCAGATGCTGCTGCACTTCGTGTTCTTTTCCTCTTGGACGCGGTGGTTGTAGTTGATGACGCAGGTTCCGCTGCTGTTGCAGTTGATGACGCAGGTGCTGCTGCGATGACCGTTGATGATGCAGTGGCTGCTGCTGTGGCAGTTGATGACGCAGGTGCTGCTGCGATGGCAGTTGGTGAAGCAGGTGCTGCTGCGGTGGCAGTTGATGACGCAGGTGCTGCTGCGGTGGCCGTTGATGATGCAGTGGCTGCTGCTGTGGCAGTTGATGACGCAGGTGCTGCTGCGATGGCCATTGATGATGCAGTGGCTGCTGCTGTGGCAGTTGATGACGCAGGTGCTGCTGCGATGTCCGTTGATGATGCAGTGGCTGCTGCTGTGGCAGTTGATGACGCAGGTGCTGCTGCGATGGCCATTGATGATGCAGTGGCTGCTGCTGTGGCAGTTGATGACGCAGGTGCTGCTGCGATGGCCGTTGATGATGCAGTGGCTGCTGCTGTGGCAGTTGATGACGCAGGTGCTGCTGCGATGGCCGTTGATGATGCAGTGGCTGCTGCTGTGGCAGTTGATGACGCAGGTGCTGCTGCGGTGGCAGTTGATGACGCAGGTGCTGCTGCGATGCGGTGGTTAGCTTCAAGCTGTGCGTTCACCCTGGGTGTAGTGTGGAGATCAAGTTGAAAATCCCCACATCGAATCGTTGTTCCGATGCCAAGCAGGAAATCCATACCCAAGATAAGGTCATCCAGAACTTCGGGCAAGATCAGAATGATTGTTGAAACCGACCTTCTCCCTAGCGATACCTCCACCTTTAGTGCTTCGGTGACCCTCTGTTTGCTCCCGTCGGCCATACATACCTTAGTGGCAATGGGAATGACGTTGTGGTCGTTTCGTAATTTATTCGCAAAATACTCGCTGATGAAGCTACGGGTTGCACCTGTGTCAAGTGTAGCATCCATCCACGCATCGTCGAGTGTGACTGTAGCGATGATGCGTCCTCCCTCGGCTCGTAGGCCATCTAATGCTGTCGAGGATTTGGAAAGTTTGGGTCCTGCTGTCCTCGACGTCGAGAGGACCCTGGCTGGTTTCCCTGCATCTGACGACAACAGTCAAATGTCCGGGTACCTTTGCGGCCGCACTCCCAGCAGAAATTAAGAAGCGGGCCTTGGCAGTCCCGGCTCAGGTGTCCGTTCTGTCCACACCTCCTACAAGCGATGCGAGGATCTACATGAGTGTCGCGTCCGTGAAAATGTTGCATTGGTGCTCGTTCTTGCCTCCCAGGATCTGAAGAATTCTGATTCCTTCGAGGCACATCCAGATTCTCGAAATCACCGGCCAAACCTACTAGCTCCGATAGGCTCGTGAACTCCCTGCGCTTGATGTAGAACTGGAGGTCGTGCTGGCTATTGCGGTAAATTCTCTCTAATCTTTGTTGCTCACTCAGACCAGCGTGTCGCATCAGATTTTGGATCGCAAGGACGTAATCCTTGAACTTCTCACCTGGTCGTTGCTGGCGACGCCGAATGTCATCCTCTAACCTTTCAAAAAAACGTGCTGGTAGGAAAAAGCCCAGAAAGTCGGTTTTGAAATCCCTCCAGCTTCTCCAACGCTCATTATTGTTGCGCAGCCAACAGAGTGCTTGAGCCTCCAATAATTCTGGCATGGTGCGAGGTAGTAAGTTAGTGTTAACATTATACACTTCCGCTAGTTCTTCTACTCGTTCTATAAAAGCAAGCGGGTCTTCGTCTCCGCGATACTTTACCGCCCATCTTTTCACTCTATCAGTGATGTCTCCGTAGCCAGTAAACCGATGTGCGTCCATTTTTGTCTCGGGGTACGTCCATGTTGGGGTTTGGTATCCAGCTACTATTTCTGCCGATGGCTCCTCGGACCTTTGAGTGATTCTATCCTTTGATGGCGGAACCGTGAGCGTCATTGGAGGGGCTATGCCTGCTGGGTTCGGGTTCGTAGGTACTGGTGAGGTTCCTCGCTTGTGTTTCATCTCGAGCTCCTCCAGTCGTTTCTCTTCATCTGCAAAGCTGCGAAGCGCTTCCTCAGCTCCTCGACGGAGCCTTCTGCTTCGAAATTGAACTCTTCTGCATAACTAAGTAGGTCTTCACGCCTCAGTGAATGGATCCACGTTGTCTTCACCATCTTGCTGATTTTTTTTTTTTTTTTTTTTTTTGTCTTCTCCTATGACGTTGTCTTATTAACTTTCTTTCTTCTAATATATTCTTTCTTTTCTTTTCTTTAGCTTTGTTTTCTTCTAATTTATTTTATTATTATTTTTTTTTTCAGCACATTTTGCACTTTTCAGTCTTTTCGTGCAAAGAGATTTTCCTTAATGTAATTATTTCCTTCGCCACTGATGACCGTTTCGTTGATCCAGTTGTTGTTTTGTACCTCTAACTATTCTCTGCACGTCCCTGTTCGGGCGCCATGTAACGAAGCTCCCAGTCTTCCGGGTCTATAGCTGAGGTTAGCTCGCCGGGATTCCGAGGTCCGTACAAAATTTGTAATGAGAAAAATTGTAGACGTGCAGAGGTTATAGTTAATATTTCTTTATTGAGTTTTTAATTCAAATTATAATTCAGGTTTGACATTGGATTGATACGTTGACGTCAAGGTGGTGCCCCTCTCCTAGGCAGTGATCGGATTCGGCTAAGGTGTTCCGTTAGGTCTATGGTCCGGTCACTGTTTGCTTAACGTTTGTCTCTAACTTTTAGTGTAGTTCCTATCTATATTAACGTTAGGATTCACAATATTTAGAGTAATTCGGTATCCGAAGACCCCGATATAATCTTATTATAATCGTAAATACTTTACAATGTTTAAAATAATTCAGTATCCGAAGACCCCGATATAATCTTATTATAATCGTAAATACTTTACAATGTTTAAAATAATTCAGTATCCGAAGACCCCGATATAATCTTATTATAATCGTAAATACTTTATAAGGTTTAAAATAATTCAGTATCCGAAGACCCCGATATAATCTTATTATAATCGTAAATACTTTACAATGTTCAAAATAATTCAGTATCCGAAGACCCCGATATAATCTTATTATAATCGTAAATACTTTACAATGTTTAAAATAATTCAGTATCCGAAGACCCCGATATAATCTTATTATAATCGTAAATACTTTATAAGGTTTAAAATAATTCAGTATCCGAAGACCCCGATATAATCTTATTATAATCGTAAATACTTTATAATGTTTAAAATAGTTCGGTATCTGAAGACCCCGATATAATCTTATTATAATCGTAAATACTTTATAAGGTTTAAAATAATTCAGTATCCGAAGACCCCGATATAATCTTATTATAATCGTAAATACTTTACAATTATTAAAATAATTCAGTATCCGAAGACCCCGATATAATCTTATTATAATCGTAAATACTTTATAAGGTTTAAAATAATTCAGTATCCGAAGACCCCGATATAATCTTATTATAATCGTAAATACTTTATAATGTTTAAAATAGTTCAGTATCCGAAGACCCCGATATAATCTTATTATAATCGTAAATACTTTACAATTATTAAAATAATTCAGTATCCGAAGACCCCGATATAATCTTATTATAATCGTAAATACTTTATAAGGTTTAAAATAATTCAGTATCCGAAGACCCCGATATAATCTTATTATAATCGTAAATACTTTATAATGTTTAAAATAGTTCAGTATCCGAAGGCCCCGATATAATCTTATTATAATCGTAAATACTTTACAATTATTAAAATAATTCAGTATCCGAAGACCCCGATATAATCTTATTATAATCGTAAATACTTTATAAGGTTTAAAATAATTCAGTATCCGAAGACCCCGATATAATCTTAAAATACTTTATACTCTCTCTTGTAAATAATTAAATACCTTACAATACCACTCACAGTTCTGTCTGTCCTCACCCTTCTATATTAATTTCCTTTAAATGCCTTCTGAACTCCTGACCTTTATTTAATCCTTCCTGTTCATTAATCCTTCTGTACAGTGTCTATAGTCTTCACTGGTTCACCGCTCGCTAGTAACTATCCACTTCACTGGTTCGCTCCTCGTCAGCAACTAACAACTGCACTCGTTCGCTCCTCGTCAGCAACTGTCAACTGCACTGGTTCGCTCCTCGTCAGCAACTATCAACTGCACTGGTTCGCTCCTCGTCAGCAACTATCAACTGCACTGGTTCGCTCCTCGTCAGCAACTAACTTTTGTCTTCTGGCTAGCCAACACTTGACCGTGCTGTTTGTCGTCGTTGTTGCTTGTCGCTCTCGCTGCGATAGTATTGGTGGCTACCTGCATCGTCAATTCTGTTCTCGTGTTGTATTTGTAGCCCGTTGCCATTCTGCCTACTGGTACTTGATCGGTGGTGGTTGCTTGCTCGGGCCTTCTCTCGCTTGTAGCATTTCGTCATGGTAATCGTTCACTATGTGTGTTGGTCTATATCCATATATAAATATTCAAACTGGTTTCTTCCTCTTGTATGTCTGACGTCATTTCTCTTATACTGTCTTATGTTGCCTTCAGGTTAGGGTTCGGCTGACTGATTGTTGTTTCTCTTGTTGTAAATCTTTAGCTGCAGTTTTCGTTAGATTAGATGTGTTTGTTGTAAACCTTGTTGTAATTGTTACTGCGTGCTTTGTTAAGGTTGGGGTTTGGTTGCCTGTGTGTTTGTTGGTTAACTTCTCTACTATGTTTTGCCGCAGTGGCCGTTAATTTAATGTGACCGTCTCTGAATGCCTATATGTGTATTTATGTCGACACAGGGTGTGGTGTTATTACTAGTTGTATGTTAGCTTTAGGGTTTATATATTTTATTTGTGGTTTGATTTAAATTCCTTTTCTTTGCTTTAGTTAATTTATTGTTACTAATATTTTTATTATCGTTAATCCAGACTTTTGATACTTCCGACCTCTATGAGGTAGGAAATTACCTATTTCGGGCTATGTCCAGAAATGAGGCTCTGTTGGATGGTTGGTTTTATCGGTGTTGTTATGTTAGTTTTATTGTTATTATTATTATTATAATTATTATTATTATTGTTATTATTATTTTTATTATTATTATTGTTATTTCTTCGTGTCTTCCACGAGTGAGATCGGGAGCTACGTGTGCGGCAAAAACCGCCTCGGTCTTTTGCCCGTCACAATATCAGAAGCATGTAGGCTTCAGAAAATGGTTTCAAAAGATCCATTCTCCAAAGTGGGACTGATCCGAAAAATGGATGGAACCATGGCAGAGAACCTAGAAGAGTCGATGGAAGTTCTGATGGAGGTGCATTTTCCTGGAAGTTTTAAGTCTGATGAACCGTCGACACCCTTGAAGAAAGGCATGCACAGGGTTGACAGGATGGAAGCCGAAAGGATGATCACTATAGACGGGGTGAGGAGTCCTATACGCTCATTTGCTCTGTACAAAACATCAGGGATGGACGGTATATTTCCGGCTATGATGCAATGGGGAAAAGTTCTCATTGCACCTAGGCTGTGGGGTATATTCGTTACTTGCTTAGCGACTGGGTACGTTCCGACAGTCTGGAAAGAGGCGAAAGTTGTCTTTCTTCCGAAGCCCGGAAAAAAGGATTATGTTGAGGCGAAGTCGTTCAGACCAATCAGCCTAACATCTTTCCTGAGTAGACAAAGTAAACAATCCTCTGAGTAGATGCCAACATGCGTATAGAGCAGGTAGGTCTACGGAGAGTGCTCTTCACGAATTGGTAAGAATGATTGAAAAGGAGTTATTTTCAGGAGGCATTGCGATGGCCATATTTATGGACATCGAGTGTGCTTTCCACAAAATATGCTTTGGAAGGCTGCAGCAAGCCCTGACAGAGCGCAATCCCAAGTAGAATTTTGCGACCACAGGTTACTTAAGACACATTTTTTACACGACGACGTTGCAGCGATACTGATTTGGAAAATATTTTGTGGGAAAAGTTTGTAAAAATTCCTAGGATACTACTTTACCACTAGGTCACAGAATGTTGTAACGATTTATCAAGTGTTACCTTTAAAAAATGCATCACTCATCATTCATCGAGATGTACATTTTGTAACAATTAGCTAATTGCGACCCAAGTGAAGGCATCACCCATCATTCATCAAGATGTACATTTTGTAACAATTAGCTAATTGCGACCCCAAGTCATTTAAAATGGTGGACGCAAATTATTATTATATTTAAACATTTTTTATTAATGTATGAAATTGTTGCAATATTTTCTGAATTCAGCTTGCGCTTAAATTCTTAAGAAGTTTTGGCTGTTATTTCACCGAAAATCTTCTTTCCCATCTACATTTAGCTCCAAATAATATCAAAAAACACTTAAGATTGTGTTGTAATCCTTTATATTATATAAATTTTAATTATAAAATAATTATATTTATGGCTGCAAAATGTAAACAAAACATGTAAACAAAATTAATTCTTTTGCAATTGGCAGCTCTGTAATGCATTTATATATAAATGTGTATACTAAAATGTGATAAGTCACTTCAAAGTAATTTTCACTAACACAATGTCGGCATTGTGTTGCACCACTTTCGAATCATAGTGGTCTCTGTAACGTAACCAATACGTAACATCATGTCAATTTTGACACAAAAATAAACGCTACGACGTCGCTGCAACCCAAATGTGGAACATAATTCTAGTTGGGATGTAGGCTCAATGATAGCAAATTGGGTAGTGTAATGTTGAACGCGCGTATTTTAAGCAATGTGTTGCTTACGCGGTTTACGCGGTTTGTAGTTTTACGCGTTTGGAAAATAATTCGCGTTTATTATTTTTGCCAGCGCTTAAGAGCGCTACTGGCCAGTTTTAAAAAAAAATTCTTTAGCGCCGTCACCCAAAGGTGTCTTCAGGCGCTTTAGAATAAGGAGCAATTAGTTTAAAGCTCAAAACTTAAATGATTTTATTTTTAGATTTTCTTCGGCTTATAAAGCTAAGTAACAGTATTTTTTAGACTTAAAAATAAATACAAAATTAAATATATATCTAATTTAATATAATCGTAACTAAGTAGAACATAAGTTTATGTAGTCATTGTAATGTAGTTATGTAGTGTAGTTATGTAAACATAAAGTGCAGGCGAGTAACAATGTAAATAATAGTTATGTGTTTGTTTTTTTTTTGTTTGCTACATAAATGTGCTTAGGCTACTTTTATAGAAATGTTAGTTTGTAGAATAGATCTTTATGTGTTAAATGTTTATAAATAATAAGTACATCAAATAAATGTGCTTAAGTTGCAGTTATAGCTATGTTTAGATTGGAGTGCACTACACCCCCATCCTTAAGATAAAATTATTTGATTTAAAAAAATTATTTTTAAAATTATACAATGCAAATGTTTTTTTTGTTTTTTTTTTATAATATATACAATTAAAATATTTTAATAAATTTCAAATTGGTAATTATAGAATTTAAATGTTGGGAAATATTTAAGGCCGGTTTGGACGTCCAAGTATGCTGCGTACTTGGGTAGTTAATTTAAAATTGTAAATGTATTTAACAAAAATTTCCTTATCATCATCCTTCACTAAATCATGCAATAATTCTGCTTGTACAATAAAATATTCTAATCCATTATAGTTTTTTTTTAAAAAACTTTTAGGTTCTTACCTACCACATTAATGTCGAAATCTGACATATTAGGCGAAATTTTCTCTTCCTCCCAAATGTTTGATAAATCTAAATCTATAGAAACAATTTCTTTTAAACTTTTTGTATTTACTTTTATAATTAAATTATTTATTATTTTCACAACATCATAATAAATATTGTTGAATTTTACTTTTAAAATTCGACAGTCTTCATTGTCTTCAATATTCTCTATTTCAAATTTTATATTTTTAAAAAAATTTAACTTACTTTTTACGTATTCACTACTGTATTTTCTGTTTTTACTTTTCTTAAAGTTTAACATAAAATTTTCTAATATTAAAATGTTTTTCAATTGTTTCCATATAAATTTTTTGTAATAGATTAATTTATCTATATTTCAATTCGTATGGAACACCCTGTGGTAGTACCAACATTGAACAAGTGTTACTATAAGAAAGTAAACAAAAGAAAACGAAGATCTAAATGAAGTTTTAGTTCGTGAATGGAATCTAAGCCGGTCGCGTGTGCGCAAATTAAATATAAAAAAAAATTTGTTTTAGAAAATATAACAGTAAGTTGAGTTTTATTAATTAAATTGTTTTTATTGTGTCTAAGTATGTGAAATTATTGTGTATGTAGTGTTTAAAAACAAATATATATATATGTTGTTAATTTTTGCTGTAGCATGCAAAAGCGAAAAGACAAACTAAAAAACATGTGCAAATTTTTTCTGCAAGAATATATAAAAATATATAAAAATGTGTGTACGTGAGTGTTGTTTTGATTACTTTTATTTTTGTTTAAACTAGTTAAACTGTTTAATGCTAAAAAAAATATTTTTTTTTGTTCAAAATGCTGCTCCAAAATAATAATATAAAAAATTAATTTAATTTTGTAAAAAATATTAGTTTTTTTAATTTACAGAATATTTATGTTTTTCATGTTGTTTTATTTTTTTTAGTAGTTCGAACTTAATAAAAGAATGCATAAGGAAAGAATCTTCTTTAATGTTTTTGTTGCTGCATCGACTGCTGCTTTTTTACGTGTTGTTACTTTGATTATTGTTGATATTGTTGTTAATGTTGTTGTTGTTGCTGCTTCGCATCGTTAATGTGTTTATGATTATTTCGTGGCTGTTATTGTTGATGATATTGTTTTTGCTGCGTCGGCTGCTCCTTAAGCTGATTGTCGGCGGTATCCCTCAATGTTATTACGCGACGGCTAGCTTTTGGCGCGTTCACGACACCATTGCACTTTGCCGTCGGCAAAATTTTCTCCTACGTGCGCATCAGATTTTGTCCGTGTTGCAGGATCGCCATGTAATGTTGGACACGCGTATTTTAAGCAATGTGTTGCTTACGCGGTTTAAAGTTTTACGCGTTTGAAAAATAATTCGCATTTATTATTTTTGCCAGCGCTTAAGAGTGCTACTGGCCAGTTTTAAAAAAAAATTCTTTAGCGCCGTCACCCAAAGGTGCCTTCAGGCGCTTAAGAATAAGGAGCAATCAGTTTAAAGCTCAAAACTTAAGTGATTTCATTTTTAGATTTTCTTCGGCTTATAAAGCTAAGTAACAGTATTTTTTAGACTTAAAAATAAATACAAAACTAAATATATATCTAATTTAATATAATCGTAACTAAGTAGATCATTAGTTTATTTAGTTATTCTAATGTAGTTATGTAGTGTAGTTATGTAGTTAGTGTTATGTAAAAGCCTTTGTTTGTTATATTCGTGAGTGTATTAAAATAGTTCAAAATCGTAATTACTTAAATGTTATATTGTACTATACTAATATTATTAAAATACAACTGTTCCATTAAATAATAATTGTGCATTTAAGTTGTGTAAGTTTAATTCTTGCAATTTAACTTGTTTAGTTAATGCAGTGTTGTTGTTGTTTTTGCCTGCTTACTGTGTTTTAGTTTCTTCTTTGTGCGGTGATTTGTTTATCTTCAGCTCAGTGAGTGTTGTTTTTTGTTTTATACTAAACTGTGCACAACCTGCCTGAATATAATAACCCTAAAAGCACATTTCGCAATTGCTCATTTTTAAACGTGGATTATTTTTCTGCAGAAAATATCGTTGCTTCTTCTTTAGACGAACTTTGCAAAAGCCAAAACATTCTCAACCTTATGTTTAGCTGTTCTGGTCCATGTGAGCAAATGTTTCATGCATCTTGTGTCGGTATTTCCAAGTCATGCCTTGACGACCTAAAATCTCTGCGATCTTCGTTCTTCGCTGGTACTGTGACTCGTGTAGGGCACTTTTCCCAGATGAACTTTATTCAAAAATTAAGCTTTTTGCGGAAAGTCTTAACTCGTTAAGACCTTGATCCACTTCTGTTTATTTTAGCCATTAATGATGTAACCCACATCATCAAACACTCTCATCTACTTATCTATGCAGGTGACATGGAAATATACAGAACAATAGATGCTAAAGACAATTCAGATCTCCAGTCTGATTTGAAATCCTTTGAAATTTGGTGTTCTAAAAACAATATATTTCTAAATCCAGATAAGTGCCAAACTATGACCTTTTCGCGAAAAAGGAATAATTTATTTTTTGATTATAAAATAAAAGATACTGCATTAAGTCGTGTAGATGCTGCCCAAGACCTTGGTATATGCATGGATTCTAAGCTATCGTTTAACGTTCATATTGATTACATTTGTAAAAAACATCTTCTATGCTCGTGTTTATGAAACGCTGGGTCAAAGAATTTAATAGTATGATCACAACTACAACGTTGTATTATGCAATTGTGCGACCTCACTTAGAGTATGCAAGTCAAGTTTGGTCCCCAAGTTACAATGTACATGTTGAACGTATAGAGAGAATCCAAAAACGTTTTGTTCGGTTTGCTCTAAGGGGCCTAAGTGCAACTGACACTTTAAACCTTCCTCCTTATGAGGATCGTTTAAAACTATTAAAAATGCAATCTTTGAATGAGAGAAGGAAGTCTGCAGATATCGTCTATTTACACTAACTCATAACTGGTGTATTCGATTCACCAGAACTTCTAACTCTTATAAATTTTAACACTAACCGTAGAAGCAGTAAAAATGCTAAAAATTTAATTTACTTACCTTTAAGTACAACAAATTATATGGCTACTGCTCCTTTACATCGCATGAGTACCTTTGTTAACAACTGTAGCTTTTTTGATGTTACTTATCGAAAGGTCAACTCAAAAGTAGATTGAAAACTAATTTTTTTCTATGTAAACGCATTAGATCTATGTAAACGCATGGTTAATTGTTATGTCTTGTGTTGTCCCTGAGCCCAACCCATATTATGGTGGGTAAATTTTTTTCACTTTAGATTGTTTTGGACCACTCTTATCGATATCATTGAGATATTTTAATGTTATTTGGGATGGTTCTTAAGATTATCTAATGCGGAGAAAGTGCGAAAAGCTTTAGTAGCTGATTTCTATTTTTGTTGCATGTAAATATAAAAAAAAACGTAAACATAAAGTGCAAGCGAGTAACAATGTAAATAAAAGTTATGTGTTTGTTTCGTTTGTTTGCTAGATAAATGTGCTTAGGCTACGTTTATAGAAATGTTAGTTTGTAGAATAGATCTTTATGTGTTAAATGTTTATAAATAATAAGTACATCAAATAAATGTGTTTAAGTTGCAATTATAGCAATTTTAGATTGGAGTGCACTACAGTAGACAATATGCTCAAGCACAGGGCTGTCAACATGCAGAATGGTATAGTCAAGACTAGAATAGAAGAGAGGTAGAATAAGTAGAGGATGCCTCTACTAATTTGGGATAACTACCTTGTCGTGGTGTAGAGGCTTAAATTACATCACAGCGGACTATGACGACGGGAATCTCGGCTCCAGGGAGCCTTGGTTCCTGGTAGGGTCACCCATATCGTACAGGCTGTTGTGGAGCAATGAACTAAAACTTATCCCACCCTTAACTCCGGGGTCGAGGGATGGCGCCCACAGAGTTTAAAGTTTGCAGCCAAGGGTAATCTGTGTTGTATTCTAGCGTATTCCCTCTCTGACCTGGCCGAACCAGAGAGAAACACTGGCTCTACCATGGTATTGGGGCTCGCCATGCCCGACTTTCCTTTCCCCTTTTTACCTCATAGCCTCCCGCGCTGCTCCGGTTGGCGCCAAGACGGATGGCGCCAAGATGGAGTGCGGAGTGGGAGCGGGCATATATTCTGAGAAACTGGGGGTGGCGGATTCTTTTCGTCTGCCAAACTCAGCCAGCGTCTTTCAGGCCGAGCTTTTTGCGATAAGAGAAGCTTGTCGCACCTTAAGGAGATCTAACACCAATCACCTTAATGTAGCTATTCTGATGGATAGCCAAGCTGACGTTAAATCTTTAGCTGCGATCAGTACCAACTCCACGCTGGTAAGGCAGTGTAAGGATGAACTGGCCCGGCTAAGTCACCAACTTAGCATTACTATAATCTGGGTTCCCGGCCATAGGAACATTTATGGTAATAAAAAGGTGGATGAATTGTCTAGGCGGGGTTCTTCCCTTGACGTTTCAAGAGCGGAACCAGTCGAAGTTCCACTGAACACAGTTAAGGGAGGAATTCATTCTTACTACTTAACCTTAGCCGGTCGTAGATGGAGAGAACTACCAACCTGCAACACATCAAGAAAAATATGGCCTCTTTACAACATAGGTAGAACTCAACAGATACCCTCAAAACCGCGGAACGACATAGCCAGAATAACGGCTATAATTACGGGTCACTGGTGCATCGGAGCTCACGCCGAGAGAATTGGACTACCTTTCAACACCCACTGTCGCAGCTGCGATGACCCAAATGAAAAAGAAACTGTAATAAGCTTGGTAGTACAGTTACCAGTAGTGGTATCACGAAACCGCAACACACCAGCTAAAAATATGTAGCGACACTTATTGTTTTTCTTTCTTTTCTTTGTCACACACAACGCTTATCGAATAACATTGGGTCAAGTCTAACATTGCGTCATGAGCAAATGTAAACAATGCGCTCACTGGCCAGCTAACCCAATTAGCTGCTCAAGTGCAGGCGTAGCGTAGAATTTCCAATGTTAATCGATGAGTCAAAGAGGAAGCGAAAGAAAAACAAATTGTAAAGCAAATTTGTAAGACACATGAACTCTAATTCATGGAACAATATGAAAAAATGAAATAGTGGGGAGGAGCCCAAGAAACAATGTAAGAATAATAACAAAATTTATACTGGTATTTTTGATATAAATACCAGCTGTTTTGAGAAATAAAAGAATCAAGATTTGAGTCTTAAAATAAAATGATGTCTTGAGTTTTAACCTTTTACTTCCTTTTTATCAGTACGGCAAATTTGGCCATCAAATTATAGCAGCCTTATCTTTGGCAACATTTATTTTTCCTGTTCAGTTAAATAAACTGAAACTGTACTACCAAGCTTATTACATGGCGATCCTGCAAGATTCAAACCTAGAATCTTCAACTGTTATCCTGTGAATCCTGCATAAATTCGATCCTGCTGATCCTGCAAAAATTGTTATCCTGTGAATCCTGCATAAATTCGATCCTGCTGATCCTGCAAAAATTGATGTCCTGCTGATCCTGCAAAAATTAATGTCCTGCTGATCCTGCAAACATTCGATCAACAAATTGCAAAATTAAACCTACAACCGTTGTCCTGCAAAAATTTACAGATTATGCAAAACGATAAAGAGCAGCAAGCCATAGACGACATTTTTAAAAAGTGGGAGAAATACTATCAGAAGGAAGAAGAATACGTGCCTCAGCCAGTAGCAGCCACCACCGACCCTGCACCAATATATACATCAACGCCGATCAACGCCGGACCAAAACCGATCACGATTAAAGAATACCAGGAAAGAACAGCGCTCCATACCAAAAGTATAAAAGAGCATCTCCAAGTGCAAACCGCAACTCAACAGATAACAAAAAGACCAAGAGGAGGACGAAGAGTAATTGCAAGGCAAAGAATTGCCCAATTACATAATATTTTGCCACTCGTAACAGACGTTACACAAAAGAGGAAATTGATACAAAAGATCCACTTGGAGAAACAACAATACGGAAAATATGGGATGGTTCAGCAACAAACAAGAAGTTGTCACCACTACCAACAACAACAACAACAACAGCAACGTTGAAAATAATAATATTTTTTATTTTATAACAATTCTTAGCGCAATTTTTATGATTGCAACTATTTTATATATAGTAAATAGATACTACAAAAATTATGTTAGAAAACAAATGTTAAGAAATTTAAGTAACACCGTGTAAATAAATAAAAATCATTTTTTTTACAAATTTTCAAATAAATCAAATAAAAATAAAAATAAAGTAAATTTGTAATATGTTAAAATTCGGGATAAATAGTTATTACCAAGGATGCTTTGGAATCCTATTCAACAAACATTGCGAAAATTGTAAAGAAAAAATTATTGACATAGGAAAAATTAAATATATTACACATAATAGTAAAGCATGGCATCGTGAATGCTTTAAATGCAAAAATTGTAACAAAAACGTTATAAAAAGTGGTTTTATAGAACACGAACCACATTTAATTTGTAATAAATGTTATTAAATGTATTATAAACAATAAAATTTGCAAAAACAATTATAAATTGATTTTCATAGACATACATGGAAATAGAAGCAGCAAAGGAGATATTAAAGAAATTAAAAAAAAGCACCAAACAGAGAATATACAAAAAAGTATATTGATGAAATAAAACGAAAGGTATATGATTTAAGACAAGCTATAGTCAAGACAGACAACACTAAAAGAAAATTAAACATAGAATACTTTGAAGAGATAGCTACAGCAATAGAGAAATTTTTAATAGAGAAAATTCAGCAAACAGCTAATAAAACCACAGAGGACAAGACTCTAGATATAAAAATGTCAGTCTTTAATATAGAAACGGCTATTAAAGCCATACCAACTTTTAACGGACAGCACAACGAATTAGAACCATTTTTAAAAATAATAGAATTGCTACACAATTCTTATACAACGGACGCACAAAAAACTTTAATAGAATTTGTTGTGAGTGTAAAACTCAGTGCAGTAGTTAGAACAGCATTAGGTTCAAATATTACATCTTTTCAAGATTTTAAAAACAAACTCCAAGGAAGGTACAAAAGCAACGTAACGATTGCTCAAGTACATACACAACTAGCATCTGTCACACTAACACACTTTCTGTGCGCCTGCCCGGCCCTGGCCAGGTCCAGACTAAGATCGCTTGGTAAGCCCTTCCTCAGTAATCTAGAGGAACTTTCAACAACAAAAATCAACAATCTCCTAACGTTCATCAACCGCACCGGATGGTTATAACCTAACAGTGCGTTACCCACTCAACCAACAGAAACACGAGGTTATGGTATCAAAACGGCTCACTAGAGCTACTTGGATCCTACTTGTATGTAGAATCACCATCTAAACCAACCAACCAAGTAGAGGATGTCCCCAGGGCGCGGTGTTATCGCCAACTCTGTGGAACATGACTGTGGACTCACTAATGGTTAGACTGGATGAGTCGGGCATACACACGATAGACAGGGTATGCAGATGACATTGCGTTGGTGGTCCGCGGTAAGTTCATAGACACCATTTCTGACATCATGAAGGGAGCGCACCGAATGGTGGAGTGGTGTCGAGAACAAGGCCTTACCGTAAACGGAGACAAATCAGACAATATTCTCTTTACTAGAAAGAGGGTAGGCCTGAGGAGAACCACTCAGACTTTTTGGAGCTGAAATCAACATATCCACGAAGGTTAAATGCCTAGGGGTAACCCTCGATAGCAAACTGAACTGGAACGAGCATGTAGAAGATAGGATTTTTATTATTATATCATTATTATTAAACCCGTTTGTGGTTTCAAATGGGGGCTAAGCCCAGAGGCTATGAAAGGGTCTACACTATGATGGCTAGACCTGTCATCACGTATGCTTTGGTGATTTGTTGGACAAAAGTCAGCCAGAAAACCATTAAGAGACTGGACAGAGTCCAACGGCTGGCGTGTGTTGGATTAACATGTGCAATACCTATAAACACCAACATACAAAATACACACTTTACAAAATATTCACTCACACATTTTATCTAAAAAATTATTATTTAAGATTTCAAAAATTGTCAAATATTTTTAATCAAAAATTTTGTATATTATTTTCAGTTATAAAAAATGTATTCAATATGTAAAGACTTAAAAAATAAAATTGTTCAAAATAAATAAAAAATTTAAATAAAATATATCGAAATAGAAAATATCGTGGGAACAACATACTACCCCACATTCGCATCCTTGATATTGCACAGAGAGATGTCAGGAAGGCGTGTATGACGGCGCCTATGGACGGAAGGCAGAGTAAGAACAGAAAAATATTATAAACTCTTATAACAGATGGAGCCGTTTGTGAAGAAATAGCTGGTAACGATATCAGTATATTCACAGACGGCTCTCTGATGAATATCAGAGCCGGGGCTGACGTTTACTCATAAGAGTTAAGCCTATCCTGTGTACTGAGGTTAGGGAGGTTTGTGTCTGTATACCAGGCGGAAATGCTTGGCGTAGTGCATGCGCTGGATTACCTGATAGATGGCCGGATCAATGGCAAGAAAGTCTGTGATTAGGTGTATGCAACGGACAGACACCACTTCCAGGTTGGCTATAGAGTGTCTTACAAAACTCAATAGGTGCGCCCAGACAAATGAGCTCACACTTATATGGGTGAGAGGACACTCTTGCATAGAACAGAATGAAAATTCTGATTCTTTAGCAAGATAAGGATCAGCAGAATAATTCTGTGGACCAGAACCACGTATCGCCATAGGCGGCAACATGGTGGCAGGCCTTATTAAGCAATGGACGGACTCGAAACACAGTACAAGGTGGGAAGAAGCTGTTAATTGCAGGCAATCAAAGGCGGCCGTGAAGTGGTCTCGGCAGCAAAAGTTATCCGATACAATCGAAGGATTTTAAGCTGGCTTACTGCACAGGTCACAGGACACGGTCCCTTTATGTACCATCTCGGGAAGACGACTCTGACCGAGGACGATACGTGTAGGTTATGCATGCCTAGAGAACGCCGGAAACAGCAACACACATTTTGTGCCAGTGTCCGGCCCTGGCAAGCATAAGATTGACCACTCTGGGACGTATTTTTGTTGGCGAAGCCGAGATTGGTCAACTGACCTACAAGGATATGCTTGAGGTGACAAAGGATGCTTATACAACGAGCATGCTCACGTATGAGTGCAGTAGCATCCTTTGTCCAATAGGAGACAAAAGAGACCCACTGTGGTCTGCTTCGGTAAATCGTCGACTTATTATATTAGTGCGCCTGATATAACAAGTAACAGACAACAGGAATCACAGGAATTCCCAGAAGAAGATACTCATTCTGATATCAGTGAATGTTCCGAATCGAATAGCGATTATTATGACTAGTAATTGCAGCATTTTTATGGTGAATTTATAAAAAATTTACTTCTTGAAATAGTTTCACTATCGGACCGTAACAACTTGTAAAAAAAAATCATTTTATAACGTTTAATAAAAAAATTATAATAACTTTCGTTTTTTTCGAGTGTAGAGAAACCTAAGAACGTGTGTTTCTATTATCCTGCTCAAGGCAGCTTCTGGTTCAACACCACGCAGAGATTCTCATTTATCAGTTTGTGGTTAGATCGTCGTCCGCGAGCAAACAATAAGAGTAAGTCAGAAATACTACTAAAGCTGTTCAGTAGTCATATTATTGGCGTCTACCTTTGATTTCGTTGTAGCTTTTTTCATTTCGAAGATATAGCGCAAAATGTGTTTAGGTTGTATGGGACTGTCACGCCCACTCGTCCGATTGCGTCTAAATTTTGGAAATTGTTTAGTAGTCACATAATTGGCGTCTACCTTTGATTTCGTTTGTGTAGCTTTTTTCACTTAGAAGGTATAGCGCAAAATGTGTTTAAGTTGTATGTGGGCTGCCACGTCTACTTGTGCAAAATTTATGAAATACTTTTTTAAAATTTCCTATACCTTAAACATGGAAAACTAAAAACACAAATACCAACAAAATTATTTTCTCCGTCTAAGTAGTATGAAACGAAACACTGTGCGACGTTGACGCCGAGAGCACTCATTGTGCATTAGGGCGTATCGAATTACAATTTTTTCACATTCTAAGAGGTCTCAAAATTTGCATAGGCTGGTCAAGATCTCCCAAAAAAATTTTAGAAAAAAATAAGGATCTCTTCCTCTCCCGCAAGGAAAAAGTTGTTTTTTGAGAAAAACAGTCAAAAATCACGATCTCAAAATGCTTAATTTTTTAGTAAGAAAAATTACATATCGCTCATTTACTTGAAGACCGTCATAACTCAAAAAACGCAATTTTGCAGAAAATGCGTTTAAAGTCTTCAACTGCCTTGCACCTTGTATGAAAAGCGAAAGGCATATTCTCTTCTCACGCGGAGAGTATTCAAAATAATAACATGAAATTTTTACACAATACGAAGCATGATATAAAAATAATTCTGCATCATTAACCTAAAATCGTGGTTTTTGAGTTATGACGGTCTTTAGTAAATGAGCGCGGTATGTCTTAAACCAAAAGTAATATAGACTTAAACAATATTTTTGCAAACGCGATGCTACTCTTGGTTTTTATCAACAATGTCCTGTGTGAAGGATATTCGAATCTGAAGGTACACTTGAGATAGCACAGAACTTTTAATTGTTATTTGATTGTCTAAATTTTGCGGATATTGATTACAGTGTTAACGTTTTCCTTAAATTTGGTGAACTAATAATTGAAAACGTTTGAAACAATACATCATATCTCAAATTGCCGTTTTGTAGTGCGAATAAAGCATAAGTCATTATTTTTTCATAGCAAACGGAGCTGAGTAAATAAGTTTATTTCTAATGTGTAAATTAGTTCTTCCTTGATACGACTGAGCGGGAAAAATTTATCAAAGCACATTTGTTTTTCCATCAAACCGTGACCTAAGTGCAGATATAATTATATTCGATTCAACAATCTTCGAAAGCCGTAGTGCCGTGTCGGTTAGTTTCGTTTTAACAGCTAAAATTAAATTGGAGTTTTCGGATAGCGGAGATGATTCTATTGATGAAATAGTAGACGTTTTGAATGCTAATGGTAAAAAAATAGTATACATAAAATAGAAAAAAGAAAACTCCGGCGTGGAAATTTTAGAAAATATCCAAATATGTATGTTATATTCCTATATTCGATTGTGATGGTGTTGGAAGTGTCAACACCTCTAAACGCAATAATCTTGCTCTATCAGAAATTTGGTAAAAAAATCTTACCAAAAAAGAAGAGAATGCGAAGTGAATCTTACCTTGGCAATACGAGGGATTCGAATAAGGTAATTACTTCAGGTGTTCCAAGTCCTGAAAGGAAAATGAGCCCTACTTGCGAAACTGCATTTTGCCGAAAGAGTACGAAAAGATTTTGTTCTTTGTTTACTTTCGAAGATAGAAAAGCTACTTTCAAAAATTTTTGGACCGAACTAGACTGAAGTGGATAACAAAGTGTTGTCTGTTCTTTAATAAATAAGGTACCAGTCAAGCAAAAAAGAACAGAATCAGATGTTTCAAAGATCTGAGAGCTTTGTTTACCATTTAAAATTAAATGAAAAAACCCACCAGATCTGTAAGAAAATGTTCCTTAATACTTTGAGATGAAAAAAAACGAATGGTTTTCAAATGGTTTAAAAACAGTCAAGGTGGTGAAACTTTGCTAGCAATAGTGCCAGGGGAAAAATTAAATCTACCTAATGAAGAAGGAGTTACTCAAGCTCACCGTTTAAGCAAATGCTTTTAAGAAATACCAAAACTTTCTTCACATTATTGTAGAAGCACTTCATTTAAACTTTGTTTAGAATCTGTTTTCAAAACCAAGAGTCATCTTTACGAATTATAAAAAAAAAATGTAATAACGAATTTGTGCGACCCGTTTCGCAACTGCAACGTTATAAACCCATCAGACCTGGTAAAAAGGCTGGAGATTCTGTAGTTACTGACATAAGACAGTTAACTTATGAACCAACAGGCAACATACGGTACAAACCATCATTTTCTGAAAATCCTTACCTTCTAGGCCAAAACTTATTCAAAATTGTGAAGTAAAACAAATGTATACATAAGGAATTCCACTTAAACAAAGAAAATGGACGGATTTGCAGGATCTTAAAGCCATATTACCAAAAAGACTGTCATTCTTTTTATAATACCTTCCAAAGGTTGATTGCATCGAATGCATTTGTTTTTCGGTAAGTTATTTAGAAATTTGAAGATTTGATAACATGTTGTAAAATAACACATAAACGTTGTATTGTTATTAGTTTTATAATTTTTATTCTTGTTACCAACTCAAATAAAGCTTTTTTATTAAGTACTATTATGTTTTTTTAGTTCCAGTAAAGTAGTAAGCACTCAAAATTTGGAACTAATAAGGCGTAAGTCCGATTTGGAGGAATCTGAGAGAGAATCACCTAAAAAAACCTTTAAAAAGTTGCAGATTCGATTAATTATATTTTTGTAAGAACATTTTTTTTTTTTTTCTAAGCAAATTCGTGGGAAACCAGTTTTCTTCGCCTCCTGAACAATACAAAATTTTGACTTACGTCGTATTAGAATTAGGCCGGCGATATGCATTTCCTGTTTTGTAAAATGTATACTTGAATGTAATTTTTTAACTTTTTCAAAAAAATTAATAGAAGGATTTATATCTCAGGCACCAGAAATGGTACCGAAGATAATTTTCTCAATTCGGATTCAACAAATAGTTTTCAACGAAACCCTGTCTAAAAATATCTTTTTTAAAACAACAGGAAAAGGCCGATTTTTTCCTATTTTGATATTTAAAAAATTACATCAAGCATGAAATGTAGTTTTGTTCATATCTCCTTTATGGTTCTTATTTCATTAAAACACTTCTTAGGCTGTGTGCGAATTGGTCTAAATGCGACAGCATTAACAACAATTGAGACCCATCAAATGGCAAACTCATAAACTCAAAATTATAGTAAAACATTTTTGTGAATGCCGAGTTGAGGTGTTTTATCGAAATAATAAAATACTTATTTAAAATTTTTAAAAAATCGAAATAAGAAAAAATTCGTGGTTTTAACCTGGTGTTGTAAATTGATATTTTTTGACAGGGTTTGTTCAGAAATATTTGAAGAATGTAAATTAAAGAAATTATCTTCGGTACCACTTCTGGTGCCCGGCATTCTAGATAAGCATTCAAGTATACATTTATCAAAAACAAGAAAATGCATATGCAAAATTTGTGCAAATTATAAATTCACCAAATCTAAGGAAAACGTAAGCACTATAGTCAAAATCGCTAAAATTTAAACAATCAAAAGTTCTGTGCTACCTCTAATGTACGTACCTTTAGATTCAAATATCCTTTTCACAGGACTTGTGGGTAAAAATAGAGAGTGGCATCGTGTTTGGCAGTATATTTTTAGTTGAAGTCTTTATATCCTTTTATTTTAAGACTAATGTAGTTTTTCTTACAAAAATCAAAGCATTTTGAAATCGTGATTTTTTACTGTTTTTCTTAAAAAAACAACTTTGTCCTTGCGGGAGAGAAAGACATCCTTATTTTTTCCTAAAATTTTTTGGAAGATCTTGACCACACTATGCAACTTTTGAGATCTCTTAGAATACAATCTAAATTTTTCGATACGCCCTATTGTGCATCTCTATTTTAAAGTATTGTTATTTTATGTTGAGTTATCCTAAACTATTGCAAATTTTATTTTGGTCAGTGGGCAGTGCAACTGGCATGGAAATTGTTTTGAGCAGTGGGCGACGAGCTTACTGGATTGAATGCGTGACCCGTGTGCTAAAGAACCGCTGTAGCCCGGGTTCAACCCCCAGGTCAGAAAGAATGTTTTTCAATTGAATTAATATTTCTGTTCGGCCGCCACCTCTCTGCAGACAATGGCAAACCTTAGAGTAGAATTGCCATCTAAATCTTCTTGAGAACATAGCCGTTCCGAGTCTGCGTAAAACTGTCTGCAGACAATGGCAATCCTTAGAGTAGAATTGTCATCTACATCTTCTTGAGGACATATGCCGTTCAAAGTCGGCATACAACTAGTAGGTCCAATTTTCTATCATTTGTGTTCAAACCTTTAATAACATGACAACAAAATTTATCAATAAAAGCTAGGTCAAAGTCCTTTCAAAGACTGTAATGGCTAATCATTTGTTTTTTTTTATTTTAATATTGAAGAAATAATACAAAGAATATAATAAATTACAAAACTAACAAATCTTTGTGAGACCTAAATTTTGAAATTGTTGTCTGGTTTAAACTTTGAGCATATTGTATTAAAATATGTTTTTATTCAATCAAACTTTATGATTTAAATGTCATTATTCACCTTGTGATTGTCAGGTAATAAGCTTATTTTTCCTTTAAGCATACATTTGCGAGGCGGTTTTGCTGAATGCTCTAAGTAATATCGCATTACAATTTATTTGGATGAGCTAATTTTGAATAACCTTCTTTATTTAGATCCTCATTTATTTTGACAGCAGTTTCAGAAATTTCTTCAACAATGGTTGTAGCAATTTGTTGATCATGTTGAGATTGATATTCACTTATTTCATTACATGTTGCATCCGAATTACCATTCCATTTAATATGTGATTTAGGAAACGATGAAATATTCAACAAGTTCTTTTTTTTAAGGCCTTCATTAGTACCATTGAATGAATTTGAAGATATTTCAATTTGCTTAATAAGCTCGTGTGATTTTTCCATTTTTTCATTACAAATTTCCAGACCATTACAACTGTTTTCGGACACTTTAAAATCAATGTCCTGAGTAAGGGTTTCATTTTGGGTAACTTGATCCTCAGCGGTGTTTTTATTTTCTTCCTGAGGATTATTATATTCATTATTATATTCATTCTTTTTTTCAATTCGAACGTTATGTTCTTTTGCAGAAGAAGATTTGTGTTCGATCTCCATTGTTTTCATGATAAAGTCATCAGATTTCGAGATTTCAGATATCACATTAGGACTTAACGAAATTATTGGCACTTGGTAAGGAGGAGGTGTACAAGGCAGTAGAGGTGCGTGGGACTCATAAGTTATTTCAGTTGAGTTTTTGGAGTTGCCAACTTTTACTTTTGAACTTCCATTTGAACTTGTAAAGCTCTTATCGTTTTCTTTTTTAAGTGATAATTTTATATCGATGGTTATCGGAACAGTCAGTTTGTTCACATCGTTTATGTTTTCATTGTCCGAACACTTAAAATAAGCTTCAGTGATCATGACAGCTGAGTTTGAAGGGAAAGAATTTTCATTTTTTAATGAAACACTTTTTTCAGACAATACATTGCCAGGTGTCTGTTTTTGTTCATCATGCACGTTTTTGTCTTGAGAATCGATACTACTTTCATCTTTTTTATATTTTTCGGCAGCTGCATCAACAAATCCCTAAAAAAAAAATTAAATTTTCATCATAAGTAATTTAAAGCAATTTTACCATATTAGTTTCATTTCCAGTGACTGCATTATTTAACATGGTTGGCATTTGTTCTGATTTGCAAGGTATTTGTATGTCTTTTTTTCCAAAAGAAATGCTACGAAAAGACCATTTTTTTTTTACCTTATCCTTTTTCGATTTTATTTCAACGCTAATGGGGGAAATACCTTCTTCTTTATTCGCATTTACTTCAGCAGCTTGATCCCCGCGTGCATTACATAATCGAGTTTTTTGTTGGATGTCTGAACATTTTTCTTCATTAGAGTATGTTCTATTGTCTGTAACATCCGAAGCCATATTCTATTTAAGAATTTTAAACAAATCGTATAAAAAATATGTATAATTTTAAGAATATGAGTACCTCCTTATCTTCCTTAAAATTTTGAGGAGAAACATTAGAATTGTCTTCGTCACTTCTTTCATCAATATCTTCTATTTTTTCTAACTTTCCAGTAACATTTTCCTCCCGTGTTCTATTACCTTCGGATGTTATATCAACTGACCTTTTGCTCTGAATTTTTCCCATTTTGTCTTAAAGAAAAAATTATATTAAATTAATTAATTTAAAATTATTTTAATATTTGTTTTTATCTAAGTTTTATAAAAAACGTTTATCACGTATTTTTCAAGATGCTTAATTAAATCTCACTTATTACATAAAACGCTTTTCACGTATCTCTCAAGACTCCAAAACTAAAATGTGCTTAGAAGATTTTAAAATTTATTTTACTAATGCAAAGCTGCTACGTTATTATCATAGAATGATACAATTTTTTTTATTTGATAACTACATTTGATAATTAGATTTTATCAATCAAATTTATTTAGATTTTAGATTTTATTTTCGCTTAAGTCTTGCTCGGTTCCGGAAATTTGTTAATTGGTTGCGTATATATGGCACCTAATATTGCTAACTTTGCACTTGTAAGGGACGTGTTGAAAGATACAGTCCCCGGTATTTCGGATGTTGTATTATTTGAAGACTTTAATCTTAAATAAACCGTTTATGGAAATGACTAAACAATTAAATTTGAAATCTGCGAACCAGGGTTGCATCGGCAGAAAATAAAAAGTACTCTCAAAATAATAAAATATATATAAAAAATATAAAAAGGTCGAAACAGATAATAAAAAGGTGGGGATTTTCTAAACAAAGATACAAGTTTGACAAGCAAAAAAAAAAGATCGCTACAAAATATATAAAACATACTTGTGTAGTACGACGAAATATCCTTCTTGTAATTCCCTATTCTTCCTTCCGATATAACATTCACCCTCACTTAACGTAGAACAGAACATACCTACAAAAATTCATATCAATATCAAATTTTTTATCGTGATTTTATTCCATCCGTTAAGCTTTGCTATTAGTTTCGCTAACTTTTTAAAATTTTTATGTAAAGATTTTCATTTGTGCTTTATATAATCTCTGAAATGTGTTAAAGAAAAAATTTGTTATTCTTTCGAGGGCCCACAAAGTTAATAAAAAACAGTTATTTTTAAACGACCACATCCCAATTTAAAATAGCAACAAACGACAGAAGGCCGAAAAAACAACAACATTTTTCATTCTTATATAGATACATATATAAAAAAAAATTAATTCTGTCACTCCATGCCCCATTATAACAAAAATAAGTGAATTTTTTCATTCAGTAAAATGTTAACTATTTCCATCACAAAGGTTTATAAATAGATTTACGGTTTTCTAGTCATTTAGCTGAAAATCAAAAAATTATTTAAATATACGCTCCGCTTTAGTATGGTATAACAACTAGACCTGAATCCAATTACAAAAGCAAGTGTTTAAAAATGCGTAAGAAACGCATCGATAACATTTTTAAAATTCTTTTAGATGTCAATCTTTTATTTTATTTTCTTTAGTTTGTTTTTATCTTGTTTTTATCAAGTCTTTTTCGCTATTTCACATATTCTCGAAATTTTTATGAACACTGTTATGAAATTTTAATTGATCACTTGTAATCGCAATCTAAACTAACTATTCCTTTTTTTTTTTGCTCTAGGAATTATTTTTTGTGTGTCAACGTAAAGCAAATTAGAAAATTTGCTCTACACTTGCTGTCTGACGTATAACCCCTCTGTTATTCATTCCAGAATTAATTTGATAAGAAGAAAAACAGAACTTAAAGTATCATAGAACATGCTGATTGTTTTCCATTAATTTAAATGCCAACCATTTGCTATTTCAAATGTCTATTAATACATAATATTCATTTCAGAACAGATTTGATAAAAAGAAAGGCAGAATTTAAAAATACATTATAAATTTCAATAACAATACGATTAAAAAAATTTTATACTGTGGTATACTTTATACCAAGAAGCAAATATCAACACATTATTTTAACCTCAAACCCAATGAGATAGCATCCTTTTTTATTCCGCCCTAGTTGATTAAGACGACCGCATCTTCGTTAGAAAGACCAAGTAGAGGACAACCTGACGAAGCTTGGAATTTCCAACTGGCGCCAGCAAGCGAAAGACAGAAATGGCTGGCGCAAATTCTTAGATGAGGCCAAGACCGACATACGGTTGTAGCGCCAACTAAGTAAGTAAATTGATGAAGAACATTAACATAACATAACGACATGGCAATATCGTTTTTTTCATATATCTACCACTCTTGGCAGCTTTTGTTTTTGTCGAATTATTTGTAAGTAAACTGAAAAATAAAGCCAAAGCAAATTGTTATGAATACCAACATAAAGCGAAAGTACCGATATACTTACTACTCTCTGATTTATATGAAACTTTCATACAAGCTGATAGGTACGAGTACCATTGGTACTTGGTATCCTTCGCACTTTTTGTTTCTTTGCACTTCATACGTAAACAAACATCCGTAATGCTAGAAGTACTACCAAATAGCTATAATGCAAGCCAAAACAAACCGAGTGTAGCCACACCAAGAGAAAAATACACAGAAAAGCGATGAAAATAAAATTGTACTAGTACGGAAAATGTGGTACCTAAGAACGTGTCCAAAATGGTACGAAATTACGTACATGTGCAACCTTGCTGCGAACCAGCAATTACCAACGATATTTAGACCCAACCGTTTATGATTTATATTAGACATGTTCTTCGTTTCTCACAAAAACTTAATTTTACACTATGACCAACTACCCGTACTAGTTTTTTCACGGTATGATTAAATTTGTCTTTCATTAAACATAATTCCAGCTATCAGTAACGAAACGTTTCAGATAATCCGATTTTATGACTATTAAGCTAAATAGCTTTTTTCGAGTGCCAGAATTGAGATTGCACATCTATATACACACCAAACGATATAATTAAACTAGTTTAAGTTTAACATTTCGACCCTATTACTAATCATGTTCCATTCAAGAATAAGAATTTAAGTCAAGCAATTACCCATGGTTTACTAAGGAAATTAACCCTTTCATGACCGATTAAAAATGAGTGGGGCTACACATTTTCTGGGGTCAGATATGTGTTAGTCTCTACTCAAATATGAACTGACAAAAATTTTATAGCATCTTTAGATAAAACGTAGCCTTCGTCTTAAGCTTCGTTCGTTTTCCGACGATATCGGACAAAATTAGCTTAATGTATTTTTTCCTTGCGTCGTCGTCCACTATTACCAGATTATTAACAGAAAACATTATTATCAGATTGTAAAAGTTCATCATTTTGCGTAAAACTGACAAAAACCTTAAATATTTTATACTTATTCTAAACAATATTTAATTTATTGCATCAGCTGTTTCGTTTGATTTGTTTTTTTTTACATATATGATTAATTTTTAATGCAAATTTTATCATAGTGAAAAGTTTTGTGAAAATTAATAATTATAATGTTTTCCGCGACCGCTTTATACAATTTAAATGAATCGGATACAAAGATCCAATCCAACTCCAAATTGCTCGCTTGTGGTTTTTTGTGTGCTAAATAAAATATAAATTAATTGATTCTAAATTCTGGCATTTGTTAATAAAATAATATTTACGATTTATTTTCAGCAACTTCCATGTCAACAAATTTCTAAACGATAAGAAAATTTTCATCGTCTATATTTGACGTTTCGTTTCAAATTTTTTTAATACATCAAGCCAAATTTTCACTACAGTTACGTTTTCGTTCATTTCTGAATCAACTGTTCTCGTTGGGCTAAGAAATTATTTTTACATCAAGCGAAAACAGCTGACATTCGGCTTTTGAACGAAGCCTTCGTGCAATGCACGTTACGTTCGTTTTACAGAAAGATGCTATTAAAGTCCTTGGGGCCCAGGTTCGTTAGTTACATTATGTTGCTTATTTGCAACGTTGGTCAATTATTGGATAAACTAAACACTTTTCTCATGATTTTTTTTAGGCTTAGAAGCCTATTAGTGAAATGTTGCCTGCAGAAAACATCGGACATGAAAGGCTTAAACGTCTCATCGAAAAACGAGTGGGGAAATACATGGAGGTTCTAGTATCTATAACAAGTTTAAAAGTGCACTAACCATCGTCTTACGCAGAAATCGATCGAGATTAAGAGGGCCGTTTGATAATTCTGTGAAAAATTAAACAAGGAATGATTTTTACGACAAAAAAAGTTTTATCAATATATTCTCCTTTTAGCTCGATACACTTCTGTTGTGATTAGGTGGAGTGAAAGACCAACTTGGGTTTAGGTTTCGTTCATGAAGTTATTTATTTAATTCATAATACTTATGATTAATGATTACAAATTATGAAATGAAACTAAGACGTGTTGCTTGATTGGCTGTTGAGTACAAAGAAAAGAACGACATCAAGCGAATGTCAAGCTCAGCAAGATTTGACGTTTCACTTTATATTAATATAGAGTTGGTAGCCATAAAACTTAAAAGTATAGTATGAGACTGAACAATTTTCCCCCTTTAAGAAAAATATATATATTTACATATTTTTAAAATTTTATTCATTTAACTTGTAAGTACCAAAACTTCTTCAAAGTTTTGCCCTACATATCTAATTGTTACATTTATTTTCTTTCAGATATTCCTGCAGGGTCGTAGGCCAGCAAACTAGAAGGGAAACGTCCTGATAGGCGAAGGAATGCGAGGGCATGTGTAGAGAAGGGCTGAGCTCAGAAGGCTAATTAGTTTAAGTTTATTATTATTTATTAGGTTTAAGAATAATGAAGTCTTAGTTTATAAGTTAAAATAATAGCTAAGTAGAACTTAGCAGTTACCGATGCGATGCGCATAGAATTACACCTAAAACCCAATGGGGTATGAAACCTGAAAAGGAAGCGTTTTATTTATGTTAGGGATTTTGTAGCAAAGGGTTTGTCGGTCTATAGACATTATTATAACGATGTCTATAACACCAGTCAGAGGAATGCGGGCAGTCATTCCTACTGGGGTTCAGCAACCACATTGAGTGTTGCGTCTGCCAATTTGTTATAAGCTAGTCGGATAAATCTATAGGCATTATTATAGAATACTTATAACACCAGTCCGAGGAATGCGGGCAGTCATTCCTACTGGGGTTCAGCAATCACATCGAGTATTGCGTCTGCCAATTTGTTATTAAGTAATCTAATGAATTCATGTTTATGAAAACTTCTTGTGTGTTTTTGTAATAAAACAATTGCCAGTCTTATCATTAAGAAAAACTCATTTAATTGGATTCAACTATTTTAAAGTACAAAATTTGACAACTGTTCAATAAGCTCTCTTGATTCTAACCAACCACGTTCATATGTATCCAGAAAAGAATATACGAAAGAAAACCAAAAGTATAAAATGTAAAGTAAAACAAAAGAAAATGTCAAAAGTGCAAGCGTTGCCACAGGATGCATACACACATGATATAAATTCCTAAACATCCTGCCCGGTCGAGTCTCCTGACTCGATTTGATCGTAGTCCACCAACCGGCAAAGCTTTTGTACTGCCCGGGTGCATGAACCATTCGCAGTCTGAAGTGTTGCGTTTCGGACCAAACCATCGCTGCCCGGATGTACTGCAGTTACACGTCCCAGACGCCAGAGAGTAGGCGGTAAATTTTCATGCCTGACGAGAACGATGTCACCAACGACGATGTCTGCCACCCGTTTCTGCCACTTGTTTCGTTTTTGTAGTGTCGATAAATATTCATCGCTCCACCTCTGCCAGAATCGCTGATGAAGCTGGCGAATCCACTGCCACTGCTTCAGTCGGTTGGTCGGCACCTCGGTGACATCCGGCTCTGGCACTGCTATGAGGGGGGCTCCTACAAGAAAATCACCAGGTGACAACGCAAATTTATCCTCAGGATCGTCGTATAATGGGGTGAGTGGCCGAGAATTAAGGCACGCCTCAATTCGAGCTGCTAACGTCTGCATCTGGCTGTGCCACATCGCTTGCGTGCCAATAATCCGGACCAAATGGTGTTTCGCTGACTTAACCGCAGCCTCCCATAAGCCGCCTTGATGGGGAGCACTGGGTGTTATGAAATGCCAGCGAGTGCCCAGGCTCGCTAATGATTTTTTATTGTGGTCGTCATACCAGCGAGTCAAGTCTTCTCTCATCAAGCGGTTCGCACCAACAAACGCGGTGCCGTTGTCGCTGTATAAATCTCTGCATAAAACACGTCTGCTCACGAAGCGTGTGAAAGCGTCTAGAAACGCTTGCGATGAAAGATCATCCACCACCTCAATATGTACGGCCTTCGTTGCCATACAAATGAAAATAGCCAAGTAAGTTTTGACCGTTGTGCGTGACCGCTTTGTACCTATGCGCAGCGTAAACGGTCCGCAATAGTCCACTCCCGATGCGATAAACGGCCGGGAAGGATTTACTCGCTGTGTGGGTAACGAGGACATCTGCTGTCTAAGGGTAGCACCCCGATGTCGACGGCATATAACACATCTGTGCAAGCAACTTTTAACCAACTGCCGCCCATTCAAAATCCAATAACAGTGACGTAGCGTATGAAGCATGAGCTGGGTACCACCATGCAGTGTGTGCTCGTGAGTCTGTCTTATTATTAATTCAACCAGAGCGCCGCCTTTTGGCAAAATAATTGGGCATCGGTGATCAAGCGGAAGCGTTGCCTTGTTGATACGACCTCCAACTCGAAGAACATCATCTTCGTCTAAATAGGGATTAAAAGAAAGTAGCTTACTTGTTCTTGGTAGCTGGGATCCATTTCGCAGATTGTAAACCTCCACAGGAAAAGTGATGCCTTGTTCAAGGCGTATGAGCGTCTTCAAAGCGTTGTTTAACTCCGAAGCAGTGATGGTTGTTTGCCAATTTTTCTTCTTCTTGGTCCAACGGAGTACATATGCCACCGTGCGTAGCAGGCTCTGAAGGGAACTGAAACGTTCAGCCAGGGCAATGATCTCACCATCAAATCTGCGTGTTGTGAGTGGCGAAACAACGGTAGTCAAGGCTGATATAAATGAAACTTTCTCCTCCATCTTCAGGGTATCAAGCTCATCGCTGCTGAGTTGAATTTCTTGTATTGGTAGGGGCCCCTCTTCTAGCCATTCCGGACCTGACTACCACAAACGATGCTGCAAAAGCCCTGTCGCATTCATCCCACGGCTGGCGCAGTCAGCGGGGTTCTGCGCTGACCGAACGTGATGCCAGAAATTTGGTGAAGTGAGTTCTTGAATTTGCTGAACTCGATTCGAAATATATGGCTTCAGCATAGACGGCTGCTTATGAAGCCAACAGAGCACGATACTTGAGTCGGACCACAAATGATAGACGGTGTCTATCAAGCCCAACGCCAGTCGAACGTTGTTAAATGTTACAGCTAGCAAGTGAGCGGCGCATAGCTCAAGGCGAGGAATTGTGGCACCCTTGAGTGGAGCCACCTTAGTGCGGGCAGTGAGCAATGATACGCGGGTATTGCCTAGCGCACTAGTAGTCCTTGCATATATAACAGCATCGTATGCGAGTTTGCTAGCATCGCAAAAGCCATGGAGTTCTGTGCTCCTTCCACTCTCCATACCTAGCCATCTTGGAACTCGAATTGAATTAATTGCATAAAGCCCATTGCGCAAGGTTAGCCAAGTTTCTTGTAACTGGCTAGGTAATGGGGCGTCCCAGGTTAAACCAGCAGACCAAAGGGTTTGTATAAATATTTTTCCAGCGATCACTACTGGCGCCACCAGGCCAGTAGGATCAAAGAGCTGCGCGACTTCACTGATAACGCGCCGCTTTGTGGGCGAATGTAACTGCTGATTGAGCTCCAGGTTAAAATATAATGCATCATCGATTGGGTCCCACCGCAAGCCGAGGACAGACGCCATGGGTATGGTCCGGGTCGGTCCTAACGAAGAAAGAGTACCATTAGTTAATGTTGATACTACCTCGATATTATTGGAATTCCATTTTCGCAGCTTAAAACATCCAGCTGATAAGATAGCATCAACATTGGCAGCCAGTAAAAGAGCTTCGCTCGGCGAATCGCAGCTTGTGAGGAAATCGTCCACATAAAATGACTTTAAAATCGCATCTCGCGCGGCCTGCGCTTGGCTACCATCTGCCACTAGTGTAAAATTGTCATACGCACATTGGACTAGCGCGCGCACAGCATTGTACGGGCTACAGGCCATACCATATGTCACTGTCGTCAATCGATAGATTTCAAGGTGATCGGCCGGTGATTCTCGCCAAATTATGCGTTGGAAATCCCGATGGGCAGGCACCACCAACACCTGCCTGAACATCTTCTCGATATCTGCAGTGAGAGCAATGCGGTAGCGCCGAAAACGGAAAAGTGTGTTGGTTAGGGGGTCCTGGATCGTTGGTCCCACCAATTGAATGTCATTCAATGAGACCCCAGTAGAGGTTGCTGCAGAAGCGTTAAATACCACACGGAATTTGCTCGTGACGGCCTAGTTCCAATGCATCGCTTCGGAAAGGTATGTTCACGACATAGCGACCCTCCACTGTGCGATAATGAGTCTCTGAGAATATGCGTGCAGTCGCATCATTTCCATCCAGATCGTAGCACGGCACCTCTTCAAGCTTCCAAAAATTGCGCAGAAGTTCATCCAAGCGTGACTCTTCTTCACCTAGCTGTGCGCTGAACGTGATTGGAGATAGCGTTGGAGCCTTTGCAGTTGCTGCTGGCCCGAAAACAACCCATCCTAATTTTGTGCGCTGTGCAAGCGGTTCATGGGCGTTTCCTCTAACAATTTCACCTTCGACAATAAGACTCCACACGTCCGCACCAATGAGCATGTCGACGCCCCCAGGGATACCAAACTGTGAGTCAGCCAATTGAAGGTTAACCAAGTGTTTCCACTGCGTTATGTCAATCTGCACCGTTGGTGTTGTCGTTGCAATTGACGGAATAACGAGGGCCTTGAATGCCAAAGAAAAACCATTGTGAATCGATTTGATATTGAGCGTGACGCTGCCTTTGGTACGGGTATGAACTAAAGCACCAATCCCCTCCACCAGAACTTCAAATTTACTCCTGCGCAGATGTAAAACATTAACAAAACGATCTGTTACAAAACTTACCTGCGATCCAGGATCGCAGAGCACTCGAGCCAAACGCTCCTGTAGATTTGCGTCGCCAAATACATAAACGCGCGCCGTGGCCAAGAACACGATGTGCTGTCCCTTGGCGAGGCAGGAGACTAGAGGCTGCTCTAGTCACAAAGGTGTTGTGTGGCTCGGCTGTGACTTGGAAGTCGAACTCACGGGCCGGGTGGTGTCTAGTGTTGAGACCGTTGCCTGTAAATTGCGGCAAAACAGCGTATGGTGCTTGCGGCCACAATTTCGACAGCCGCTAGCAGAGCACTGCTTTGATGAGTGGCCATTTTTCAAACAGTTATAGCAGAGCTCTGTGTTCTTCAACGCACCAAATCGTTGCTCTGCACTCAGAAGCAGTAACGTTGGACATCTGCTGATGCGATGCAACCCTTGACAGTGAGCGCACCTGTTGTCATTTATAGAAGCCACATTAGATTTTAAAGTGCGCTGTGGTGGTCGGGATGCAGTGTGAATTTTCAGGCTTGAGGTGAATGCTTCTGGAGTGCTTGGCCACGATATGATTTCGGCATTGTGGCTATGGGCACGTTTTTCCAAAAACTTCAGCAAATCCTTCAACTTCGGAATTTCACAAGGTGAGCTATTCAGGGACCATTCACGTTGCGTTGCAGTAGGGAGCTTTGATGCCACGATTGGCACCGCCAGTGCATCCCATTTTTCGACTGGTAAGCCCATGACAAGCAGCGCACGCATAGACTCCTGCACTGTGTCGACTATACCAAGCAATGATTTTGACGTCTCTTCTAATGCTGGCCGAAGATTTAGGAATCTGGAGACGTGTATCTCTGCCAGCTGCCTCTTGTTGTCAAAACGATCTTTGAGGGCTTTCCAGACCTCCTCATATCCTCCAGAGTACACTCCACCAATGAGGGGAACAACGTTTGAGTGTACCGCCTGACGCAGCTTGCCTAGCTTGTATGCCTTTGGAAAGTCCGTCTTATCCACAAGCGTTTCAAAAACCTCCTTGAAGGCAAGCCAAGTATGGAGTGTGCCATCGAAGTTTGGGATGGCTAAGGGGTCCAATTTTAAATCAAAACTGCGTGCGGCTGCAGCTTCAGAGACCAAACCTAGCTCTGGTTTGGGCTTAGCAGCTGCCATCAACCTTTTCAGCATTACACATGTGTGATTGTACAAACTTTCCACTTCATCCCAAAGCTTATCATGGGCATCTGTTTCCTCGCTCTGTGCTTCGCAGATGAGGCGATGATGATTTGAAGCAAAACGGTCAAAATGTGATGTAAGAGATTTCAACTCTTGTTCCAAAACAAAAACGTCATATTTTCCCGGCTCAGCGGCACGCACGCGATCACTAATGCGCTTAATCGTTGTCATGGCAGATGTACGTAACTTTAATTCTGCCATACTGACTTCAGCCAATACGTGGTAGTTCTCAGCTACGAAAATTCTAACCCCAAAAACACGTGCCACACGTGTTGCCGTTGCTGGAGCACAGATTGTTGTTGGGCTGGTACCCCTCACGCGACTCGTGCTTTGCTCAACTTATCCAACGCGCTGTTAGAATGCAATAAGTTGCACCACAAATGTTCTCCGCGAATTCCCAGATGAGCTCCGCGAACCGCCGCTGCTTGCGTCGGCAGAACTCCAACAATGAATTTGTGCAAATTTGTCGTCAGTTCCTCACAGGAGGCACCAAAATGTTTATGAAAACTTCTTGTGTGTTTTTGTAATAAAACAATTGCCAGTCTTATCATTAAGAAAAACTCATTTAATTGGATTCAACTATTTTAAAGTACAAAATTTGACAACTGTTCAATAAGCTCTCTTGATTCTAACCAACCACGTTCATATGTATCCAGAAAAGAATATACGAAAGAAAACCAAAAGTATAAAATGTAAAGTAAAACAAAAGAAAATGTCAAAAGTGCAAGCGTTGCCACAGGATACACACATGATATAAATTCCTAAACAATTTTCTTTAGTTTGTTTTTATCTTGTTTTTATCAAGTCTTTTCCGCTATTTCACATATTCTCGAAATTTTTATGAACACTGTTATGAAATTTTAATTGATCACTTGTAATCGCAATCTAAACTAACTATTCCTTTTTTTTTTGCTCTAGGAATTATTTTTTGTGTGTCAACGTAAAGCAAATTAGAAAATTTGCTCTACACTTGCTGTCTGACGTATAACCCCTCTGTTATTCATTCCAGAATTAATTTGATAAGAAGAAAAACAGAACTTAAAGTATCATAGAACATGCTGATTGTTTTCCATTAATTTAAATGCCAACCATTTGCTATTTCAAATGTCTATTAATACATAATATTCATTTCAGAACAGATTTGATAAAAAGAAATTCTTAGATGAGGCCAAGACCGACATACGGTTGTAGCGCCAACTAAGTAAGTAAATTGATGAAGAACATTAACATAACATAACGACATGGCAATATCGTTTTTTTCATATATCTACCACTCTTGGCAGCTTTTGTTTTTGTCGAATTATTTGTAAGCAAACTGAAAAATAAAGCCAAAGCAAATTGTTATGAATACCAACATAAAGCGAAAGTACCGATATACTTACTACTCTCTGATTTATATGAAACTTTCATACAAGCTGATAGGTACGAGTACCATTGGTACTTGGTATCCTTCGCACTTTTTGTTTCTTTGCACTTCATACGTAAACAAACATCCGTAATGCTAGAAGTACTACCAAATAGCTATAATGCAAGCCAAAACAAACCGAGTGTAGCCACACCAAGAGAAAAATACACAGAAAAGCGATGAAAATAAAATTGTACTAGTACGGAAAATGTGGTACCTAAGAACGTGTCCAAAATGGTACGAAATTACGTACATGTGCAACCTTGCTGCGAACCAGCAATTACCAACGATATTTAGACCCAACCGTTTATGATTTATATTAGACATGTTCTTCGTTTCTCACAAAAACTTAATTTTACACTATGACCAACTACCCGTACTAGTTTTTTCACGGTATGATTAAATTTGTCTTTCATTAAACATAATTCCAGCTATCAGTAACGAAACGTTTCAGATAATCCGATTTTATGACTATTAAGCTAAATAGCTTTTTTCGAGTGCCAGAATTGAGATTGCACATCTATATACACACCAAACGATATAATTAAACTAGTTTAAGTTTAACATTTCGACCCTATTACTAATCATGTTCCATTCAAGAATAAGAATTTAAGTCAAGCAATTACCCATGGTTTACTAAGGAAATTAACCCTTTCATGACCGATTAAAAATGAGTGGGGCTACACATTTTCTGGGGTCAGATATGTGTTAGTCTCTACTCAAATATGAACTGACAAAAATTTTATAGCATCTTTAGATAAAACGTAGCCTTCGTCTTAAGCTTCGTTCGTTTTCCGACGATATCGGACAAAATTAGCTTAATGTATTTTTTCCTTGCGTCGTCGTCCACTATTACCAGATTATTAACAGAAAACATTATTATCAGATTGTAAAAGTTCATCATTTTGCGTAAAACTGACAAAAACCTTAAATATTTTATACTTATTCTAAACAATATTTAATTTATTGCATCAGCTATTTCGTTTGATTTGTTTTTTTTTACATATATGATTAATTTTTAATGCAAATTTTATCATAGTGAAAAGTTTTGTGAAAATTAATAATTATAATGTTTTCCGCGACCGCTTTATACAATTTAAATGAATCGGATACAAAGATCCAATCCAACTCCAAATTGCTCGCTTGTGGTTTTTTGTGTGCTAAATAAAATATAAATTAATTGATTCTAAATTCTGGCATTTGTTAATAAAATAATATTTACGATTTATTTTCAGCAACTTCCATGTCAACAAATTTCTAAACGATAAGAAAATTTTCATCGTCTATATTTGACGTTTCGTTTCAAATTTTTTTAATACATCAAGCCAAATTTTCACTACAGTTACGTTTTCGTTCATTTCTGAATCAACTGTTCTCGTTGGGCTAAGAAATTATTTTTACATCAAGCGAAAACAGCTGACATTCGGCTTTTGAACGAAGCCTTCGTGCAATGCACGTTACGTTCGTTTTACAGAAAGATGCTATTAAAGTCCTTGGGGCCCAGGTTCGTTAGTTACATTATGTTGCTTATTTGCAACGTTGGTCAATTATTGGATAAACTAAACACTTTTCTCATGATTTTTTTTAGGCTTAGAAGCCTATTAGTGAAATGTTGCCTGCAGAAAACATCGGACATGAAAGGCTTAAACGTCTCATCGAAAAACGAGTGGGGAAATACATGGAGGTTCTAGTATCTATAACAAGTTTAAAAGTGCACTAACCATCGTCTTACGCAGAAATCGATCGAGATTAAGAGGGCCGTTTGATAATTCTGTGAAAAATTAAACAAGGAATGATTTTTACGACAAAAAAAGTTTTATCAATATATTCTCCTTTTAGCTCGATACACTTCTGTTGTGATTAGGTGGAGTGAAAGACCAACTTGGGTTTAGGTTTCGTTCATGAAGTTATTTATTTAATTCATAATACTTATGATTAATGATTACAAATTATGAAATGAAACTAAGACGTGTTGCTTGATTGGCTGTTGAGTACAAAGAAAAGAACGACATCAAGCGAATGTCAAGCTCAGCAAGATTTGACGTTTCACTTTATATTAATATAGAGTTGGTAGCCATAAAACTTAAAAGTATAGTATGAGACTTAACAATTTTCCCCCTTTAAGAAAAATATATATATTTACATATTTTTAAAATTTTATTCATTTAACTTGTAAGTACCAAAACTTCTTCAAAGTTTTGCCCTACATATCTAATTGTTACATTTATTTTCTTTCAGATATTCCTGCAGGGTCGTAGGCCAGCAAACTAGAAGGGAAACGTCCTGATAGGCGAAGGAATGCGAGGGCATGTGTAGAGAAGGGCTGAGCTCAGAAGGCTAATTAGTTTAAGTTTATTATTATTTATTAGGTTTAAGAATAATGAAGTCTTAGTTTATAAGTTAAAATAATAGCTAAGTAGAACTTAGCAGTTACCGATGCGATGCGCATAGAATTACACCTAAAACCCAATGGGGTATGAAACCTGAAAAGGAAGCGTTTTATTTATGTTAGGGATTTTGTAGCAAAGGGTTTGTCGGTCTATAGACATTATTATAACGATGTCTATAACACCAGTCAGAGGAATGCGGGCAGTCATTCCTACTGGGGTTCAGCAACCACATTGAGTGTTGCGTCTGCCAATTTGTTATAAGCTAGTCGGATAAATCTATAGGCATTATTATAGAATACTTATAACACCAGTCCGAGGAATGCGGGCAGTCATTCCTACTGGGGTTCAGCAATCACATCGAGTATTGCGTCTGCCAATTTGTTATTAAGTAATCTAATGAATTCATGTTTATGAAAACTTCTTGTGTGTTTTTGTAATAAAACAATTGCCAGTCTTATCATTAAGAAAAACTCATTTAATTGGATTCAACTATTTTAAAGTACAAAATTTGACAACTGTTCAATAAGCTCTCTTGATTCTAACCAACCACGTTCATATGTATCCAGAAAAGAATATACGAAAGAAAACCAAAAGTATAAAATGTAAAGTAAAACAAAAGAAAATGTCAAAAGTGCAAGCGTTGCCACAGGATGCATACACACATGATATAAATTCCTAAACATCCTGCCCGGTCGAGTCTCCTGACTCGATTTGATCGTAGTCCACCAACCGGCAAAGCTTTTGTACTGCCCGGGTGCATGAACCATTCGCAGTCTGAAGTGTTGCGTTTCGGACCAAACCATCGCTGCCCGGATGTACTGCAGTTACACGTCCCAGACGCCAGAGAGTAGGCGGTAAATTTTCATGCCTGACGAGAACGATGTCACCAACGACGATGTCTGCCACCCGTTTCTGCCACTTGTTTCGTTTTTGTAGTGTCGATAAATATTCATCGCTCCACCTCTGCCAGAATCGCTGATGAAGCTGGCGAATCCACTGCCACTGCTTCAGTCGGTTGGTCGGCACCTCGGTGACATCCGGCTCTGGCACTGCTATGAGGGGGGCTCCTACAAGAAAATCACCAGGTGACAACGCAAATTTATCCTCAGGATCGTCGTATAATGGGGTGAGTGGCCGAGAATTAAGGCACGCCTCAATTCGAGCTGCTAACGTCTGCATCTGGCTGTGCCACATCGCTTGCGTGCCAATAATCCGGACCAAATGGTGTTTCGCTGACTTAACCGCAGCCTCCCATAAGCCGCCTTGATGGGGAGCACTGGGTGTTATGAAATGCCAGCGAGTGCCCAGGCTCGCTAATGATTTTTTATTGTGGTCGTCATACCAGCGAGTCAAGTCTTCTCTCATCAAGCGGTTCGCACCAACAAACGCGGTGCCGTTGTCGCTGTATAAATCTCTGCATAGAACACGTCTGCTCACGAAGCGTGTGAAAGCGTCTAGAAACGCTTGCGATGAAAGATCATCCACCACCTCAATATGTACGGCCTTCGTTGCCATACAAATGAAAATAGCCAAGTAAGTTTTGACCGTTGTGCGTGACCGCTTTGTACCTATGCGCAGCGTAAACGGTCCGCAATAGTCCACTCCCGATGCGATAAACGGCCGGGAAGGATTTACTCGCTGTGTGGGTAACGAGGACATCTGCTGTCTAAGGGTAGCACCCCGATGTCGACGGCATATAACACATCTGTGCAAGCAACTTTTAACCAACTGCCGCCCATTCAAAATCCAATAACAGTGACGTAGCGTATGAAGCATGAGCTGGGTACCACCATGCAGTGTGTGCTCGTGAGTCTGTCTTATTATTAATTCAACCAGAGCGCCGCCTTTTGGCAAAATAATTGGGCATCGGTGATCAAGCGGAAGCGTTGCCTTGTTGATACGACCTCCAACTCGAAGAACATCATCTTCGTCTAAATAGGGATTAAAAGAAAGTAGCTTACTTGTTCTTGGTAGCTGGGATCCATTTCGCAGATTGTAAACCTCCACAGGAAAAGTGATGCCTTGTTCAAGGCGTATGAGCGTCTTCAAAGCGTTGTTTAACTCCGAAGCAGTGATGGTTGTTTGCCAATTTTTCTTCTTCTTGGTCCAACGGAGTACATATGCCACCGTGCGTAGCAGGCTCTGAAGGGAACTGAAACGTTCAGCCAGGGCAATGATCTCACCATCAAATCTGCGTGTTGTGAGTGGCGAAACAACGGTAGTCAAGGCTGATATAAATGAAACTTTCTCCTCCATCTTCAGGGTATCAAGCTCATCGCTGCTGAGTTGAATTTCTTGTATTGGTAGGGGCCCCTCTTCTAGCCATTCCGGACCTGACTACCACAAACGATGCTGCAAAAGCCCTGTCGCATTCATCCCACGGCTGGCGCAGTCAGCGGGGTTCTGCGCTGACCGAACGTGATGCCAGAAATTTGGTGAAGTGAGTTCTTGAATTTGCTGAACTCGATTCGAAATATATGGCTTCAGCATAGACGGCTGCTTATGAAGCCAACAGAGCACGATACTTGAGTCGGACCACAAATGATAGACGGTGTCTATCAAGCCCAACGCCAGTCGAACGTTGTTAAATGTTACAGCTAGCAAGTGAGCGGCGCATAGCTCAAGGCGAGGAATTGTGGCACCCTTGAGTGGAGCCACCTTAGTGCGGGCAGTGAGCAATGATACGCGGGTATTGCCTAGCGCACTAGTAGTCCTTGCATATATAACAGCATCGTATGCGAGTTTGCTAGCATCGCAAAAGCCATGGAGTTCTGTGCTCCTTCCACTCTCCATACCTAGCCATCTTGGAACTCGAATTGAATTAATTGCATAAAGCCCATTGCGCAAGGTTAGCCAAGTTTCTTGTAACTGGCTAGGTAATGGGGCGTCCCAGGTTAAACCAGCAGACCAAAGGGTTTGTATAAATATTTTTCCAGCGATCACTACTGGCGCCACCAGGCCAGTAGGATCAAAGAGCTGCGCGACTTCACTGATAACGCGCCGCTTTGTGGGCGAATGTAACTGCTGATTGAGCTCCAGGTTAAAATATAATGCATCATCGATTGGGTCCCACCGCAAGCCGAGGACAGACGCCATGGGTATGGTCCGGGTCGGTCCTAACGAAGAAAGAGTACCATTAGTTAATGTTGATACTACCTCGATATTATTGGAATTCCATTTTCGCAGCTTAAAACATCCAGCTGATAAGATAGCATCAACATTGGCAGCCAGTAAAAGAGCTTCGCTCGGCGAATCGCAGCTTGTGAGGAAATCGTCCACATAAAATGACTTTAAAATCGCATCTCGCGCGGCCTGCGCTTGGCTACCATCTGCCACTAGTGTAAAATTGTCATACGCACATTGGACTAGCGCGCGCACAGCATTGTACGGGCTACAGGCCATACCATATGTCACTGTCGTCAATCGATAGATTTCAAGGTGATCGGCCGGTGATTCTCGCCAAATTATGCGTTGGAAATCCCGATGGGCAGGCACCACCAACACCTGCCTGAACATCTTCTCGATATCTGCAGTGAGAGCAATGCGGTAGCGCCGAAAACGGAAAAGTGTGTTGGTTAGGGGGTCCTGGATCGTTGGTCCCACCAATTGAATGTCATTCAATGAGACCCCAGTAGAGGTTGCTGCAGAAGCGTTAAATACCACACGGAATTTGCTCGTGACGGCCTAGTTCCAATGCATCGCTTCGGAAAGGTATGTTCACGACATAGCGACCCTCCACTGTGCGATAATGAGTCTCTGAGAATATGCGTGCAGTCGCATCATTTCCATCCAGATCGTAGCACGGCACCTCTTCAAGCTTCCAAAAATTGCGCAGAAGTTCATCCAAGCGTGACTCTTCTTCACCTAGCTGTGCGCTGAACGTGATTGGAGATAGCGTTGGAGCCTTTGCAGTTGCTGCTGGCCCGAAAACAACCCATCCTAATTTTGTGCGCTGTGCAAGCGGTTCATGGGCGTTTCCTCTAACAATTTCACCTTCGACAATAAGACTCCACACGTCCGCACCAATGAGCATGTCGACGCCCCCAGGGATACCAAACTGTGAGTCAGCCAATTGAAGGTTAACCAAGTGTTTCCACTGCGTTATGTCAATCTGCACCGTTGGTGTTGTCGTTGCAATTGACGGAATAACGAGGGCCTTGAATGCCAAAGAAAAACCATTGTGAATCGATTTGATATTGAGCGTGACGCTGCCTTTGGTACGGGTATGAACTAAAGCACCAATCCCCTCCACCAGAACTTCAAATTTACTCCTGCGCAGATGTAAAACATTAACAAAACGATCTGTTACAAAACTTACCTGCGATCCAGGATCGCAGAGCACTCGAGCCAAACGCTCCTGTAGATTTGCGTCGCCAAATACATAAACGCGCGCCGTGGCCAAGAACACGATGTGCTGTCCCTTGGCGAGGCAGGAGACTAGAGGCTGCTCTAGTCACAAAGGTGTTGTGTGGCTCGGCTGTGACTTGGAAGTCGAACTCACGGGCCGGGTGGTGTCTAGTGTTGAGACCGTTGCCTGTAAATTGCGGCAAAACAGCGTATGGTGCTTGCGGCCACAATTTCGACAGCCGCTAGCAGAGCACTGCTTTGATGAGTGGCCATTTTTCAAACAGTTATAGCAGAGCTCTGTGTTCTTCAACGCACCAAATCGTTGCTCTGCACTCAGAAGCAGTAACGTTGGACATCTGCTGATGCGATGCAACCCTTGACAGTGAGCGCACCTGTTGTCATTTATAGAAGCCACATTAGATTTTAAAGTGCGCTGTGGTGGTCGGGATGCAGTGTGAATTTTCAGGCTTGAGGTGAATGCTTCTGGAGTGCTTGGCCACGATATGATTTCGGCATTGTGGCTATGGGCACGTTTTTCCAAAAACTTCAGCAAATCCTTCAACTTCGGAATTTCACAAGGTGAGCTATTCAGGGACCATTCACGTTGCGTTGCAGTAGGGAGCTTTGATGCCACGATTGGCACCGCCAGTGCATCCCATTTTTCGACTGGTAAGCCCATGACAAGCAGCGCACGCATAGACTCCTGCACTGTGTCGACTATACCAAGCAATGATTTTGACGTCTCTTCTAATGCTGGCCGAAGATTTAGGAATCTGGAGACGTGTATCTCTGCCAGCTGCCTCTTGTTGTCAAAACGATCTTTGAGGGCTTTCCAGACCTCCTCATATCCTCCAGAGTACACTCCACCAATGAGGGGAACAACGTTTGAGTGTACCGCCTGACGCAGCTTGCCTAGCTTGTATGCCTTTGGAAAGTCCGTCTTATCCACAAGCGTTTCAAAAACCTCCTTGAAGGCAAGCCAAGTATGGAGTGTGCCATCGAAGTTTGGGATGGCTAAGGGGTCCAATTTTAAATCAAAACTGCGTGCGGCTGCAGCTTCAGAGACCAAACCTAGCTCTGGTTTGGGCTTAGCAGCTGCCATCAACCTTTTCAGCATTACACATGTGTGATTGTACAAACTTTCCACTTCATCCCAAAGCTTATCATGGGCATCTGTTTCCTCGCTCTGTGCTTCGCAGATGAGGCGATGATGATTTGAAGCAAAACGGTCAAAATGTGATGTAAGAGATTTCAACTCTTGTTCCAAAACAAAAACGTCATATTTTCCCGGCTCAGCGGCACGCACGCGATCACTAATGCGCTTAATCGTTGTCATGGCAGATGTACGTAACTTTAATTCTGCCATACTGACTTCAGCCAATACGTGGTAGTTCTCAGCTACGAAAATTCTAACCCCAAAAACACGTGCCACACGTGTTGCCGTTGCTGGAGCACAGATTGTTGTTGGGCTGGTACCCCTCACGCGACTCGTGCTTTGCTCAACTTATCCAACGCGCTGTTAGAATGCAATAAGTTGCACCACAAATGTTCTCCGCGAAATCCCAGATGAGCTCCGCGAACCGCCGCTGCTTGCGTCGGCAGAACTCCAACAATGAATTTGTGCAAATTTGTCGTCAGTTCCTCACAGGAGGCACCAAAATGTTTATGAAAACTTCTTGTGTGTTTTTGTAATAAAACAATTGCCAGTCTTATCATTAAGAAAAACTCATTTAATTGGATTCAACTATTTTAAAGTACAAAATTTGACAACTGTTCAATAAGCTCTCTTGATTCTAACCAACCACGTTCATATGTATCCAGAAAAGAATATACGAAAGAAAACCAAAAGTATAAAATGTAAAGTAAAACAAAAGAAAATGTCAAAAGTGCAAGCGTTGCCACAGGATACACACATGATATAAATTCCTAAACAATTTTCTTTAGTTTGTTTTTATCTTGTTTTTATCAAGTCTTTTCCGCTATTTCACATATTCTCGAAATTTTTATGAACACTGTTATGAAATTTTAATTGATCACTTGTAATCGCAATCTAAACTAACTATTCCTTTTTTTTTTGCTCTAGGAATTATTTTTTGTGTGTCAACGTAAAGCAAATTAGAAAATTTGCTCTACACTTGCTGTCTGACGTATAACCCCTCTGTTATTCATTCCAGAATTAATTTGATAAGAAGAAAAACAGAACTTAAAGTATCATAGAACATGCTGATTGTTTTCCATTAATTTAAATGCCAACCATTTGCTATTTCAAATGTCTATTAATACATAATATTCATTTCAGAACAGATTTGATAAAAAGAAATTCTTAGATGAGGCCAAGACCGACATACGGTTGTAGCGCCAACTAAGTAAGTAAATTGATGAAGAACATTAACATAACATAACGACATGGCAATATCGTTTTTTTCATATATCTACCACTCTTGGCAGCTTTTGTTTTTGTCGAATTATTTGTAAGCAAACTGAAAAATAAAGCCAAAGCAAATTGTTATGAATACCAACATAAAGCGAAAGTACCGATATACTTACTACTCTCTGATTTATATGAAACTTTCATACAAGCTGATAGGTACGAGTACCATTGGTACTTGGTATCCTTCGCACTTTTTGTTTCTTTGCACTTCATACGTAAACAAACATCCGTAATGCTAGAAGTACTACCAAATAGCTATAATGCAAGCCAAAACAAACCGAGTGTAGCCACACCAAGAGAAAAATACACAGAAAAGCGATGAAAATAAAATTGTACTAGTACGGAAAATGTGGTACCTAAGAACGTGTCCAAAATGGTACGAAATTACGTACATGTGCAACCTTGCTGCGAACCAGCAATTACCAACGATATTTAGACCCAACCGTTTATGATTTATATTAGACATGTTCTTCGTTTCTCACAAAAACTTAATTTTACACTATGACCAACTACCCGTACTAGTTTTTTCACGGTATGATTAAATTTGTCTTTCATTAAACATAATTCCAGCTATCAGTAACGAAACGTTTCAGATAATCCGATTTTATGACTATTAAGCTAAATAGCTTTTTTCGAGTGCCAGAATTGAGATTGCACATCTATATACACACCAAACGATATAATTAAACTAGTTTAAGTTTAACATTTTGACCCTATTACTAATCATGTTCCATTCAAGAATAAGAATTTAAGTCAAGCAATTACCCATGGTTTACTAAGGAAATTAACCCTTTCATGACCGATTAAAAATGAGTGGGGCTACACATTTTCTGGGGTCAGATATGTGTTAGTCTCTACTCAAATATGAACTGACAAAAATTTTATAGCATCTTTAGATAAAACGTAGCCTTCGTCTTAAGCTTCGTTCGTTTTCCGACGATATCGGACAAAATTAGCTTAATGTATTTTTTCCTTGCGTCGTCGTCCACTATTACCAGATTATTAACAGAAAACATTATTATCAGATTGTAAAAGTTCATCATTTTGCGTAAAACTGACAAAAACCTTAAATATTTTATACTTATTCTAAACAATATTTAATTTATTGCATCAGCTATTTCGTTTGATTTGTTTTTTTTTACATATATGATTAATTTTTAATGCAAATTTTATCATAGTGAAAAGTTTTGTGAAAATTAATAATTATAATGTTTTCCGCGACCGCTTTATACAATTTAAATGAATCGGATACAAAGATCCAATCCAACTCCAAATTGCTCGCTTGTGGTTTTTTGTGTGCTAAATAAAATATAAATTAATTGATTCTAAATTCTGGCATTTGTTAATAAAATAATATTTACGATTTATTTTCAGCAACTTCCATGTCAACAAATTTCTAAACGATAAGAAAATTTTCATCGTCTATATTTGACGTTTCGTTTCAAATTTTTTTAATACATCAAGCCAAATTTTCACTACAGTTACGTTTTCGTTCATTTCTGAATCAACTGTTCTCGTTGGGCTAAGAAATTATTTTTACATCAAGCGAAAACAGCTGACATTCGGCTTTTGAACGAAGCCTTCGTGCAATGCACGTTACGTTCGTTTTACAGAAAGATGCTATTAAAGTCCTTGGGGCCCAGGTTCGTTAGTTACATTATGTTGCTTATTTGCAACGTTGGTCAATTATTGGATAAACTAAACACTTTTCTCATGATTTTTTTTAGGCTTAGAAGCCTATTAGTGAAATGTTGCCTGCAGAAAACATCGGACATGAAAGGCTTAAACGTCTCATCGAAAAACGAGTGGGGAAATACATGGAGGTTCTAGTATCTATAACAAGTTTAAAAGTGCACTAACCATCGTCTTACGCAGAAATCGATCGAGATTAAGAGGGCCGTTTGATAATTCTGTGAAAAATTAAACAAGGAATGATTTTTACGACAAAAAAAGTTTTATCAATATATTCTCCTTTTAGCTCGATACACTTCTGTTGTGATTAGGTGGAGTGAAAGACCAACTTGGGTTTAGGTTTCGTTCATGAAGTTATTTATTTAATTCATAATACTTATGATTAATGATTACAAATTATGAAATGAAACTAAGACGTGTTGCTTGATTGGCTGTTGAGTACAAAGAAAAGAACGACATCAAGCGAATGTCAAGCTCAGCAAGATTTGACGTTTCACTTTATATTAATATAGAGTTGGTAGCCATAAAACTTAAAAGTATAGTATGAGACTTAACAATTTTCCCCCTTTAAGAAAAATATATATATTTACATATTTTTAAAATTTTATTCATTTAACTTGTAAGTACCAAAACTTCTTCAAAGTTTTGCCCTACATATCTAATTGTTACATTTATTTTCTTTCAGATATTCCTGCAGGGTCGTAGGCCAGCAAACTAGAAGGGAAACGTCCTGATAGGCGAAGGAATGCGAGGGCATGTGTAGAGAAGGGCTGAGCTCAGAAGGCTAATTAGTTTAAGTTTATTATTATTTATTAGGTTTAAGAATAATGAAGTCTTAGTTTATAAGTTAAAATAATAGCTAAGTAGAACTTAGCAGTTACCGATGCGATGCGCATAGAATTACACCTAAAACCCAATGGGGTATGAAACCTGAAAAGGAAGCGTTTTATTTATGTTAGGGATTTTGTAGCAAAGGGTTTGTCGGTCTATAGACATTATTATAACGATGTCTATAACACCAGTCAGAGGAATGCGGGCAGTCATTCCTACTGGGGTTCAGCAACCACATTGAGTGTTGCGTCTGCCAATTTGTTATAAGCTAGTCGGATAAATCTATAGGCATTATTATAGAATACTTATAACACCAGTCCGAGGAATGCGGGCAGTCATTCCTACTGGGGTTCAGCAATCACATCGAGTATTGCGTCTGCCAATTTGTTATTAAGTAATCTAATGAATTCATACATTGTTACAACAACGCTTATAGCACCCACCAGTCAGAGGAATTCATGCAGGCGTTCCTACTGGGGTTCAGCAATACCAATTAAGTATTGCGTCTGCCAATTTGCTATGAAGCAATAAACTAAATCCATATACATTATTTCAGTACTGCTTTAACACCAGTCAGAGGAATTCATGCAGGCGTTCCTACTGGGGTTCAGCAATAACGTTTAATACTGCATCAGCCAATTTTGTTACTACGCAGTAAAATAATGTTGATTTAATTTGTCTCTAATGGTTGTTGTTTGTTTCTTTTTATGTGCAACGGGACGATCGGATGATGTCAAGCCACGAGCGAACAAATACAACGGAAGAATTCCAGTGAAATAGAGACGGTGGCCGGAGCCACACAGGCAAGAGCGAGAGAGAATTCATGGCGTGACTCGGAGGTTCGAAGCGACGATATGGCGAGGAAGATGATATTCAGTCAGAGATTCATTCAGTAGAGTGCCGTCAACTAGTTCGGTCATTCAGTATTGTGCCGTCAACAAGAGCGGTTGAGTTCCAGTCGCGAACCAAAGTATATTTTCTAACAGTGCAGTAGCAGCGTTAAGTGCCGAAGAAGTAAACGGCTCGCGGTCGAAAATATAATCAACCTAAACGCCGTCATCAGTGGACACCAGCAGCCAGCAGCACGCAGCGACAAAAACGTCAACTGCGCAGCAAGCAGCAACGTAAACTCCAAGCAGTGAACGTCAGCGTCAACGACGCAGCAGCAAGCGTCGACGTCAACTGCGTAGCTACCAATAGTAGCAGCGCAACACCGACGCCAACGGTACCACTATCAGCGGCAGCAACGCATAAAAACGAGCGTCAAGTACATCGGTAGCCAGCGATTTGCATTCAGCAGCGTTCCAGACAGCGTAAGAGTCCTTTTAAATATATTTTGTGCACCCCGCTCCTTAAAATACCTATCCTTTCCTACCTACATTTTCCCATCTTGGGAAACGGTTAGAGTCGTCCGCCCAAGAATCCCATCACAAAACGCTTGTAGCTGGTGCTACGGGTTCCTTCGCGTCTTGAGAAACGGATGAGAGTCGTCCGCTCAAGCGTTCCTTCCTTAAACCCTCGTTGCTCCTTGCAGCGAGTTTACTTCGTCTTGAGAAACGGATGAGAGTCGTCCGCTCAAGTGCCACCTCCCACATTTGTTGCCACCGTGTAACAAGAAAACCCTCATTGAAACTGGGAAACGGATGATAGTCGTCCGCCCAAGTTTCACTTCCCACAAACGTGTTACCGTGTAGCAAAACTACCCCGTCAAGTCTTGGGAAACGGATGAGATTCGTCCGCCCAAGCGCCACATCCTAGGTCTTCACTACCTCTTTGTAGTGAGATCCTTCCTTGCGGAGTGTACTAAAATAAACCGAGAACCAGATGACCAGATTATCGACATCAGGAGCCTCCAAGGTTAAGAATGCAAATCATCGAATAAGTATTATAATATTTTGTGTCACTATAAAATAATATTCATATATTTTAATATTTATTGACTACTTAAATTTAAATATTTACGTATTTATATTTTACTTGCGAGATAATTAAATAACTAATTGAATAGTTAATAATTAACCTTAATTGTATCCCTTTGGTATTATATAAAGTAGGAAATAATTTGTCAATAAACATTCATTGTAACTTAGTGGAAAAGTACGAGTTTGATTTGGCGCTCTAAATTATAAATTATTTGGAACGATACCTGGGTCCGGCGAGCCGACCCCAGCCGTGAGAACGCATCGTTACAAACTTTTATCCTGTGCATAGCATAAATAGTTATAAATTGTTAAAATGTATAAACACAATTTACATCCATTCATAATTACAAATTTCAAATATTTGTATGTGAAATTTTACTTTTTATAGTTCAATCTATCTACAGGTTTTTTTAATCTATAACTCTTACGAATCATAGTTTCAGATACAGAACTTCCTGTATTTGTATCCTTGAATCACTTTCATTTTTGTATGTAGAAGTGGTCGTTGGAGACTGTTGTTGTTCTTCACACGATTCGCTCGGATATTGTAGATCCGACACATGGTTTCCTGCGTTTACAATCTGATCAACATGCCTATGGGCAGTTTTTCCATCATCTAGCTTGACTTTATAATGCAACAAACCGGGTCTATCAAAAACTTCTCCGAAATCCCATTTATCTGTGCCTATGTAATTTCTGATAGCAACTCTTTCCCCCTTTTCAAATTCCCTACACACGCTTTCTTTATAAGGAACCTGTTTGTTTTGAGGTTCCGTTACTAGCATCGAATATTTTGTACGAAATGGGTATGTAAAAAGAATTTTGATGGGGACTTCTTTGTTACTGGGTGGGGTGTAATTCGATAGTGTAAAAGAATATTGTTCACTTTAATGCTAAGATCTTCTTCTTTGTACCTTAAACAACGTAATTTATTTTTTAATGTTTATACATAACGCTCTGCTTGACCATTTGTTGCAGGGTGGTACGGTGCGGTGCGTTTAAGCACAATACTATGTTTTTCGCAAAACATTTTGAATTTCAAATTTTTCAACTGTGCACCGTTGTCGGAACACAAAATTTTTGATAACTCAAAAGTTGTAAAAATTTTACGCAATATTGAAATGGTTGTATCGGTTGCAATATTTTTAAAAATATGAATTTCAGGCCACTTAGAAAATGTGTCTATGACAAGTAAAAAATGAACACCCATAAATGGTCCTGCACCCATGGATGCGCAGGAGAACACCAGTGGTGTGTATTTACTTTTTGCGGATTGTTTCGATTTTTGCAACAGCTTTGGCAATTTAATACGTATGCTTCAATATGCTGATCTATTTTCAGCCACCAGCAGAAACTACGTGCTAGCTCTTTCATTCTGGTTATGCCAAAATGCGCTGAATGCAAGTCAGCAAGAATTAGCGCCTGCAACTTGTTGGGTATAACTACTCGCATACCTCGCATAATACAACCTCCTTGAATTGAAAATTTATCTTGGTTGATACTAAACCTTAAATGCAATGGAATATTTCTTCCTTTTTGTAGAAGAAATCGCCGTCTTCGCTTTCTTCGGAGCACACCATCGGTCGGTGAAGCCCACTGATTCGACTGTTCCTTTGCCTACGGTGTGTAGTATTGGATCCCTTTTTCGTCCACGTTTAGTAATCGACGGAAAAAATCTTTCTTATCTTTGTTTAACATTGCCAAACACGCCTTCAGTCACACGATCGATATGGTCGAATGACCAAACACGGTACCCATCTTACGGATAATTTTCTTATATCCCAATGATTTCGCAAAAAGGTTCCACCCCCATTCGTTTGAGATACATACGGCCTCAACAATCTCGCGCACTTTAACTCTGCGATCGGTCAACACGATATCGCTAATTTTAGTGACCATTTATGGTGTGGTGACCTCATTTGGGCTTCCAGAACATTCGGCGTCACTTGAGCTTGTACGACCGCATCGGAATTCAGTAAACCACTTGTGAATCATTCCAATCGATGGTGCAGAGTCCCCATTATATTTATAAACCTTTCCTTGGTTTGATTGATGGTTTTTTGCGCAAAAGATAATGCTTGATGAGCTGAAATTTTGACAATAGTCTACTACCAGGATCAGTGTTGCATTTAAAGTTACTACGCGGGAAAATTAAAAGATCACTAACTTCTCAAATTGCGCTCGTATCTTTTTGGCAAAACATTTGTCAAGCCGAGCTTTCTAAAAACTTGCAATACATTCCATATAGCGTGAATATCGATGATCTAAATATTAAATTTATTCAGCCAGTTTGTTCAAAACCAACAGCAAACTCTCCTTTTCTGATTTCAGAAGCTCTTCTGAAGGTGCTTTTACACTGTAATGAATCGACACCCTAAGTGTTGGCGAAGTTATACTTAAAATAAAATTTAAAGCGGAAGGCTAAGATGGCATTCATCCTGAATTTATCAAAATCAATTTCCCATGTATACTTGGTTATATTACGTATTTCTATCTATACTATTATATAAAATTGAAGTAAAAATTTAAAGTTGCCACTTTACTCCAAAAGTACTGGGCCGATCTTTATGAAAATTTTTAAAATATCATATTTGCGCTGAAGATTTATTTAGGGGTATTTTTTCGAAATTTTAATAATAATTATATTTAACTAAGGTATTTAATTTTTAAGAAATCATCCCAGCTGCCACGACTGGCTTATTCACAATTGCTTATTCGTTGTCTTTTGGCCTGCTAGTAATCAATACAATAGTAACAGCTTCAATTAGGCGGCCTTGATAGTCTAGTGGTAGCGCGCTTGACTATCGCTCAGGGGTCCCGGGTTCGAATCCTGGCTGGGCCATGGTCCTACGCTATAACCTTTCTTTCCTTATTCCTGATCAAAGGAAATTAAAAACATAAATTAACGACGAAAAGTTGTAGTTGGTAGTGGTGGGAAAAGGTTTTGGAGAGGAACGCTTAGTAACTTGATTTGACTGAGGTGAAGGCATAACACTTTCTTCAGATTTAATATCACATGTTCCTACAGCTTCTGCCACATTAAGAACATCCTCCACAAAAGTTTCACTTGATTACTCCCTTCTTCCATTCTGTGGTATCACAACGGACCAAAAATATTGTCTGTCTGCCAAAATCAACATCTCATAATAATTTAAAAACATATATTTTCAACATATCACGACACACCAATCCGGCTTTCGAGCGAACATAGTTGTACTACATCTCTTCTTTAACTATGTGAAGATATCAGTAGTGGAATTCTCTAACGCCTCAACAACGATTGTCGATATTGTTAGTTAGCGAAAACTGTAATTTTCTATGAACGTGACACGCACAATGACCGATAACAACGATTATTATTGTTTAATTATTGGTAATTCCTCTACAGGTCTTGTTTAGATAAAGATATGTTGGGTTAGATGGTATTTCTAGATTTCTCAAAAGCTTTTGACTGTATTGATAACACTAATCCACAAATTAAGGAAAACTTTCACCACAACTACTAGCAATAACATTTCCTTGAGCAAAATTTTCTGTAGAATCCGAATATCTTATTTTTTTCGATTGGCCCCAATTTTCCATGTAAATAGCAAAATTAAAAAAATGCACTGTTGAAAGCAAACACTTTACATAAATGCTTGTAAAAACTTTAAGATATAAAACGTGCCAATAGTGTTAATTTTTGACTAAATTCGAACATAAATCCATATCAAGAATGACAGAAACAAGATTTCCGCATGTTTTACCGATAGATGATGTAATTTGAGCCAGCTGTTCCTATTGGCTAGAAAGAGTCAGAGTTATTCTAATAAGTTAGAATATAGAGATGGTAACATTCAATTGGCTCCAGTGACGTCGATGTCGTAATCTTGTTTCTATCATTCTTGATCCATATCACTGATACTATTGGCATTTGTGTAAAATACTGCCCTCAACAGTGGACTTTTTAAATCGAAGTTGAAAATTATTTTGAAATATGTAACGGCACAAAGTTTTACCGCGGCAAGTTGCACAGTAGTATTGGGGTTGTTCACTATGTAGTGTATTTGTCTTATAATTTTGGTACACAATTTTCAACCTTTATAACTTATCGCGACACATTTTCCATTCTGGGTTAATTGTCGTTTTTCAGATATGACAGCTGCCATTTTCTTTTTAAATCAGACAGCTGACAAATGTTAAAATTTGACCACTGCCATTTTTTTCTGAATCTACAACTGACTAATTTTAAAATTTGACCGCTGCCATTTTCTTTTTAAATCTGACAGCTGACTAATTTTAAAATTTTACCCCTGCCATTTTCTTTTTAAATCTGACATCTGACTAATTTTCGAATTTTACCGCTGCGATTTTCTTTTTAAATCTGACAGCTGACTAATGTTCAAATTTGACCGCTGCCATTTTCTTTTTAACTCTGACAGCTGACTAATTTTCAAATTTGACCGCGGCCATTTTATTTTCAAATTTGACAGCTGACACATTTTTAAAATTTGCCAGCTGACTCCTTTTTTCAACCTGAGTTAACTGTTTTTAAGGTCCTGCCATGGTGTCTTTTGCCAGTTTTGTCGCAACCATTGGTTACACAGCCGTGTCGTACTGACCTAGCAAGTTGTACCTTGCCAGCTAGCAAATACTAATACCAGCACCACAGCAGCAATACTCAGCAGCTGGTGGCCAATAGTAGACACAGTACAAAGAAAAAGTAAAACTGACGTTTCAGTTTATGAATGAAAAATATAATGGCGGTCGTGAGTAATTTTCGCGCAGTGAAAAAATTTTTTTTTATAAGTGTCGGTCGCAACTAAAGAATAATAAAGGTAATTTAGTGAACGCATTATATTAATATTATAGTTATATTAATCGTGCGCGTAATTTTCGTTTAGCATATATTCGCTAAATATATGCATTTAATTGAATTTCAAGTGTAGTGTTTCGAGCAACAAAGCAACCAAAAATATATGAAAAAGAAACAAATGTGGTTGTTGTTTTTAGCAAAAATTTTGTTTGCTAAGTGTTTGTGTGTGAGTGCAAAGAAAAGCAACAAGTTGTTATTGTTAGAAATTCACCACCAAATTGAAAAAATATAAACTAAGTTTGCGTGTTACAAAAAATGTTTTAAAAATGTGCGTTACAAAAAATTTATTATGTAAAAAAATGGATTCACTTCATTTGTTTATTTGTTAATTTACATTAATAATATTCAATAAAATAACTTGAAGAAAAAAAATTAAGAAAGTGTTATTAGTTCCTCATAGTTTTACACAGTGTTTTGCCGCCGGCTTATTGATTTTTATTGTTTTCTTACTTTATTCATTAGGAAAAATTTCTTTATAATAATAATATATGTAACAATTAAAATTAATAAATTTAAATTGAAAAATTTTAATTTTTGTTGTTTTAAAATTAAATAATTTATGGGAGAAAAGTATTTTTATTTAGTTTTTGTTGCCCTCGTAGTGGCTCTTTAGTTGGAACTCCACTTCGTCGATGTTTTCTATAGTCCTGGCTGCTTAAATCTGCATATCCATGGTACATATGGTTACGCGACGATCGTTACAATCAGGTACGTGCTGAGGCACATTCTGTTTTGCTGTCGGCAAACTATTATTGCCGTGAGTTGGCAGGATCGCCATGTAAGGAGTTTAGTAATTTTTTTTTTAATAAAAAGGACCTGCCTCGAATTTCTTTGCCGGCGCTTAAAAACGCCACTGGCTCTAAATATTTAATATTTTTTTTTTGTATTGTCAGCCGGCATAAAAATGCACTCACGCTTAGAATAATTAGGTCAGCTGATTGAAGCTTGTTTAATTACTGATTGTTTATTTGAAAATTTCGGTGCTTATAAACCCAGGTAACGATATTTTCTTAAATCTAAAAAGTGCATAATTCTATAAAAATTATTATTAATTAATTCTAGAAAAATAAATATTAACTTAATGTGTAAGTGCGTAATGCAAAACCTTAGGTGAATTTATTACTGAATCAGGTGTTCCTCAAGGTAGCCACCTTGGTCCACTTCTGTTTATTTTAGCCATTAATGATGTAACCCACATCATCAAACACTCTCATCTACTTATCTATGCAGATGATATGAAAATATACAGTAAAATAGATGCTAAAGACAATTCAGATCTGCTCCAGTCTGATTTGAAATCCTTTGAAATTTAGTGTTCTAAAAATAATATGTTTCTAAATCCAGATAAATGCCAAACTATGACCTTTTCGCGAAAAAGGAATAATTTCATTTTTGATTATAAAATAAAAGATACTGCATTAAGTCGTGTAGATGCTGTCAAAGATCTTGGTATATGCTTAGATTCTAAGCTATCGTTTAACGTTCATATTGATTACATTTGTAAAAAAGCATCTTCTATGCTCGGGTTTATGAAACGCTGGGCCAAAGAATTTAATAGTATGATCACAACTACAACGCTTTATTATGCAATTGTGCGACCTCACTTAGAGTATGCAAGTCAAGTTTGGTCCCCAAGTTACAATGTACATGTTGAACGTATAGAGAGAATCCAAAAACGTTTTGTTCGGTTTGCTCTAAGGGGCTTAAGTGCAACTGACACTTGAAAACTTCCTCCTTATGAGGATCGTTTAAAACTATTAAAAATGCAATCTTTGAATGTGAGAAGGAAGTCTGCAGATATAGTCTATTTACACCAATTTACATCAGACTGGTGTATTCGATTCATCAGAACTCCTAACTCTTATAAATTTTAACACTAACCGTAGAAGCAGTAGAAATGCTAACAATTAAATTTACTTACCTTTTAGTAGAACAAATTATATGGCTACTGCTCCTTTACATTGCATGAGTAAACATAATGCAGTAGTTGAAGTTGATGGCAACGGCTTTAAAAAAATCATGGTGCAAAAGAAAGTAAATATTGAATGGGATAGATGTGCAGTCTATGAAAAAGTAGATGTGCTTAGATGTTTCAAATGCTGGGGATTTAACCATAAATCAATACATTGTAAACAAAACGAGAAGATTTATGCTAAGTGCATTGAAGTGGGACACGCTTACAAAGAGTGTCCAAATAATAATTTAAAGTGCACAAATTGCATAAAAGCTAAGGAAAGACTAAACTTACCGGATATTAATACAGACCATGGATACGAGAGACAGTGAATGTCGATCGTTATAAAGAAAACTTAAAATTGAGTCTGAACGTGTTTCATACTAGCCATTAAAAAATAACATCAAATGTTTGTACCTCAACATAGGTGGCATACGTGCAAACTTAGCTCAATTGGAAGTTATTGCCGAACAAAATAATTTCGATTTTATATGTGCAAGTGAAACACATTTAACTTCAAACATTCATAATAGCGAAATAAAATTAAATACATATAAGATAGTGAGATGTGACAGTATTTCGAAGCATACTGGTGGAGTTGTACTATTTATAAAAAAAAACTGAAGTATTGAAATTCTAAAAAAAACCGCTAATGGCAAAAAGGTTTGGTGGCTCACGATAAAAGTGTCTTTAAAAACTAGTTTTTATTTTTTTTATACTGGTGGCTGTTTACAAATCACTTGACAGGCAACAATCACCGGAATCGGTATTTTGTGAGTTTGTGAAGGTGGAATTAGAGGATTTAGCTTTATTATCTAGATACGCTGATAATGGGCGATTTTAATATTACCTGGTACACAACAAGTTCAACGAAGTTAGATATCGAGAGTACTTTTATAGACAACTCGTTTAAACCAATTATAGAGGAGCCAACAAGAGTTACTATTACGACAACTACGTTAATAGATTACGTCATAACTAATAACTCCGCTATTACTGCAAAAATAAATAAAAATTTTAAAATAAGTGATCACGAATCAATAGACATACATTAAAATTAAATCAATCGGGAGAGCCGCTGAAGAACAAACCATAAAAATAATGAAATTTAACGAAGTTTTATTCAGAAATAAATTATTTCAAAACCGAAGATCTTTACAAAATAAGTACAACCTAGACATTCAAAGCCAAACCAATTATGTTAGTAATAAAATCCAAGAATGTCTACAGAGCATGATTGTTAATAAAACTATAACACACAATAAAATATGCAACCAGTGGTTCAATTCGAATTTGTTCATATTAAAACAAAATAAAATTCGGTCGTATAGTATCGCAGTGTGGTCAAACTCAGAAACAGGCTGGGAAAGTTACAAGCGGTGTAGAAATGAATACTCTAAACAATTGTCATTAGCAAAAAACAGCTATATAAGTAAGAAAATTGATCAAGCATCCGACCAAAAATCTATGTGGAAAACAATTAAAGCATTTGTTTTAAATGAAGAGAAAACTACAATAGAAAAAAATAAATTTAAATAGGGTAATAATTAAAAACAAACTTGAAATAGCAAATAGAATAAATAGTTTTTTTGTGAAGAGTGTCGAAGAAATAAATAAAAATATACCGATACTAAGATACAATAATCTGGTGCAAAGTGTCAATATAAACTTTAAATTTGAATTAATTAATCTTCAGAAATTGCGAACTGTACTTCAAAATATAATAAGAGATTTTAATTTTCTGTCAACGAAGATTATTTTATCAGCATTTGATTTAATTGGTCCAAGTTTCATAGGGATAATTAATAAATCTCTGCAAACTGGAATATTTCCAGACCGGTATAAAGAGTCAATTGTAGTACCGATTGGAAAAGTAAAAAATGCAATATTGCCATCAGATTATTGGCCCGTAAATATGCTTATGACGGAAAGCAAAATACTGGAAAAGGTGGTACATAGCCAGTTGGAACAGTACATGGAGACAAATAAGCTGTTAACACAACATCAATCCTGATTCAGGCGTAGACACAGCTGTGAATCGGCGCTTAATTTCGTCGTAACCCAGTGGAAAACTGAAGTATAAGAAAAAAAAAAACAGTTTTAGCAGTGTTCCTTGACTTTCAACGAGCCTTTGAGACAATAGATAGAAATATATTAGTGCATAAATTGAGAGAATACGGAGCCAATAGTAATGAATTGGAATGGTTCAAGAGCTACTTGTCCAACAGGACACAACGTACAAGAGTTGCAGAATGTTCATCGGATAGGAGTACATCGGATAGGAGTAATACGTCAATTGGGATGCCTCAAGCCAGTGGCGTAAAGCGCGGGCCCGCAGAGCCCGCATTGCGGGCGGGCGCAACTAAGCCAGGGGCGCCCTCAAGTCCCTTGATGAAAATTATAAATGAAGTGGAGGACGACACACAGTGTAAAATATGCGGCCGAAAATATAGTATATCGATGTTTTAATTTTTTCCAATTTTATATAGCTTTCAATAGAAAATATCTTGGGTGAACAAATCAAAATGAATTTTTTTAATAGTTGCAACCGTTTCGTTATGACAAGCCGTCAAAGTTACATTTTTTAAAAATTCAATTTTTCTTGTTATTCACATTTTATTTTATCTATTTTTTATATCAAAATAAAGTTTAAATTTCTTATGGCTGGCAAATTACTGTGTTTGTTTACATTTTTAACATATGGTTTGAATCTTATCATAAAAGTAAACACTAAAAGCGGGATACAAATTTTTAAATATTCAATTTTTAAAAATGTTTAAAAAATAATTTTGAGAAAGATTGACTATAGTTTTTCACGAAAAAATTATTAGAACTGCGTTACACCAAGTCCAAAAAAAGCTAAAACGGAAGAAATACAAACCCAAAACAACTCAATTTTTAAAATTTCCTTGCTGTAATCAAAAAAGCTTACAAATTTAAACAAAAACGTGGCATTCGTCTATAAAATTTTCAATCACATAATCACAAAAGAAATTGATGTAGCAAATTTCGCTGTTTTGAAACAAGACTTAATGAAGTTTGAGGCAAAAATGGGTTTCGTTTATATGGGAGGTGGGTGTGGCAGAGGGCGGATTTATATAACTTTTTCAGCATTACTTAATTTTTCCAAGAAAGATATTCGTGCCAATTCTCATAGCTCTACGATCACTCCTTCTCTTTTTGGCCAAGAATGGGCGACGTTTGTTTCCAAAAAATTAAGAAATACCAAAATATTTATTTCCTTTGAAAATTATTATTGTTTAAAAATTTTTTGAGCAAAAGTCAACTTTGTTTGGCAAAACTCGATTATGGTCGAGGTCGATTTACCCGTTAGCTTTCATATTTTCAGCAAGTCAGCTACTGATGTTATTTTAATCATTCAGTTGGTCATATTTTGTGACGTTAGTTAAATTCTTTAGTTAACAGGTAACGTCAAATACAAAACATTTAAGGTACTATTACAGTGTGTAAAAAATTTAAAATCAATTTTAGTTTTTCGATAGAATATGGTTCTGTAAGGTCTTAAGAATACGTATACAAATTTTTAGAAAAATATCAAATAGAAAAAAGTTTTAACATATATTATATTCGCATGTCGCGTAATATTCAAGAACCTTTAAATCTTTAATCGCGTTTTTCTCGAAACAAGGTTTTTCGAATTGGCTTCTAAGATATCTGGAGTTCTACTTGATCGATTTCTATGAATCTTGATTCATTGTGATCTTTTTAGACTCTGTTAAGCACTACACCTATAAAAAGCCAAAAAACTTTTATTTTTTTTGTAACTAACAGCCAAGTTTCGGCAAAAAAGAGAGTTTTTTGTACATTTTTTTTTCAACGCAAGCCATTTTTTAACTTTTTATTATTTTTTATTTGCGGGGGTTGAGTGCTCAACTACAACCCTTAACTCAAGAATGCACTTTGATTTTTTACTTTCAGACGCTTTGTAAATGCTGGAGACGAGAACCCAATGTTGTTATGTGCAACAATTCTTTAAACACGCTAATTTCAACGCCCTGTAGGAAATTAACAACAACTATAAAGACAAAAAAATTTTTTTTTATTTCCTCATGAATAATTCTTCATTATGTAAAAAATTTGAATCATTAAAGTTAATAATACTAGGTAAAAAATGTGTTTTTTTAGCTACACTCTGTAATAGTACCTCTAACTTAACATCTTAATATTATCATTTCACCAATTAGAAAATTATTGATCTCATTTTTCAAACTTTAAGTTAGTTTAATATTTTTAAATAATTAATATATGTTTTCTTTTTACCTAATTTGTGATAAAATCTTATAATGTTTATTATAAATTGTATTATATTTGATATTATAAAAAATGTTTTTTACGTTATTGCTTTTTTATAACAAAATTAATTTTTTAATAGAATTTTAAAATAAAATACATATGTATATAATATAATATATAAAATAAGATATTTATAATACATAACTGTTGTAATAAATGATGACTAGAGAGGATAAAAATATGCATTTGCATATTGCATCGTAATGTACGATTTAAGGACATAAAGTCTTCGAAAAATGTTGTTTACAAACAAACAAGTTTTTAGTGAGTATGCGAGTAAACTTTCGCCTGAAGAATTATCATACCTAAGATATTGCCCGGCAACATCTTGCGATGTTGAACGTAGTTCCTCTGCATATTCATCGTTTTTAACTGAAAAACGTAGACATTTTTCAATGGAGAATTTAAAGCAACACTTGGTAGTTTATTACCATTCTAATATTTGAAAAATGTTTAACTGCATTTTATATTGTTTTTTTTAAGTTAATTCAATAGTAAAAAAAAGACTGAAAACGAAGTTGTTCAGTATAAATTAATATTATTTTTAGTTTTTACGTTTATTTAAAAAGAGGTTTTTTTACTTTATATAGGTATACGTAAGAAATTCAACATATTAAAACGCTTAAAGCAAATGTTATTCCAAACATTTATAAGATTGGAAATATATATTCCGTTCCAAAATACAGGGTTGCCAATATTCGAAGCGCCCATTTTATTTTTAAATAAATCAAAGAAACCACAATTTTTTGTCTGTTCGTCATGAATATCATTTAATTGGGTTCAAGTAGATTTGCTTACATTATTTCTTGAATATGATATCTCGTAAATGGTCGCCATTGGCCTCTACGACATATTGTGCCCGTTTTGTAGCATTTTCCATGGTTTTCTTCAACATTTCGATGGGCATGGCGGTTATTTCTTGACGGATGTTGGTTTTCAGCTCTTCTAGGGTCTTTGGCTTGTTGACGTAAACCTTTGATTTCAAATAACCCCACAAAAAGAAGTCCGGAGGCGTTAAATCTGGTGATCTTGGCGGCCAATCGAAATCACCATTTTTTGACATCAAACGGCCAAGGAACATTTGCTTCAAAAAATCGATTGTAGTGCGGCTTGTGTGTGGTGGCGCGCCGTCTTGTTGAAACCAGTAGTGCCTGATACGCTTTCGACGAACGATTGGCATGAAAAAATTGTTTATCATATCGCGATAACGCTCCTGATTGACAGTAACTCTGTGGCCATTATCATCTTCGAAAAAGAACGGCCCAATGAGCATTTTAGCACAAACAGTGACTTTTGCATCGTGAAGAGGTACCTCTTGAATCTCTTGTGGATTTTCGAATATTGGCAACCCTGTATGTACAATTTTGTTTTATTTTTCTCTTGAAGTATTTTTATCGAGCATATTTTTAAATTCATCGAGCATATTTTCGATTTTTCCTGCTTTTTAATGCGCATAAATTAAGTTTTATCGTGCATATTTTTGTACTCTCTAATGATGACTATTGAATTAAAAAAGTCTCTTCTTGTTCTCTTTTTTTTGTTAAGAGTTCTCTTGTTTTCTCCTACGCTTCTAGTAACCTAACATAGTTTTACTCTAAAAGTAAATAGCAGGGCGCTTTTAGAAAACTGAGGGCGGGCGCATAAAATATAGTTACGCTACTGCCTCAAGCAGAAGTTTTGAGAAGTCTTTTATTATTATTTACGTCAATGATATAGAGAAAGTTCTCATTTACAGTAAAATTTGTTTATTTGCTTATGATACGATGTATCATTATTAGACTAATTAGCAATATAGCAGGAAATATGGTAGATGAATGTATAGATAATATTAATAAGGATTTAAAGATTATAGAAAATTATTTAAAAATGAATAAGCTAAAACTAAATACAAGCAAAACTAAAACCATGTTAATCAATTTCCACTCGGAGAAAAATATTAAAATCAATGGGGAAATTATTGAAAAAGTAAATGAAATTAAATACCTTGGTATTGTTATTGATAATAAGCTAGACTTTAATAAGCATATTAGTTATCTATGTAAAAAATAGCAAAAAATATAGGATTTTGCAAAGAATAAGATGTAGACGGTCTTTTGCTACGGCAATAAAAATATATAATATAATGATAAAACCTCATTTCGAATATTGTTCCACCATTGTGTTCTTAGGATCAAATGTAATGCTTTCGAGAATGCAAAAAATGCAAAACAAAGGAATGAGATGTATTTTAAGATGCAATAGGTTAGCGCCAATAAGAACCATGTTAAAAACTTTAAAATGGTTATGCATTAACCAAAAAATTATTATGAATGTGATAGTTTTCATTTTTAAAATGAAGAATAATTTATTACCTAAATATTTAAGTAATCGATTGGTTTATGTTGCTGATGGTCAGCCATGCAATTTGAGAAATGGAGCTAATTTTAGACTAAATTTTTTTCCTAATAATAGATCACAAAATATTTTGTTATATAAAGGCCTTAACTTATACAATGAACTACCCAATTATTTGAAGAATGAAACAAATTTATATAGTTTTAAGAATGCTTTAGTTTAATATATAAGAACAAAATATAACTGAATTATTTATGGTGCTATATAAAATAAGAAATTTGTTAAGATAATATTAAATATGTAAGGGGGTTTTGTTCAAAGGCTGAGGTATGCTCAGCGGTTCCAGGGTCAAACTAAAGACCCTCAAACTTTTGTCCAAAATAAATAAGAAGACTTGGTGATTTTAGTGCTCAGATGATATTTTCTGCTTTATTGTTAAATCAAGTCTTTCTTTCAATATACAATATTTTAGGAATACGAACGATAAATATACAGTCGTGGGTGAGTCTGCCGACGCTGGTTCGATGATATTCGGTATTCGGTGAAGTTCGGTGATGTTCGGTGTTCGCTGAAGTTCGGAGATGTTCAGTGAGGTTCGGTGTTCGCTGAAGTTCGGTGATGTTCGGTGTGACAATGACTTCGGCAAGACCCGACTATGCTGCGTTATTTAATAGTTTGTATTATTGTATACAATTTGTATAATAATATATATATCTTTACAAAATGTCTTTATATGGCGTGAAGCGCCTTGGTATTCGTTTTAACAATAGTGTAATAACCACAAAAATACTAGAATTCCTCGAGACTCCCGATATGCCGCAGCAAACGTGATGAGTCGCTAAATAATTTAAAAAAAAGACGAGACTCCCGATATGCCGAAGCAAACGTGAGGAGTCGCTAAATAATTTAAAAAAAAACGAGACTCCCGATATGCCGAAGCAAACGTGATGAGTCACTAACTACTTAATAAGTAATAATAAAAAAAAGACGAGACTCCCGATATGCCGAAGCAAACGTGATGAGTCGCTAAATAATTAAAAAACGAGACTCCCGATATGCCGAAGCAAACGTGATGAGTCACTAACTACTTAATAAGTAATAAAAAATAGACGAGACTTCCGATATGCCGAAGCAAACGTGATGAGTCGCTAAATAAGTAAAAAAAAAAGAGACGAGACTCCCGATATGCCGAAGAAAACGTGATGAGTCGCTAAATAATTAAAAAAAAAACGAGACTCCCGATATGCCGAAGCAAACGTGATGAGTCACTAACTACTTAATAAGTAAAAAAAAGACGAGACTCCCGATATGCCGAAGCAAAGGTGATGAGTCGCTAAATAAGTAAAAAAAAGACGAGACTCCCGATATGCCGAAGCAAACGTATTGCGTCACTAACTACTTAATATAATACTTAAAAAATTGAATGTATTAATACGAGCCACCTTGCGATAGCTCGTTTTGAAACAACGGACTTGTTCTCGTTTTCAACAAGTAAGCGACGGAACAAAGCACTACGCTCTCGAGCCGTGCCGAAGTCTGTCACAATGCGCTCTACTTATCCATATGCTGCCATTAACCTTCTGGGAATTATAGCGTTGCGTGTGGTTTACGTAGACTCGGCTGTTGGCTACGTTGAATGTGCTGGCTGTGTGTGTGTGTGTGTGTCTATGGCTGTTGGTTGAGTTAAGCGCACAGTGCTGTAGTAAGGCAGTGGCGTAGTGTGCGGGGTGCAAACTTGTACGGGATCCCCGTTACAAATATAATAACTTAATTTTATACAAATAGCAAATAGCTAAATAAAGAAAGTAATAATAATAATGATAATGAGTACCTTTGTTAACAACTGTAGCTTTTTTGATGTTAACTTATCGAAAGGTCAACTCAAAAGTAGTAGAAAACTAATGTATGATTAGATCTATGTAAACGCATGGTTAGTTGTTATGTCTTGTGTTGTCCCTGAGCCCAACCCATATTATGGTGGGTAAATTTTTCTCACTTTAGATTGTTTTGGACCACTCTTATCGATATCATGAGATATTTTAATGTTATTTGGGCTGGTTCTTAAGATGATATAATGCGGAGAAAGTGCGAAAAAGCTGTATTAGCTGAACTCTATTGTTATTGCATGCATTTGGATCTAAGGGTTACTAGAAGCAGAATCCAATAAATTTGGGATGAAAATGCCAACGTCAGTTATGAATCGCCCTTTTCTCAACCCAGGCTGCAACCATGACACATTGCGGCCAGTCTAGCATATGCCGAAAAATACAAATTTTGTGAGAAAGAATTTGGGAATGTCATATTAAGTGATGAGAAAAGGGTTAACCTTAACGGGCCCAACGGTTGCCAGAAATACTGGCACAATTGGGAAGAAATACTGGGGATCATTGATGATTTCAGCCGGTTTCAGATACTTTGAAAGTCTCCCCTGTTATTAATTTCCTGCAAATCGAATGAACAAATGTAAATTAAGTTATTAGATGATGCGTTTATTGAGGTCACATGCTATAAATATCAGGATAACTGGACTTTTCAGCATGAAAACGCACCAACAAATCCTTCCGGAGCCACAAATGACTTTCAATAAATCTGAAATATACCCGTACTGTAGTGACCTGCTATTAGTCATGACTTGAATCTTATCGAAAACCTGTGGGGCATTCTTTCGGCCCAATTTTATAAAAACGGGCGCCAGTTCGAGTCGATGTAGCATCTGAAAACAGTAAAGATGAATGGCAGAAAATTGATAGCTCCATCCTCGGATCGTTGATGTACTTCATGTCTTTCACGCTTAACCAAGTCATATATAAACCAAGTAAAGGAAGACCTATTCTTATATAAAATCTATATACATTTATATTTTATTCCATAAAATTAATATAAATAGGCACATATAAAATTTTTCTATGAAGTGTTGTACATATAATTATTTTACTGAGGTATGAGTATGGTTATCGTGTGAACTAAAATTTTTAAGTTTGGCAAACAAAAAAAATTTATGAAGATTTAAAAAAATCGTAAGAAACGCAAGTTTTTCTGGATTTTGTGCAAAAAATATAGAAAAATAAAGTATTTTGCAATATTTTAGTTCACACGGAAACTACACATGTGGAAAATATACAGTCGAATACCAAGCGCTCCAAGTAACAACCTGCCATAAGGTTTGTTGGCTGTTCAGTTGTATTAAAACCGATTTCTTGACTCTTGAAGAAAAAAAAAACGGGCATAGAAATTTGAAGATTTGAAGTGTTTGCTGTTTCAAATAAGTAATTAGCGAGGTAATGAGCAGGAGAGAAAAGCTTATATCTTATTTTATGCGAAAACACTAACAACAAAAAAGCTCACCCAACATGTTTGCCTAGCATACCCACGACATAAGATTGAAATTCTTAAAATAATCAAAAAAGATCGGATTATTTTTTTGATTACTTTTGATTCTTTTTGATTATTTAGCGTAATCTCAAGTAATCGTTATTATTTTTTGATTATTTGTAATCGTAATCAATTACTAATCATAAACTTCTCCCTTAAGTAATCCTTACAATAATCATTACAATTCTTTTTTAAAAGTAATCTAATTGATTACTAATCGTAATCGCAATTTAACAGCTATGTTTTGAAGATATAACAGTTTATATATACATCCCAATTCTGAATGATTTTCCTTCGGGAATTGGAAAAGGGAGTTTTCAGTTTTAAGATAGCAAATACAGATATAACATATTTTTTGTTTACACTCATGAATATTGACGGTTGATAAACAAATTGGCATTAAAAAGTTAAAAAAATGTTTTGAACTTTATCTTAAAAACGAAAACTCCCTTTTCCGATTCCCCGCGAAAAATCATTCGGAATTGGGCTGATATATTTCGTTAAAGGGCGAACCATCAAGTGTGCATAATACGTAAAATGTTATATTTTCAAAAGTAATGCATGGATTTTTATGGCAAACTAGCTGAAACCCGGCGCGTTGCTGCCACTCTCCCTATTCAAACGCCCATAAAATGTTATCAGTTAAACAGCATGTCTAAATTGAGGTCAAATACTGAATTCCGGGACTGTACGACCTATATCCACAAAGCTATTCGATATAACAATTTTGGGTTGTATAGGAAGTGCCACGCCCTCTTGATCACCCCTCATAGACTGTAATCAATTAAACTGCAAGTGTACATGGAGGTCGAATACCGAATACCAAAACTGTGCGACATATAACTCCAAATACAAAACTGGCAACTCTGTTCTCTTGCTACGACATATTTATTTTGTGTCCGAGTTTAAGTTCATGTAATTAATTAGAAACCTTTTAAATTAAACCAAATCGTTGTAAAAACTATTAAGTTACGGATTCTTAGCAGCCTTCGCATAAAAGTTACTGCATTGCTGTTCATTTTATCATCTACTTGCTTGGATTTACTTTCTGCGTGCAACTTAACCCTACTTTTGCAGCCATTATGGTCACCTGCTGCTTTATTTGCAAGTCAGAGTGGGACATTTATGGAGCTTTTATCTCCTGTATTGGCTGTTCGGAACTCTTCCATGCAAAGTGCGCTGGGCTGCCCTCCAAATTTGGTGATACTCTGTCTGGCTCTATGACTTATGGATTAGAGTGGCGCTGCTCAGGATGTCGCAATGTGTCGGCTAGCACGCTAATCGCTTCACTGTCTACCTTGAAGAAGTCAACAGATGTGATTGCTGAGGAAGTAGCGCGCCTACTGAATATTTTGGCACTCCACGCTGAACACTGCAGCAAACCATACGCTAACTCTATACCTGCTACTAGATCTGTCAACTCTACTCAACCGGGTAAGAAGGCCACTAGAGCTAACCCAAAACCTAGAAAGGGTACTCCCGCTCGATCTGATAAAGATGCCTATGCTAACAATGTCAATGATATTGGGACCAGTCCATCTTCTCAGCCTGCGGTAATCGATCAATCTACTAATGCGAACTCATTTGTCTCTTCAGTCGCCGCCGCCTCAGCCATGGTAAACAGATCTACACATGATGTTGGTAGCATTTCAGTACCTGACTTATCGCTTACCTTGCCACCTTCCATTCATCTAATTATTCCTGAGAATTCTGCCAGTACCACACAGTTATCCTCATCGTCATCTCCAGCTATAACTCATTCTAACCTTCAAACTGAGCTGAGTCAATCATTATCCACGACACACTCTGCTGAATCTTCAGCTACTACCGCCCCGTTCAATGGATTTCCACCTACATCAGCGACCTCTGATCTTATTGTGGTGCAAAAGAAAAAGTAAAATAAATAAATAAACTGGCCATTTCAGCCCTTGGAAGGACTTTGACCTAGCTTCTGTTGATCAATTGTGTTGTGCGTGTTATTAAATGTTTGATCACAAATGACCGAGAACTGGACCTACGTGTTTTATGCCGACTCCGAACGGCTTATATTCTCAAGAAGCTTTACATGGCAATTTTTACTCTCTGAGGTTTGCCATTGTCTGCAGAGAGGTGACGACCGAACAGAAAAATTAACTCAATTGAAAAAACTTTCTGTCTGAGCTGGAATTGAACCCGGGCAACCGCAGTTCTTTAGCTTAGGGGCCACGCACTCTACCCACTAGGCTACGGCCGCCAAAAGAAAAAGTGGAAAGTTGTATTTTTGTCTCGCCTATTGGGAACCACTACTTGACGCAGTCTTCACATTCATCTCTAATAAACTACATCAATCAGCATCTTCAATCAAGTGCTATAAACTTAACCCAAAAGTTATCTCATCCTTCAAGATCTACACTCCTGTTGAATTTTTTGATACTCTCATCTCTAAAGCATTCTGGCCTGAAGGGATTGTAGTTCACGAATTCGTTTCTCGTGAGAAAGCTGGTGAAGCCCTTCCAAAAAACTAAGAAATACTGTACCTTATACTCGTAACTTACATTCTTGCTAAGTTTCGCCATACTCGAGCACCAGCAGTCACTCTTTACAGCCTCAACAAGTAGAAATAGCTGAGCCTACACTCATTAACTACGATAACCTGGAGTCATCTGAGCTGACACATTTTCAAAGCAACGAGTTTTCTCTGTATTTCCATAATGCTGGTGGACTTCGGACCAAGACTAATAGTCTTTTCTCTGCAGCCGCAGCTCATGATTATGACGTTATAGCCATAGTCGAAACATGGCTGACTTCTCATTTTCTGTCATCGGAGTTGTTTGATACCAACTACGACGTGTTCCGCAGGGATCGTGAGCTCTCTCCCAACATCACGAGAGGCGGTGGCGTGTTATTTGCTGTCTCTTCGGTATATGCGAGCAGGGAAATTAAACTTCCTCATCCAAGTGTCGAACAACTTTGCGTTGCTGTAAATTTCAACGGAGTCACACAGATCGTTTCGAGTAAGAGCGAGATGGTTTTTATTCTAAGCTACATTCCACCTAATACTTGCATAGACATATTTAATATTCATATTTCTAATATTAACTCTATTATCAATTCATTGAATCCGATTCAAACTCCATGCGTGCTCGGCGATTTCAACAGGGGAAACATTGAGTGGAAATTTAGTTTATATGATAAAATCTTAATGCCTTTTAATATTTGTAATGAAATTGAGTCTTTATTATGTGATTCTCTTTACTCTCTAGATTTGTTTCAAATTAATTCTATAAAAAATGATATTAACAAAATACTTGACTTAATTTTTGTTACTTACGATTTTAAATTCAATGTTTCTCAGTGTGATTTGCCGCTCACTAACGAATCGGTTCATCACAAAGCAATTTTAATGACTTTTAGTTTTTACACCTTTTTAAGTCCATCAACTTCAGATTCAATTTTACAGTTCAACTTTAAAAAGTCAAATTATTCAGGTCTTAATGACTTCTTTAACTCCATTAGTTGGAATATTGTTTTTGGTGATCGAGATCTGCATAATATGTACTATGTTTTCCAAAAGGCTCTTCATGAAGCATTTCATTTATTTGTACCCCTAAAAAATTTTAAATTAAACTCTAATTTGCCGTGGTATAATCGTCGTTTACTTAATCTCAAAAATTTGAGAAACAAGGCTCATAAGAAGTTCAAACAAACAAAATCTGAACATGATAAGAATCTATTTTATCTCCGTAGAAGAGAGTTCGACTTTCTCTCTAATTTCTTGTATAAGAATTACTTATTCACTGTTGAAAGCAACATCAAATTAAATGCAAAAAATTTTTGGTCGTTTTATAACTTAAAAAGAAATACTAACGGTTTTCCGAAGTCGATGGAATTAGACGGTATAATAGCTAGTAACCAGCAAGAAATTTGTGACTTGTTTGCAGATTTTTTCGGTTCCGTTTTTAACACGCAGAGCCATTCAATTTTAGCAGAGCAATTTTCCAACTTGCAACAAATTGTGAATATAGGTAACTTGATACTAACCGAATCAGAAGTTTATGAAACCGTCGCTGGTCTTGACCCTAGGAAGGGTGCAGGTTCCGACTTGATTCCTCCTTTGCTTTTTAAACTATGCGCCAGTTTGTTATCGAAACCACTTACAATTATATTTAATAAGTCTCTTTCTAGTGGAATCTTCTTGGACAACTGGAAGTTTGCATTTATTTCGCCTATCTTTAAATCCGGTCCTAAATTTCGTATAAACAACTATAGACCTATTGTTAAACAGTCGGTGATTCCAAAGATTTTAGATAAATTAGTAAGTAAAAAACTTTTTGATGAGGTCAAAAATTTTATCATCCCCCAACAGCGTGGTTTTTTTGCAGGCAGGTCCACCGCAACCAATCTGACCCTGTTTGCGAATTTTTGTGTAAAGGAGGTCGAAAAAGGTCAACAAGTCGATGTCCTTTACACAGACTTTGTGAAAGCATTTGACACTCTACCTCTCAACTTGCTTCTGTATAAGCTTGAAAAACTTGGTTGCCACTCTAGCTTTCTAAAATGGTTGGAATCATACTTGCATAATAGATTGCTCACAGTTAAAATCAATAACTGTTATTCGAAAACTATATATGCAGCGTCAGGGGTTCCTCAAGGAAGCCACCTTGGGCCTCTGCTATTTTTAATCCACACTAATGATATCAACTATAATCTTCACTCATGTAAAACCTTGTTGTATGCTGATGACTTAAAAATGTTCAAGTCTATAAGTAATGTATCTGATTGCGCTAATTTCCAAAATGATATAAATTCTCTCCTTCGATGGTGCAATATAAATGGGATGAGCCTCAATTTCTCTAAGTGCAAAATTTGTACATGCTCGCGTAAAGTGAGCACTTTAATTAGTGATTATTGTTATGGTAATAATGGTGTTTTTGATCGTGTCGATGTTATTAGAGATCTAGGCATATATTTTGATTCTAAGTTAACTTTCAACCTTCATAGAGAATATATTGTTTCTAAAGCAAATTCTCAATTTGGGTTCTTAAAACGAAACTCCAGAGAATTTAAAGACCTATTAACATTAAAAACACTTTTTCTAAGCTTAGTGAGATCCCATCTGGAATATGTAAGTCTTGTATGGAATCCTTTCTACGATAACCAAATAAACCGCATTGAAAGAATTCAAAAGCAATTTACAAGATTTGCTCTTCGTCGTTTGTTCTCTTGGGAAACTATGCCTGACTACACTACGCGTTGCAAACTCTTAAACATAGAAAGTCTTCAACTGAGAAGGCAAGCTCATAGCATTCTGTTCGTTAAGGACCTTCTGGATAGCAAAATTGAATGTGATGAGTTGTTGTAGCTCATTCCATTTTACGCTCCTTCAAGATTGCTCCGAGAAAGAAGCCTATTTTACGTTAACTTTCACCGGACTAATTACGGTATCAATGAGCCTTTATCCAAATGTCTTTATTTTTGCAATCAAGCAGGTGATCATTTAGATTTCAGTTCTCCTAGAGATGCCTTTAAGCGTGATGTCTTTAAATATGTAAATTCAATTTAATTCACATTGACTTAATTTAAAAAAATATTTTATGAATGAATCTGTTGAATGCTATATATGTAATATCATGTTATCATATATTGTAGTTTTGTATATTGTATTGTTATAACATCTGTAAGGGCCAAGCCCAGTAGATGAAATAATATAAATTGTAAATTGTAAAAATTTCTTGTTTCTTCATACACTTTGTTGTTCAGGTTAACTACCTTGAACTGGCACTTGCATTAATTATTTTTAAGAGCCTCTATACATAAAATGTATTTTAAGATATATTATAAGCAATAATAATTTAAGTTTAAATATGTAATCTGTAAGGGTATTTACCCGGTAGATGAATGAATAAATAAATAAATATATTCGATAACATAAATTTGGGTTGTATGGGAGGTGCCACTCCCTTTTCCCTACGCCCATAAAATTTTACCAATGAAACTGCATTTGTAAATTGAGGTCGAATAATGAATTCCGAGGCTGAGTTACCTATAACTCCAAAGCTATTCGATATCGCAAATTTGGGTTAAGTTGGAGGTGTCACGCCCCCCCGACAAACTCTAAAAAATTTTATCAGTAAATCTGCATGCGTAAATTTTGGTCAAATACTGAATTCCGACGCTGTGCGACCTATAACTCCAAAGCTATTTGATAGCACAAAGTTGGGTTGTATGGGAAGTGTCACTCCCCTTTGCCCTACGCCCATAAAATGTAAGAAACGAAAGTGCATGTATAAATTTAGGTCGAACATCGAATTCTTACGCTGTCAACCTATAACTTCAAAGCAATTCGATATTGCAAATTTGGGTTGTAAGGGAGATGACAGGCCTCCCTGTCCAACGCCCATAAAATAAAATCATTGAAACTGCATGTGTAAATTGAGGTCAAAAACTGAATTCAAAAGCTGAATTCCTATAACTTCAAAGCTATTCGATATCACCAATTTGGGTTGTATGAGAGGTGCCCCTCCCCTTGTCCAACTCCCATAAAATTTCATCACTGAAACGGTACGTCTAAATTGTTGTCGAATACCGAATTTCTAAGCTGTGCAACCCATAACGCTATTCGATAACACAAATTGTTTTTATATTAATGGGAGGCAACAGAAGGTGTGGCATTTCTTCTTAAACCATCTCGTACTCAAAGCAAAGCCACTTACAAAATTTGAGCTCAATCGGACCAATAGTTTCGAAGTATTGTGATATTTCCAAAAGTAGGCGTAGATGAAGTGTGACAACGCCCGTTTTTATTAAAGTTAGTGACAGTCATCATAAGAACTTATTTACCTAATTTTAATTTAATACGATCAAAACCGTCTTATATATAGCATTTTTATTGATTTGTGGGCGATAAAAGGGGTGTGGAATTACTTTTTTCCTAAACCTTTGCGTAGCAGTTACGAACAAACCAGTAGAAGGAAGTATCCTATTTGGTCTAGTCGTTTTCAAGTTTTAAGCATACGAACAAATCACGATTCATTTTTATGTATGCAGATATTGATTTGTGGGCGCTAAAAGTGGGCGTGAAAACATTTATGTATCGTGACTGTCTCTTGGAGCACCTACACAGCAAGTTTCACTATAAAAAATGCGTAGAACTCCGGAATTGCCATTATTTCGAAAAAGTGGGCGTATATTTAATGCGACCACGTCCATTTTTTGTACAGTTACTGACAGTAAATATCTAAACAAAATTATTAAATCTTAGTTTTTACGATCGAAACCGTCTGATATATATCCTTTATTTGGTTTGTGGTCGATAGCGCAAATTTGGCTTGTATGGGAGGTACCACGCCCCCTCGTCCTTACGTTACCAAACCTCACAGGAACACTCACTCTCCTCGGCAGACGTTGTTCTGCCACAGACCACCTTACTGCCATATACGAAAATGTCAATAAATGCAAAATATATTCACCATTTTCAGTATAGCTGCCGAAAGAAGCCATATGCACTTAATCCCATAACCATATGAACTGAATTACAAAATTTTTGTCCAACACGATACAAACCGTTGAAATAAAACGTTTTCATTGGTTTGTGGGAGGTAAAAGGGGGGGGGCGTGGAAACCAATTTTTAGTTCAGTTACTGACAGTAACCGTACAAACTAAGCCAAAATTTTAGCTCAATTGACCCAGTAGTCAATTTTAATGATTTCTCAAATAGTGGGTGTGGCTATATAGCGATGACGCCTTTTTTAGTACAGTTGCCGAAAGTAGCCATACAAACTTAGGCATCACATGTTAGTCTCATACGGCCAAAACTGCTTGAAATATAGCATTTTCACTGATTTGTGGGCGCAAAAAGGGGGCGTGGAAACCAATTTTTCGTACAGTTACTGTCAGTAACTTCACAAACCAAAGTACCAAATTTAAGTCTTATACGACCAAAACCGTCTGAAATAAAGCGTTTTCATTTCCTTGTGGGCGGTTAAAGGGGGCGTGGAAGCCCATTTTAAGTACAGTTATCGACAGTAACCGTACATACTAAATTACAAAATTTTAGCCTTATACGATCCAAACTGACTGAAATATAAAATTTTTATTGATTTGGGCGCGGTAAAAGGGGGGTGTGGGACATTTTTTTTTCCCTCAACCATCTCGTACCTGAAACAAATCGGCTGCCAAAATTTCAGGTCAATTGGTTTAGCAGTTTTGGAGTCTATAGACATCACACAGCCAGACACACATCGTTTTGCTTTTTATGTATATAGATATCGATTTGTGGGCGGTAAAAGTAGGCGTGAAAACATTTATATATAGTGACCGCCTCTTGGAGCACCTATACAGCAAGTTTCACTGTAAAAGTGTATAGCACTCTGGAATTGCCATGATTTCGAAAAAGTGGGCGTATATTACGACCACGCCTATTTTTGAACAGTTACCGACAGTAACCATCTGAACAAAATCACCAAATCTTAGTTTGTTACGATGGAAACCGCCTGATATCTATCCTTTTTTTTTTTGTGATCGATGGAGCAAATTTGGCTTGTATGGGAGGTACCACGCCCCCTTTTCCAATCGTTACGAAACCTCACAGGAACACTCTCAAGATGTGGCTTTATTTTCCCTGAAAATTTCATAAAGATCGGTTTAGCGGTTTTGGAGTCTATGCCACATGATATAGCCACATACCCACCCACATACCCACATACGATCCGCAAGGGAGGATTTTGATTCACAAAATCCTTCGGGCCTTACGAACCCGCGGACCCTAGTTACACAAAAATCCAGAAGCGTCTGACCCATATTGGGCGGCTTTCTGGTCTGCGTCTGTACCGTAGCGGTCGGCAGTATCAAAACCTAGGCGCTGATTTGGAAAGCGGTGTCGCCTAAGGACTCATTCCTGAAGCGGACCTTGTCCTTCCGGGAGGATAAATCATCGCAGTCGACAGACCGAAGGCGTCGCCGTCTAGGGATCATTTTCCGAAGTGTGCCTTTTCTTTCCGGAAGGAAAAGTTATTGCGGCCGGCAGACCAAATGCGTCGTCGTCTAGGGACCAATTCCCGAAGCGGACCCTTTTCTTCCGAGGTTTAAAGTGATCGCAGTCGGTAGACCATGCGTCGCCTTCTAGGGATCATTTCCCGAAGCGAGCCTTTTCCTTTCGTGAAAATTAGTGGTCTCAGTCGACAGATCAAATCAAATGCGTCGCCGCCTAGGGACTAAGCCCGGAGGCGAACCCCCTTTCCTTTCAGCCAAGGGACAATCCAAAAACATACACACCCCCGCAGGGAGGTCCTGTGTCCCCCAGGACCTTCGGGCATAACGAACCCGCGGACCCCAGTTAGGAAATCCAGGCGCGTCTGACCCACATTGGACGGCTTCCTGGTCTGCGTCTGTACCGTAGCGGTCGGCAGTATCTAAACCTGTCCGTAGGTATAAAAGGATTGGGGTAGATATCCCTGAAAACAAAATCACTTACTTGGAATGTCGGAGAATAACAAAATTACTCCAGGTGTCAACCACAATAGTGGAAATCCACCCGTGGACACTACCACGGCAGGGGCACGGATTCTGGAGGCCCTAACCAACATTTCATCTCCCAACACTGCTGCAACGGTGGCACACTCGGCCGCTGCACCAGTTAAAGCAACGAGCAACAAAAAAGCTGAGAACCCTTTTACATTGAGTTCAAAGATCCAGCGTTCGCCTATTAAAGGCACTCCCGGAGGCACAAAGACCCTGATGCAACTGAAAGAGAGTAAAGACAAATCACCCTCGGAAGGAACACCAAGCTCTAGAGTTGACGATCCTGTCAGTTCTAGCATGGGCAAACTGAAGCTTTACAACGATGGCCTGGCAGAATATGTAAAGAGTAGAACAAACGTTCATCACGAGATAAAGAGGCTTATTAATCTCTCTAAACTCGCGTACTCTGATCTCGCGAGAGAAATAAAAGAAGTAGGATCTAAAGAGGTAAATGCTAACTCGGGGGATCCACAACCGCTCAGTCAGGCACCTTGCGTCGATAAGGATTGCCAAACAGATCCATTGTTCTCGAAGGCATCGAAGGCAGCCTCAAAAAGGGCAAACGAGCAAAGCTCTCGAGCTACGCCACCAAAAAAGAAGAGTACAGCAGTTGGCGGTCCAAGTACACACACCCAACCCCTCTTCTACTGAAGAAGCCCCCCCCGCTGATCAACAATCATCGCAGTCGAAGCGTAATGATAAGCCCTGGACCAAGGTGATCAGCAAGGCAAGAAAACGGAAGAAGCGGAAAAAACCACCACCGAAGCTAGTAAGACTGGACGCAATCGTGGTGGCGAAAGTAGGTCAACTTTCATACAGTGACATCATCCTGAAGATGAAGCAGGAAAAGTCACTCGACGAGTTCGGAGAAAACGTCTCTAGAGTAAGACAAACAGGGAAGGGTGAGGTGTTGATCCAACTGAAGCGTTCAACCACACAGACGACCCAACAGTTGAAAGAGAAGTTCGACTCGGTGTGGAGGTGACGACATCCGAAGAGGTGCGAAGCGCAATCCAGAGGGTGCTTGGCGACACCATTGTGGCTAACGTTAAGTCACTTCGCAAAGCGTACGCCGGCACCCAAACAGCGGTCATAGGCCTACCAGCTCCACAGGCGAAAAAACTGATCAAAATCAGTGAAATCAAAGTTGGCTGGGTAATTTGCAGAGCCCGCGAGAAGGTAGCTCCAATCAGGTGCTTCAGATGCCTTGACTTTGGGCACACCGCAAGAAGCTGCAAAAGTACAGACCGAAGTGGATGCTGTATGAAATGCGGTACACAAGGCCATAAGGCCAAGGATTGCGAAGCAAAGGCGAGCTGCTTTCTTTGCAAAGCTAAAGAAGGCCAAGACTCCAACCACCGCGCCGGAAGTCTGAAATGCCAGTCCGTTCAAGGAGCCAGCCAACGGAGACGCAGATGAGAGTACTGCAGTTGAACCTCAACAACTGTGGCGCAGCACAGGACCTCCTCGGGCAAACCGTCAGAGACCAGGCCATCGACCTGGCTATATTGAGTGAACCTTACGCCGAAAAATCCGTAGGAGCATGGGCCTCGGACATTACCGGGAAAGCCGCCCTATGGTCTTGTGGAAGGGCTCCCTTCTATCTAAGGCTTCATACACGTGCAAACGGGTTCTTCCGCGCGGAAGTAGATGGCATACATGTCGTGAGTTGCTACCTAGCGCCAAGTCTGTCGATCCAGGAATACACGGAGATTCTAGACACGATAGTCAGCGAAACGAGAGGCCTGAAACCACTCTTTATCGCTGGTGACTTTAACGCGTGGGCAGTTGACTGTGGAAGTCAAAAAACAAACCAACGTGGCTTTATTCTCCTTGAAGCGTTTGCTCTACTAGACGTGGTGCTGCTCAATAATGGATCCCAAGCAACCAACATTCAGCCGTGCGGGCGGAAGCTCCATCATCGACCTGACTTTCGCCAGTAGCGAGTTAACTAGGCAAGCAGAGTGGCATGTTAGCAATCTGTACACGCACAGCGACCACCAAGCTATCATTTATAAGCTCAATGGTCGACCGCGTAGCCGACACAGCATAAATACGGGAAATAAATGTTCGTACAGAGTCGAAACACTAGACGAGGACATTTTGAAAGTAGTAATGGCCGATATGCATCTGTCTGGCACGCCAAATGATATGGCAAGGCAGACCCTGGACCAAACAAGAAGAGCTTGCGATGCAGCGATGATCTCGAGGCGGTCTAGCAAGCGCAAGCAAGACCCGGTCTACTGGTGGACGGTGGAAATTGCTGAAGCACGCAGGAAATGCCTCGAAGCAAGGAGGATGTACTACCGCGCAAGAGGTTCATACAGCTTCAACGATCTCCGCGAAACCTATCGAATGCTCAAGAAAGGCCTGAAAATAGCAATCCGTACGAGTAAGCGCCAATGCTTCCTACAGCTATGTGATGAGGCAGAAACCAATCCATGGGGTACTGCATACAGATTAGTTATGAAAAAACTGAAGTCGTTCAGGCGACCAACACCTACGGACCCGCAGGTACTAAGTGCTATAGTTAGAACACTCTTTTCACAGCAGCCAGCGGCCCAGCCGGTCGAGGAACACATCGAGCTACGGACCATATTGGCTATAACTATAGAGGAGATTGTTAATGTAGTAAAAAACATAAAAAACGACAAGGCGCCAGGTCCTGATGGTATTCCGAACCGCGCACTGAAGATTGCGATTATGTCGCAGCCGCATCAGTTTGCCCAGCTTTTCAACGCGTGCCTTCTAGAGGGCATTTTTCCAGCGCAGTGGAAAACCCAGAAGTTAGTGCTCATACCGAAAGGCAGTTGCTCCACGGACGCCCCCTCAGACTACAGGCCGATTTGCCTACTCGACACAATAGGCAAAGTCTTTGAGCGTGTGGTGTGCAACCGCCTGGAAAACGCGATCCGAGCCGGAGGAGGACTTTCTGCTCGACAATTTGGGTTTCGAAAGGCCCAATCAACGACGGACGCTATTAAGCTAGTTACAAGCACCGCGCAGGAAGCAATTGAGGGAGTGAGGGGAGCAAAGCAGTACTGTTTGGTGGCAACACTCGACGTAAAGAACGCTTTCAACTCAGCTAACTGGAGTCTGATTATGACAGCCCTCAGGAACTTTGGAGTACCACGATACCTCACGAAGATCGTGTCACACTATTTCAGTGAAAGAGTCCTGCTCTACGACACAGAAGAAGGCACGAAGACGTACAATGTCTCCGGTGGAGTCCCACAGGGGTCGGTTCTTGGCCCCCTGCTATGGAACGTCATGTACGATGGGGTTCTCAGGCTTGAGGTGCCAGCAGACGTCAAGATTGTTGGCTTTGCCGACGACCTTGCAGTTGTGGCGACAGCAAAACACCGTGAAGAAGTTGAGGCCCTCAGTAGTGTAACTATCGCTATGATTTGCGATTGGCTGCGAAGAGCGGGACTTAGTCTAGCTGAACATAAGACTGAGATGGTACTTATAAGTAGTCGGAAAAAACTAGAAACCGCTAGCATCAGTATTCGTGGAACAGTAATTGAATCGAAGCCGTTCATTAAATACCTCGGTGTAATGATCGATTCCAGACTGTCATTTTAGCAACATATGCAGTACGCACACAAGAAAGCATCCGAAGTAGGTTTGGCGCTATCTAGAATAATGCCGAACACAAGAGGCCCCAAAAAAGCACGACGAACACTGCTCCTCAACGTTGTGCGATCTACTATGATGTATGGTGCGACTGTATGGTACACAGCGATGAAAACGAAGTCCTACCGACACGGAGTAGAGTCAGTTTACAGACTTGGCGCACTCAGGGTCTGCTGCAGCTTCAGAACGGTATCCGGAGATGCAGCACTGGTTCTAGCTAGCGCGATCCCTATTGACCTTCTCGTGGAAGAAGCGCTTCTCACAGCTGGTAGTGAAAGCACAACAGCTAATAAAAAACTCGCTAGAGAGAGAAGCTTGCAAAAATGGCAAGACCGCTGGGATAGTTCAGAGAAGGGTCGGTGGACGTACCAGCTCATCCCTAGCCTAACCGAGTGGTATGGCAGAAGCCACGGCTCAGTGAACTTCTACCTTACACAGATACTGAGCGGACATGGTTGCTTCAGGGCATACCTTCACAAGTATAAACACGCGATCCTTACTGCACTAATTACACAGGAAACACGCTGCAAGACGCGGCGCACGTTCTTTTTGTGTGCCCCATGTTCCATAACGCCAGACTTGAGGCCTCGGCCTGTCTCGGCGAAACGTTAACACAGCAAAATATGGTTTCTCTTATGCTAAACAGCGAAGAGAACTGGTTGATGGTTAGCACCCTGGCTAGAAAAATAACCGAAGAGCTGCGAAGAGTTGAGCGCGCGCAAGATAGATGAGGTAAAGGTTGTTGACCCGACGACCATCCCACAGTAGATCCCGGCAGTAGCCAAACAGTTTCCAGCCTAGTGCTGTTCCCAAGCCCCGCGAAGTTATGCTTTACGGTGGTCCCGCGGGGTCCTATAGGGTCGAAGATTCAATGCGGAGGTTATGATACCGCGAGGTATCATGTAGGTTTAGTGCGTAAAAATCGTACACTCCCACCTGCACGGTGGGGCCTTTTGAAGGTTCCCCCTTCGCGAATAAAATAAAAAAAAAACATACCCACATACATACATCCATTTTTATATATATAGATGGCTCATTGAAAAGGTAACATCATCAGCTTTCTTACCCATAAAAGAAAAACTGGTTGAAAAAAACCACAAGTTCTTGACGCCAATTTTTACAACTTTGAAGCTCTATAACTTCTAATCCACTGGAACATTTTACCTTTAGCTAAAATGGACTTTTTTAATTTTTTTTTTTCAAAATATGTATTTGGAGATGTATTTGAAAAGCGAATAAAGGTCGCTCTCAAGACGTTTAAAAATTATAGGGGTACAAAGTTAGGAAAAATGGCCTTAAAAACATGCTGTAATTTTTAAATTTTCCTAGAAAAGTAAGCATTATGGGTATCAAAATAAAGGTAATACGAGCACCTATTAATCAACATTAAAATCCATGCATAACTTTTTAAGATATAACTTCTTTTATACTTAAATATTTTCGTTTTGTAGTGTTAAAAACAATATTCCGTACGAGGGGAAAACACTATTAAGCTGGAAGTCCAAATTATATAAAAAACAAGGAATAATTGCAATTTAAATAACTAAGGTATAACTAGTTACATATACGATGTAACATATATGATGGAGGAATATTTACGAAGTTAAATAGTTACATGAATGATTGAGGAAGAAAAAGCCACACTAGAGAAATTTTTAAAACATGTACAGAGTAATTTGTTAAAAGCCATAAAATATTGAACTGTTAAATCAACGGTTAAATAAATGGTTAAATGAAGCGCCGCAGGCGAAAAATTGTTATTAAATATCGCGTCGATTTTTTTAAATATTTACTAGTGAACTATATAGTAACATTAACGAAGGTTACAGAAAGCGACGCAGGCAAAAAATTGATATTAAAAATCGCGGCGATATTTAATAACAATTTTTCTTGTCTTTTAAATTATCCTTAATTTTTTACATTTAAATTCATGGAATTAATTTTTGTCGTTTTTACATTCGAATGCATGGAATTAATTTTTGTCATTTCTTATTAAATCTGAAATGCATCTAAAATTTTGATGCAAAATAGTTGGTACATGAAAAAAGAGTTATGTCTTAGAAAGTAACTAATGGAATTTTATGGTTAATAGCTTATTGAACAGGTAATAGAATACCCTTTCTTTTAGCACCCATTTTGCTAGTTATGTTAATATATAACAAAGATATAGAAAATTTTTTTAGCCCATTTTTCAACTTTGGACCCCTATAACTTCTAAACTAGATGAGAGCGACCATTAATTTTTTCAGATTTGGAATTAGAAGGCCTTAATATATATGTTCCATGAAATTAAAAAAATTAAAATATGTAATTTTAGCTAAAGGTAAAATATTCCCATGTAAAATGTGAGTTGAGCAAACGAAAAACTGATAATGATTTACGGATATGCACCTGGAATGTCCGAACCCTTAATTGGGAAGGTGCCTCTATCCAACTGACTGATGTCTTGGAAAGATACAAAGCTGATATCACTGCTATCCAAGAAATGCGATGGAAGGGACAGGGTTGCATTCGGCATGCACCCTGTGATATCTACTACAGCGGCCATGCGGAGAAGCACGACTTTGGATGCGGATTTGTAGTTGGCAAGAGACTACGGCCCCACGTCCTGCGATTCACACCTGTGAACGAACGACTTGCCATAATCCGCATCAATGTTAAATTTTTCAATATAAGCCTAATATGTGCGCACGCTCCGACAGAAGACAAGGACGATGAGAATAAGGAAATTTTCTACGAGCGCCTTGAAAATGCTTACGAGCGCTGCCCCCGTCACGACGTAAAAATCGTGCTTGGTGACTTCAACGCTAAGGTGGGCAAGGAAAATATTTTTGGTCCAACAGTCGGAAAGTTCAGCCTCCACGACAACACCTCCGATAACGGAATGAGGCTGATTGACTTCGCCGCAGCACGAAACATGGTCGTAAGTAGCACTAGATTCAAGCATCTCAATATTCATAAAGCCACCTGGATGTCCCCTGATCAAAAAACCAAGAATCAAATTGATCACGTTTTGATTGACGGAAGGCACTCTTCCAGTGTATTGGATGTACGCACGATCCGTGGTGCAAACATTGACTCGGATCACTATCTTGTTGCAGCCAAGATCCGTTCACGTCTGTGCGCAGCTAAGAATACACGCAACCCTACACAGAGAAAGCTAGACGTCGACAAGCTGCAATCGAAACAGACAGCCGATGCTTTCGCCACTCGACTCTCACTCCTCCTTCAAAGCACTCCTCAAATCGATGATATATGCGCGCAGTGGACACACATTTCCAACTCCATGCGTGCGGCTGCTGAAGAGGTGATTGGCTACCACCGCCCTCGCCGAAACCAGTGGTACGACCAGGAGTGCCGCGACGCCACTGCAGAGAAAGACGCCGCCTACAAAGCCACCCTGCAGTCGGTTGTACCGCGCGCTGCTAAGGAGCGATACAAAGAAAAGAGGAGAGAAGAGAGACGTATTTTCAGGCGGAAAAAAAGAGAGGCAGAAAAGCTCGAGCAGAAGATTGAGATGTATGGTGACAGGAAAATTTTTCGAAAAAATAAGACGCCTTACCGATGGTTTTAAGACCGGGGCCTCTTCCTGCAAGGATGAAAACGGAAATCTAGTGACAGATGTCCAGAGTACACTGACATTATGGTGGGAACACTTCTCTAAGCTTCTAAATGGCGACGCTGACAACAATCCCACCAATAGAGATGATATTCCGGAAACCCCAATTTCGGATGACAGCGTCGAGGTTCCGCTGCCCCACTATAATGAAGTTCTGACAGCTGTAGCTCGGCTTAAAAGTAACAAAGCCGCAGGAGCTGATGGCTTACCTGCTGAGCTGTTTAAGAACGTAGGCGAAGCTCTACTTAAATGCATTCACGAGCTTCTATGCAGAATTTGGTCGGAAGAATGCATTCCGAACGATTGGAATCTCAGTGTGCTCTGCCCAATCCACAAGAAAGGCGATCCCACTATCTGTGCCAATTACCGTGGGATAAACCTTCTTAATATCGCATGTAAGGTCCTGTCGAGCGTTTTATGTGAAAAATTGAAGCCCATTGTAAACGAACTGATCGGACCTTATCAGTGTGGCTTCAGACCTGGAAAGTCCACCATCGACCAGATTTTCACGCTACGACAAATCTTGGAGAAGACTCAAGAAAACCAAGTCGACACCCACCATCTTTTTGTCGACTACAAAGCCGCCTTCGACAGCCCAATAAGGAAGCACCTGTACTCCACCATGTCTGAATTTGGTATTCCTGCAAAACTAATACGACTTTGCAGGATGACACTGAGCAACACCAGCAGCGCAGTTAAAATCGGGAAGGACCTCTCCCCACCATTTATTACCCAACGCGGTTTCAGACAAGGTGATTCCTTATCGTGCGACTTTTTCAACCTAATGATGGAAAAGATCATCCGAGCTGCTGATCTGAGACATAGTGGCACAATATCTACAAGAGTGTTATGCTGCTAGCGTATGCTGATGACATCGATATCATTGGCCATAATACGCGCGAAGTCAGTGCAGCATTTTCCAGATTAGAAAGAGAGTCAAATCGAATGGGTCTGGCAGTGAATGCAGATAAGACGAAAAACTTAGTGTCCACAAACAAACAGAACCCACGTTACCGTTGACAATACCTCCTTCGAGGCTGTGAAGAATTTCGTTTATCTGGGATCCAGCATTAACTCAACCAACATCAGCATTGCGATCAAACGAAGAATAACTCTTGCCAACAGGTGTTACTTTGGGCTCAGTATGCAATTGAGAAGCATAGCCCTCTCTCGACGAACGAAAATCACGCTTTATAAATCGCTCATGATGCCCGTCCTACTTTATGAATCACAAACCTGGAAGCTGAGCAATTCAGACTTTAGGAGCATTCGCGAGAAAGATTCTTCGTAAGATCTACGGACCAATCTGCGTCAATGGCGAGTACCGAATACGGTGGAATTATGAACTGTATGAGCGTACGCTGACATCGACATAGTCAAGCGCATTAAAATCGAGCGGCTTCGCTGGCTTGGTCATATTTAGCGCATGAAATACGATGCTACAGTGAAAAAAGCATTCGATTCGGTACCCAGCGGCGGTCAACCCAGAAGAGGACGACCGCATCTCCGTTGGAAAGACCAAGTAGAGGACAACCTGTGTTGTGACTCACAACGAGGTATTCCCCAAAATATTATCTTTCTACTAGTGGCCAAGTGCTGGCAATGAAAGTTGATCCACCGCAACAACTAAGCGAGCGATCAACATTCATTGCATTGCGGCATTTTTATATGAATTCAATGCCAAGGCCAGTACAGTAAACAAACCGAGTCAAGTAAAATAAAAGTAAGACAATAAAATGAACACTGATCTACCGCAACAACAACTGGGCGATCAGTTTTCATTTTATTTAAAGACAATAAAATAAAGCCAACAATTTACTTCTGTGCGGCCAACGTCAAATGCTGACCATGCAAAAACCAGAGGTAAATTGATTTTAATATTTTATTGTTGTATTGGGGGATGGAATTAATTTTAAAGGTTTTTTTTCGGTTTTTGAGCATTTATTTAGAAACAACGGTACAATGTATATTATTCAAAGTATTGTCCATCGTTAGCTACAACATTTTCCCATCTTTCTGGCAGCATATGGATTCCGCGCCGGAAGAACGATTCGTCTTTTGAGGCAATCCACGAATCGACCCATTTTTTGGTATCCTCGTAAGAAGTGAAGCGCTGCTCAGCCAAGCCATGCGTCATCGATCTGAATAGGTGGTAGTCGGAAGGGGCTATGTCTGGGCTATAAGGCGGGTGGAGTAGCACATCCCAATTCAGCGCCTCCAACGTTTCCTTGACGGTTCTTGCAACATGTGGCCGTGCGTTGTCATGTTGAAAAACCACTTTGTCGTGTCTTTTGGCATATTCCGGCCGTTTAACCTTTAATGCTCGGCTCAATTGCATCAATTGTTGTTGGTAGCGTTCCCCAGTGATGGTTTCGTTAGGTTTTAGCAGCTCATAGTACACGACACCCTTCTGATCCCACCAAATACACAGTATAAGCTTGGCGCCATGAATATTCGGCTTGGCCCTCGATGTTGATGCATGGCCGGGTGGTCCCCACGATTTTTTTCGCTTAGGATTATCGTAATGGATCCACTTTTCATCGCCAGTGACAATACGATGCAAAAAACTCTTCCTTTTATGCCGTTGAAGCAGTTGTTCGCACATGCAAAATCGCCGTTCAACGTCTCTCGGCTTCAACTGGTACGGCACCCAATTTCCTTGCTTTTGAATCATTCCCATGGCCTTCAAGCGTTTTCCGACCGTTGATAAGTCGACTCCCAATGGTTCTGACAATTCTTGAAGGGTTTGACACGGGTCTTCATCGAGCAAAGCCTCCAATTCCTCATCTTCAAACTTTTTCGGCTGGCCCGGACGCTATTTGTCTTCCGTATCAAAATCACCACTTTTAAACCGACGGAACCAGTACTCACAAGTAGAAATCGATGGAGCATAGTCCCCGTAAGCCTCAGTAAGCGTGCGTTGTGCTTCAACCGCTTTTTTCTTCAAATGGAAGCACAAAAGTAAACCTTCCCGCAAATTGCGTTTTGTTGGAACGAAAGTCGACATGTTCACAGAGAAAAAAAATATATGTTGTTTACACTTCAGTGGAATGACACATACTGAAAAATGAAGCTTACACAATGTGCTTTGAAATGAATATAGTCACAGGTGTGCCCGATGCGATCTATTGATAGTTACGCCATCTCTTAGAAAACCTTTAAAACTAATTCCAACCCCCAATATTTAGCATACACATATTTTGGCTAAGCGAATAACGCAAAACAAGTATAATTTAAATAAGAATTTAACGTTGGAATATGACCCAACTACACATGTTATACATGTTTGTATGTTTGTTCGGCCCAAGTTGGCACCATTAAATATGTATGAATATGTTTTATAATAAGAGTTAATACAAAACTATACTAAGAACTTAATAATGAAGTTAATTTAAGCCAAAGGCGGAAGATAAATTACGCAACCGCTGATTAATCAATAAGTAGAATTAAGTATGTAATAAGTTTGTAAAAATAAAGAAGAAGAAGCGCGGCCAGATATGTTCTAAATATCTGGTCCCCGCTAAAATAAATGGATTGATGTGAATAAAACCTAAACGCTTGCAGTCATTATTTACTGAAGAAGACCAGACCTTCAATTCGGAGGATACCAACAAGTATAAATAAAAACCACCACGCCTGAATGCACCTAAGGGTGACGGCGAAAGAGGTATTTTTTTTAATAGATGCCAGTGGCGCTCTTAAGCGCTGGCAACAAACCGTAGGTAGGGAGTCGCTCGGCGACTGTAGGACCCACGCGTATCCTCTCAGAGGGGATACAACAAAATGGCGCAGCCGGTAGGATCCTTCTGTTCGTAAGAACAGCAAGGATGTTAGGATCCTTACTGTTAAAGGAACAATAAGGATAATTATTTTTAACTTTGGATGGACATTTTTTGATAGGATATTTATAAAAAAATATATAATAGATATTTCTCCCGTTGTGCAAAAATTAATAGGAACAAGGTGGGACCTTTGTTGTTACAGGAACAACAAGGATATTTTGGAATGAAATTTTTATGGAATTTAAATTTTTGATTGGATCCTTATTGTTACAGGAACAATAAGGATATTTTTTTTAAGTTTTTGTAACATTTTAAACGAATGAAAAAAAAAAATTTTTTTGAATGGACATTTTTTTGATAGGACATTTATTTAAAAAAAAAAGATAATAATATAACAAATATTTCTCCCGTTGTGAAAAATTTAATAGGACAAGGCGGCATTCTTGTTGTTACAGGAACAACAAGGGTATTTTGAAACTAACATTTTTTTTTGGGGAATTTTAATATCTTTGTGAAGGAAAATTTTTGGTGGGCTTTTGTTCACGGGAACATTAAGGATAATAGGTCCTTGTTCACGGGAACATTAAGGATAATAGGTCCTATTTACTTTTATATACTGGTTTAAGTTTCGGTTGAACCTTATTTTTTATATTTATCTTTTTCAACAGAAGTTTTAAAAAAAAAAATATATATATATATATATAAATAATAAAAGAAAATTTTTTTATTAAGTGTCACATAACAAGACAGACACCCCAACGGACGTTCCCTTAAAAGTTGGACCCAAACCAATTTCCTTGGAGGAGAACAGACAACGGCAAGCAGCCAATAAAGAGGAAAAGCTAACGGCTATACCGGCGACTGTAGGACCCACGCGTATCCTCTCAGAGGGGATACAACAAAATGGCGCAGCCGGTAGGATCTTTCTGTTCGCAAGGATGTTAGGATCCTTATTGTTATAAAAACAGTAAGGACATTGGTTCTTTTGTAGGGATTCAAAGTGATCGGCGGTACTTTGTTGTTACAGGAACAACAAGGATATTTTGGAATGAAAATTTTTTTATAGGACATTTTGATAGGGCAAAATGGTCTTTATCTCTGTGGCAGTAGGACTGACGTGGGTCCTGCTGAAAATATATTATTGATGGCGGATCCATCTTCCACCACCTCTTGGAAAGAGGATGGTAGGAATATTTTATTTTGAATATAAAGGTTTAAGTTTCGTTTGAATCTTTTTTTAGGAATTCAATTTTTGGTAAAAAATTTTTATTTAGATAACACGTATTGTCAACAACAACTTTTTTGGATCCACTGAGGACTGTACCAGTAGACCTTTTGAATACCATCCTGGCAAACCAAATCTGGAAGCAGATTTTATGGAAAAATAAAAAAGGAACAAATAACATTGGAAGATTTATCAACAGAGAAGAGAACCAGCCAACGTCAATGAAGTCCAAAGCGGCATGAATTTTGAAATTTTTTATAAAATATAGAGAAAAAAAAGAAAAATCTTTTAAATATAGTTAAGAATATTTGTACTACAAAAGACGACTTATGTCAAAAACCTTAAATAAATGGGAATTAAACAAAAAATATAAAAATGTGTTTTGTAAGCTTTAAATTTGTATTTGTTCATGTACCTCATGTTAGTAGGAGAATTCGTATTTTTATTGAAAACTATCACACGGAGTGTTAGAGTTAATTTGCAGGAAGTAAGACAGAAGATAGACCAGGATTAGATTGAAGAAACGGACTGGTTAAACGAACAATTATGAATTTAAACGACATAGCGAAAACGGTGAATAATTTGGTGCCCTTGTTTTCGGGTACTGAGTCACCGGCAGAAGTTTATAGATTTATACAAGGATGCGAGTTGGCATTTAAGGCAGTGAAACCAGTAGATGCACAGGACTTCGCGGATTGTGTGAAACTAAGGCTACATGGGGAGGCGTTTGAGTTTTGCAGGAGTAAGAGATTTGGTAAGGTTGAGGATCTCTATGGGGCAATCAAAGCGAAGTATCTTAAGGAGACAACGTATAATACTTGATACGTTGATAATGGAACTATCGCATTGCGTCCAAAGGCCGGGGGAGAGGTTAAGTTTGTTCGCGAACAGAATAAGTGACATAGAGTCTGGTGGTAGAGATATAGTAGGCGAGGAGGGTATCCTGTGGGAACAACTCAGTAGTTCGGTCGTTAGTGCATTTAAGGTGGGAGTTTCCGACCCTAACCTCAGAACGATTTTATTAACGACAACCGGTTTGGGTCTCGCAGCGTTAGAAAAAAGGGCATTAGAAATGGAGGTCATGTTAAAAGGAGGTGAGCTGGGGAGAACCGCACAAGGCCATAATAACCATAGGCAAGAGTACCAGGGCAAACAGGGAAATAGGTTTCCCAAGGAAAGAGGTCAGGAACAAAGAGGGCAGTTTAACATAGAGGATAAAAAACAATTGATGAATAGCAGATAAGCTATAAGGTGCTCATTTTGCCAGGAGAGAGGGCATACCAGGGACGTGTGTATAATAAGGAGAAACACACCATATTGCGAAAAAATGCCAGGAATATGGGCATGAAAATTGCTGGAAGAGTGCACCCTCATTCGCTCCAAGGGGACAGCAGAAAAATTTTAGACAATTTCCTAGTAGACAGCAAGAAAACATGAACATATTTAACGATCGATTGAGTTTTAGGGCAAATAATTTTGGTAATGAACTGCCAGTGAGACAGCAACAGATACACTGTAGGTGGTGTAACAAGGTGGGTCATATGCAGGATGAGTGTTATAGGAGGAACAACTGGGAAAATCGGCAGGGAAACTTTCAGGGGCCAAGCCAAGGCCAATGAGCTGGGAACCCCGAAATAACAGCGAAATAAGGCCATGAAAGATAGTAACGGATAATTCTACATCTAGAAAGATTGTGAATATCCGTACATCTAAGCCAATAGAAAGGATAGTAACAGATAATTCTACGTCTGAAGAGATTGTGAATATCTGTACATCCAAGCCAGGGGAAAGTTCAGTAACAGATCATTCAGTAGTAACAGAGAATTTGACATCCGAAAGGATTGTAAATTTTTATACAGCTCATTCAGGAAGGAATGTAGAAAGCATAAGCCCAGAATCGATGGTAACTGTTGAGTCGTTGCAGGCGAAAAAGGTTATAGAAACACTCTGGGAAATAAAAGAAAAATTCGATGTGGTATTCGAAAAATTAAATGAAAATGTGAGAAAGGAAAAAGTCAATGAGGTAGCAGGAAAATTAAATGGAAATATGATAAAAGAAAAATGCAACGTGCTATTGGAAAAATTGAATGGAAATATGAGAGAAGAAAAATTCAATGTGGTAGCAGAAAAGTTAAATGAAAATGTAAGAAAGGAAAAAGTCAATGAGGTAGCAGGAAAATTAAATGGAAATATGATAAAAGAAAAATCAGATGTGGTATTCGAGAAATTAAATGAAAATAGGATAGAAGAAAAATTCAATGTGGTAGCGGGAAGATTAAATGAAAATGTAAGAAGAGAAAAATTCAATGTGGGAGTAGGAAAATTAAATAAAAATATTACAGAAGAAAAAATCAATGTGGTAGTAGAAAATTTAAATGAAAATATATTATATGGTTGCACGCACAAAGAAATGACAGTGCTGGGCACGGAAAAGGGGGAATTTTCGAATATTCGCAAAGTGAATGATGTGTTCGTAGGAGTTCCTTGCGAGGATACAAAAAACGGAAAACTCATTCTACTTGTAGATTCCGGAGCGGACACGAGTTTAGTGAAACAAAACGCATTAAAAACAATGGAGGACAGGGGAAAAGATATAAGAAATTTGTGTGGAGCATTCGGGGTTTCGTGAAAACACTTGGGTCAGTGAAGATTGAACATGACGAAGTAAATAATCAAAGTTTTAAATTGCACGTAGTTGCACTGGAACAAGGACTGCCTGCAGATGGCATATTAGGCCGGGATAATTTATGGAATAAAACTATAATAAATACGATAGATAAAACATTAACTATATACGAGAGAAGGAGGTAATATAAAATAACCATTGAAACAAATGAATGAGTTCAGGTCGATTAATTACAGTAAGGAAATACAAATAAAAGCTAGAACCATACAAACAGTAAGAATTAAAGTAGAGACTAAAATTCCGGTGGTAGTTGTACATAAACAGGAGATTGTGCCAGGGGTTTATTTAGGAGAAAGTTTAACGAAGGTAGAGAACGATACCGCGTATGTATCAATTTTGAACTCAAATAATGAGGATGTTATCTTGCCGAGGTACTATAAACCGAAATTTTCTAATTATTATATATTTAAAATGAAGTCAGGCTCAATGTATGGAGTAAACGAGTGTAAAGTAAAAGAAAGGATTAAAAAATTAACACAAACAATTAAATTAGATGAAAGTTTGAACGTAGAGGAAAGGTCTGCAATCAAAAATTTAATAACGGCATACCATGATATTTTTCTATTGGAAGGGGATACATTAACATATACTCCAGTAATAGAACACGAAATTCAGGTTCAAGCAAATCAGCCTACAATAAATCAAAAACAGTATACAGTGGCTCTCACCTTATTTCAACCAGCACTCATTCAAATGTTTAGGTGGGTATGGTTTCTGAACAAAATGAATAATATCAGAACTAACAGAAAATTAACTTTATTCAGTCTAAAATAAATATTTTATTACACTTTCGATCTAAAAACTAAAAATAAAGGAAAATATAAAGTCTCAGCTTATTTCAACCAGCTGATTATTCTGGCGATCACACCATACTTCGAATAACGGTTCTTTTTTTTTGTCTTTGCTTTGTTGTCATGTACGTTAAGATAAAGATCAAATTTCAGTCTATTTTCGCAAGTCATACAGTAATCACGTGTTTTTTTACAATGGGTCGTCGTACCACTATAGAACAGCGAGAATTGGTCATTAACCTTTTCAAAAATGGTCACTCCCGGAAAACTGCTGAAATGGTGAACCTAAGTGATTCTACAGTGCAGAGCATTATATACCGATATGTACATGAAAATAGAATCCATAATAAAGGTAGAAAAGCTCCAAATAAAATTTTTAATGAATGTGACGAGCGCTATATTCTTAGAAAAATTAGAGACAACCCAAAATTATCTGCTTCAAAATTAGCTTCTCAGATTAAAAACGAGCTTAACAAATCGTGCAGCGCGGAAACTATCCGTCGAGTGCTCAGGAGCCACGATTCTCATGGAAGAGTAGCCAGAAAAAAGCCTTTCATAAATAAAAAGAATCAAGAAGCGCGACTAAAATTTGCTAAGGAACATGTTACAAAAGACTCAAGCTTTTGGGAGCACGTAATTTTTGCGGATGAGTCCAAATTTAATATTTTCGGTTCGGATGGTCAAACATACGTTTGGCGTAAGCCAAATACAGAGCTACAAAATAAAAACTTAAAGGCGACAGTCAAACATGGTGGTGGCAGTGTGATGGTTTGGGCCTGTATGTCAGCAACCGGAGTTGGAAATTTGGAGTTTGTTGAGAGTACTATGGACAAGACTGTTTATCTTAATATACTTAAATCCAATTTGCTGCAAAGTGCTGAAAGTCTTGGTATAAGGGAAAGTTTTAGGTTTTACCAGGATAATGACCCAAAACATAAGTCTGGAATAGTTCAATCGTGGCTTATTTGGAATTGCCCGCACTTGATGCAACCACCAGCACAGTCACCAGATCTCAATGTGATTGAGAATTTATGGGCTATTTTGGATCAAAATGTCCGCCAACACCAGATTTCCAACAAGAATGATCTAAAAGCTGCGCTAAAGGAAGAATGGGCAAAGATCACACCTCAAACAACTGCAAAATTGGTGCAATCAATGCCAAAAAGACTGAAAGCAGTAGTAGATCAAAAAGGAGGCCATACAAAGTTTTAAATTATAAGTAAAATTGAAAATGCTTATTGAATTCGTTGTTTTTGTTAGCTGGTTGAAATAAGCCGAGATTTTATATTTTCCTTTATTTTTAGTTTTGAGATCGAAAGTGTAATAAAATATTTATTTGAGACTGAATAAAGTTAATTTTCTGTTAGTTCTGATATTATTCTATAAGCACCAATTTAAATTTTTGAAATATCTCATTTTGTTCAGAAACCATACCCACCTAAACATTTGAATGAGGGCTGGTTGAAATAAGGTGTGAACCACTGTAGATTACCTCAAGCACATAGAGAAGAAATTCAAAAACAGGTAGAACAACTGTTAGAAGTCGACATTATTAGGCCGAGCAAATCACCTTGGAATTCGCCATTGCTGTTAGTACCAAAGAAAGCAGGAAGCGATGGTATTGGCCAGTGGGTACCATCAGGTTCTCATGAGTAGAGAAGACAGACAAAAGACAGCATTTAGTACAGCATTTGGTCATTATGAATTCAATAGAATGCCATTTGGACTCACCGGAGCTCCAGCGATTTTCCAGCGATTGATGAATAATATACTGACAGGATTACAAGGAATAGATTGCTTCGTTTATTTAGATGATGAAGTAATTTATGACAACAATCCACAGCAACATGGAGAAAGATTAGCACAAGTATTCCAGAGACTTAGAGAAAATAGCTTAAAATTGAATACGGAAAAGTGTCAGTTTCTTCGCAGAGAAATAGCTTACCTGGGACACAAATGTTCGGAATTAGGAGTGCTACCAGATCCAAAAAATTAAAATGCGTGAAGGATATTCCAATACCGAGAAATAGGAAGGAGGTTCAGGCATTTTTAGGCTTAGCTAATTATTATAGAAAATTTATAAAAAATATGTCACAGATGGCATCACCCATCTATATAAATAATTTACCGAAGAAGGATAATAAGTTCCAATGGTCAGAGAAGTGTCAGGAAGCGTTCGAAAAAATAAAAGAAGCAGTGACTTCATCACCCATTTTGGCATATCCCGACTTAAGCAAACCGTTTTTATTAACTACGGACGCGAGTGGAGACGCATTAGGAGCAGTCTTGTCTCAAGGGGAAGTAGGAGAAGATCGACCAATTGCGTTTGCAAGTAGATCATTAAATAACGCTGAAAAAAGGTACTCAACAATAGAAAAAGAGTTTTTAGCGATTGTTTGGGCGACAAAAAATTTTAGAGCATATTTGTTGGGTAGGCCGTTCAAGATATATACAGATCATCAACCATTGAGGGGTATAGCAAATCTGAAGGATCAAACGTCAAGATTAGCAAGGTTTAGACACAAGATGTCAGAGTATGATTTCGAAATAATTTATAAACCAGGTAAAAAGAATTTAAATGCAGACGCACTGAGTAGAATACCACAGCAGAACCAAGACATAGTTGTAATTCAAACCAGATCTAAAGCAAGAGAAAAAAAAGCAGCCGAAGAGACTGAAGAAAACACGGATTCACTAGCGGAAGTGGATGAGAGGATAGGACAACAAGACAATCATAACATAGAAATTCTAACAGATAGGAAGGATATAGAGAGAATATTAAAGGATTTTCATATTTTGCCATTAGGACGACATCAGGGAGCGCTGAGAACATACTTTAGAATAAGAAAACAATACGAATGGAAGGGAATGCAGAAATAAATTAAGGAGTATGTGAAAAAATGTAACAAATGTCAAATAAATAAGAGTTCTAGACTCACCAAAGTGCCTGTGGTATTGACAGACACCCCAACACGTCCATTTGACAAGGTTTTTATGGATATAGTCGGCATATTGCCAGAGACTGTATCTGATAATAAATACATTTTAACGCTTCAAGATGATTTTTCGAAGTATATGGCATGTGTTGCGATACCAGATGCCGAAGCAAGCACGATATCGAAAGCATTTTTTAACGAAATTATAACTCGCCACAATACACCAAGGGTGTTAATTACAGACAACGGCTCAAATTTTATTTCACGCGTGTTTTCAGATGTATGTAAAATGTTAGGTATTAAAAAGTTACATATTACACCGTATCATCCACAAGCAAATGGTTCCCTAGAGAGAAGTCATAGGCCTTTGGCAGAATATTTAAGAGGGTTTGCCAAAGAAGACGGGTCAAATTGGGATCAGTGGCTACCATCCGCTATGCACGTTCACAATAACACACCGCATATGGCAACAAAGCAAACATCATTCAAAACATTATATGGGTTTGACTCAGAAATGCTAACTAATTTAAGGCGAAAGTGTAGTCCGGTGTATAATGCCGAGGATACTTCAAAAGTTATGAAATATCCAATTCAGAGAGCGCACGAACTGGTTAGACAGAACCAGGAGCGTGCAAAAGAATTATCAAAAAATTATTATGATAATACTTTAAATGCAGTAGAATTTAAAATTGGGAACAGGGTACTAATGAAGAATCAAACCAGGAAGAATAAATTTTCACATGGATAGGACCGTATGAAGTTTTAGCAATAAAAACTCAAGTAACTACCAGAGAACTGTAATGAGTATCCGACAGAATTCGGATACTCAAATCATACCCGAGTGTCGTGCTGTTCTGAACTCTATCCATACTTAATAATATGTGTAAAATACTTATAGCCATTCGGCTCATTAGCATTTTTCGAGCCGTTTTCAATGAGTGCGTTGAGTCAGTTTATTACAAAAGCGCTCGATCCGAATGTATTTTGAGTGTACTCTGAGTACTGCTCCTTCTCTGCCAACGTCTCTTAGCGTTATTTGGTTTTTTTTGCAGGCCATGTGAGCTCTCATTTTTTGTTTGTTTTTTCTCAATAACAACGCTTGTGATTTTGGTTTGTTAGACATAAACAAAAATAAAACAAAACCAAAAGGCCGGCGCACAGTGGTTAAAAGTTGAAAATAAATACCAAAACTGATAATCTCTTTTTGTGATTTTTTTTCTTTGCGTTGTTTAAGAATATTCTAACTCGCATGATTCCAAAATATTTATCAGAAATGTATATAGGTTTTCTGTGTAGACGCCTCAAAATACGATTGATGTAAAAATGTTGAAAAAATTTCGTAAAATATTGATATTTTTCAAGAGTTATTACAGATAATTGAGAAAAAGTATTGCACTCTGGTGTTTTTAAGTACAAAAAGCATTATTGAAAAAGCTTTTTGCATTCTTGAAATATTTATTTTTTTATTTTTGCAATAAATTTCTTATGCAAAGTTGATAGGACAAAAAAACGAAAATTTATTTTTTTGCAGAATAAAACATAAATGATCTATGGATGTCGACGATATTTTATATAAAGAAATGCTTTTATTGGACTTTAAGTTGAGCGATTAAAAAAAAACTGACAGAATTTCTTGCGTCCTTGAACAACATTTGGTAAATGCGTTTAGAAGAAAATATAGATATGTTTACTGCATTAATCTGTATCACGAAGCAGCACACCAACGACAAGCAAGACACGAGAAGCAATACTTTTCTCTATACGAAATTCTATTGCTTCTCGTGTCTTGCTTGTCGTTGGTGTGCATTTTCGTTATACAGAATAAAGCAGTTAGTCTCAAGGTTTATTACTATAGTCATTTTCTTTAGTATGCTTTTAGGCATTTTTTATATAACGATCACTTCTTTCGAAAGTGCGGCATATTAATATATAGGTATATTTTTTTATTTAAAATCGTTAAATTTTTAATGTAATAGTGAAAGCATTTACTTACTAAATACGATAAATGCTTTAAAATGTTATTACTCTTCTTTTGCAATACTATATATTTGCAGAGTACTTAAGTATTCTATAGTGTGTTTCTCAGTCTATTAATTTGCTATGTTTATATAGAGTACATATTTTTTTTTTAATAATTACAACTAAATTGAATTACAACTAAATTGAAACAGTAATGTGATATGTATAAAGTTAAATTAATTCACATTATCTTATAGCTTACTATGAAACATTTTAATGAATTTCGCAATAAAATGCTCTCAAAACTATTGAAACATTCAAATTCCCTTGTCAAGAAATGTTATTCAAACATCTTCAATTAGCTGAAAGTGAAATATATATTCTTTGATTCTAAACAACAGAATTAGAATACGTACACGGAGAAAACGAATTTGCTTGAATCAAGCAAATGTTTTGCTTAAAAGCAAATCAGCAAAGCTTTGCTCAATCACAATGTGATTTAAGAAAAATATTGCTAAATTGCAATCACTCCTCGTTTATTTAGGAAAAAGCAAAATTTTGATTAAATTCAAATTTTTATTTAATTTCAGCAAATATTTGTTAAGTTATTATAAATGGGAATAGCAAATGTTTACTTAATTCAAGCAAATATTTGCTTAGTTATTATATATTGGAATAGCACATTTTGATTAGTTTTTGCTGAAATTTTGCATAATTTTGAAGTGGCTTAGAATCAAGCGCAAGTTTTGCTTGACCACAAACTAATTTTGCAAACAGTTTTCTCCGTGTATGCAAGACATGTTTTTATGCTACACGACCTGTGCTCACTTTATCACAATGCTTAAAAGTATGCTATTATCTTTTTTAACTGTTGATAGTATCACATTTACAACCAGTGCCAATTTGTAGCAAAAAGCATGAGGTTCACTCCTTTTTTTGGAATAACAACGAAGCGATAAGCTTTTTTTATGATTTTTTTTTCTGTTTTTATAAAAAGCAAACAAATAATATCTTTGATTACTATAAACCTTTAATTTAAACAGTTTAGATGCTGCGCTTCATTGAACTTGGAATACGGAAAAACACGTGAAGTAGAAAATTTCGTATGGGAGGTGGGCGTGGCAAAAAACTTTTTTATGATAGACATATATTGAAGATTTCTGACAGAATGGTTCTTGTGTTGGTTCAAGACAAAAAAAATATGGCGTTTTAAATATTTGTGTAGTATGGGAGGTAGGCGTGATTGAGGGCGGATTTAAAAATATTTTTGTGTGTATTCTAATAAGGCAAATTCCAAATAATACACAAAATTTAATTGGTTTACGATGAGTCCTTCTATTTATTGACAACTTTTGTATGGGGCTCAACCACTGTGCAGCGCACGTGTCTGTTTGCTTTTTGTGCGTAAACACGTGCAATAGAAGTTTAATTTAAATTATGCGCATGTGATTTGGTAATTTAAGGTTACAGAAAAATAAAAAAAAAATACTTTACAAATTTAATAATAATTGCTGATTGCAGAAAATGAATGACACGATACTATCGAAACAGCGTATTATTTTAAAGCCTTAACAACGTTACCTCATGCGCAGCTTTCACTGTGTAAGATAAAAACAAAAAGCAGCACAAGAATAACACATCTGTTATTAAGCATTTAGATATGCTTAGGAAAAAATAGCACAAAACAAATACAAAAAACTCGCTCACTATTTACTGCTGCGCTCTACTGCGCTCTCTTTCATATCCGTGGCAGATGAGCCGAGTGATTCGGCTACTTGTGTCGATTATGAGTATTTCGGCAAGTAGGATAAGTATCAGCAAGACGACAACAACCATAAGTATTTATGAACCGAAAAACCCGAACATTCCCGATCCAAAACCAAAAGGCCGGCGCACAGTGGTTAAAAGTTGAAAATAAATACCAAAACTGATAATCTCTTTTTGTGATTTTTTTTCTTTGCGTTGTTTAAGAATATTCTAACTCGCATGATTCCAAAATATTTATCAGAAATGTATATAGGTTTTCTGTGTAGACGCCTCAAAATACGATTGATGTAAAAATGTTGAAAAAATTTCGTAAAATATTGATATTTTTCAAGAGTTATTACAGATAATTGAGAAAAAGTATTGCACTCTGGTGTTTTTAAGTACAAAAAGCATTATTGAAAAAGCTTTTTGCATTCTTGAAATATTTATTTTTTTATTTTTGCAATAAATTTCTTATGCAAAGTTGATAGGACAAAAAAACGAAAATTTATTTTTTTGCAGAATAAAACATAAATGATCTATGGATGTCGACGATATTTTATATAAAGAAATGCTTTTATTGGACTTTAAGTTGAGCGATTAAAAAAAAACTGACAGAATTTCTTGCGTCCTTGAACAACATTTGGTAAATGCGTTTAGAAGAAAATATAGATATGTTTACTGCATTAATCTGTATCACGAAGCAGCACACCAACGACAAGCAAGACACGAGAAGCAATACTTTTCTCTATACGAAATTCTATTGCTTCTCGTGTCTTGCTTGTCGTTGGTGTGCATTTTCGTTATACAGAATAAAGCAGTTAGTCTCAAGGTTTATTACTATAGTCATTTTCTTTAGTATGCTTTTAGGCATTTTTTATATAACGATCACTTCTTTCGAAAGTGCGGCATATTAATATATAGGTATATTTTTTTATTTAAAATCGTTAAATTTTTAATGTAATAGTGAAAGCATTTACTTACTAAATACGATAAATGCTTTAAAATGTTATTACTCTTCTTTTGCAATACTATATATTTGCAGAGTACTTAAGTATTCTATAGTGTGTTTCTCAGTCTATTAATTTGCTATGTTTATATAGAGTACATATTTTTTTTTTAATAATTACAACTAAATTGAATTACAACTAAATTGAAACAGTAATGTGATATGTATAAAGTTAAATTAATTCACATTATCTTATAGCTTACTATGAAACATTTTAATGAATTTCGCAATAAAATGCTCTCAAAACTATTGAAACATTCAAATTCCCTTGTCAAGAAATGTTATTCAAACATCTTCAATTAGCTGAAAGTGAAATATATATTCTTTGATTCTAAACAACAGAATTAGAATACGTACACGGAGAAAACGAATTTGCTTGAATCAAGCAAATGTTTTGCTTAAAAGCAAATCAGCAAAGCTTTGCTCAATCACAATGTGATTTAAGAAAAATATTGCTAAATTGCAATCACTCCTCGTTTATTTAGGAAAAAGCAAAATTTTGATTAAATTCAAATTTTTATTTAATTTCAGCAAATATTTGTTAAGTTATTATAAATGGGAATAGCAAATGTTTACTTAATTCAAGCAAATATTTGCTTAGTTATTATATATTGGAATAGCACATTTTGATTAGTTTTTGCTGAAATTTTGCATAATTTTGAAGTGGCTTAGAATCAAGCGCAAGTTTTGCTTGACCACAAACTAATTTTGCAAACAGTTTTCTCCGTGTATGCAAGACATGTTTTTATGCTACACGACCTGTGCTCACTTTATCACAATGCTTAAAAGTATGCTATTATCTTTTTTAACTGTTGATAGTATCACATTTACAACCAGTGCCAATTTGTAGCAAAAAGCATGAGGTTCACTCCTTTTTTTGGAATAACAACGAAGCGATAAGCTTTTTTTATGATTTTTTTTTCTGTTTTTATAAAAAGCAAACAAATAATATCTTTGATTACTATAAACCTTTAATTTAAACAGTTTAGATGCTGCGCTTCATTGAACTTGGAATACGGAAAAACACGTGAAGTAGAAAATTTCGTATGGGAGGTGGGCGTGGCAAAAAACTTTTTTATGATAGACATATATTGAAGATTTCTGACAGAATGGTTCTTGTGTTGGTTCAAGACAAAAAAAATATGGCGTTTTAAATATTTGTGTAGTATGGGAGGTAGGCGTGATTGAGGGCGGATTTAAAAATATTTTTGTGTGTATTCTAATAAGGCAAATTCCAAATAATACACAAAATTTAATTGGTTTACGATGAGTCCTTCTATTTATTGACAACTTTTGTATGGGGCTCAACCACTGTGCAGCGCACGTGTCTGTTTGCTTTTTGTGCGTAAACACGTGCAATAGAAGTTTAATTTAAATTATGCGCATGTGATTTGGTAATTTAAGGTTACAGAAAAATAAAAAAAAAATACTTTACAAATTTAATAATAATTGCTGATTGCAGAAAATGAATGACACGATACTATCGAAACAGCGTATTATTTTAAAGCCTTAACAACGTTACCTCATGCGCAGCTTTCACTGTGTAAGATAAAAACAAAAAGCAGCACAAGAATAACACATCTGTTATTAAGCATTTAGATATGCTTAGGAAAAAATAGCACAAAACAAATACAAAAAACTCGCTCACTATTTACTGCTGCGCTCTACTGCGCTCTCTTTCATATCCGTGGCAGATGAGCCGAGTGATTCGGCTACTTGTGTCGATTATGAGTATTTCGGCAAGTAGGATAAGTATCAGCAAGACGACAACAACCATAAGTATTTATGAACCGAAAAACCCGAACATTCCCGATCCAAAACCAAAAGGCCGGCGCACAGTGGTTAAAAGTTGAAAATAAATACCAAAACTGATAATCTCTTTTTGTGATTTTTTTTTCTTTGCGTTGTTTAAGAATATTCTAACTCGCATGATTCCAAAATATTTATCAGAAATGTATATAGGTTTTCTGTGTAGACGCCTCAAAATACGATTGATGTAAAAATGTTGAAAAAATTTCGTAAAATATTGATATTTTTCAAGAGTTATTACAGACAATTGAGAAAAAGTATTGCACTCTGGTGTTTTTAAGTACAAAAAGCATTATTGAAAAAGCTTTTTGCATTCTTGAAATATTTTTTTTTTATTTTTGCAATAAATTTCTTATGCAAAGTTGATGATAGGACAAAAAAACGAAAATTTATTTTTGTGCAGAATAAAACATAAATGATCTATGGATGTCGACGATATTTTATATAAAGAAATGCTTTTATTGGACTTTAAGTTGAGCGATTAAAAAAAAACTGACAGAATTTCTTGCGTCCTTGAACAACATTTGGTAAATGCGTTTAGAAGAAAATATAGATATGTTTACTGCATTAATCTGTATCACGAAGCAGCACACCAACGACAAGCAAGACACGAAAAGCAATACTTTTCTCTATACGAAATTCTATTGCTTCTCGTGTCTTGCTTGTCGTTGGTGTGCATTTTCGTTATACAGAATAAAGCAGTTAGTCTCAAGGTTTATTACTATAGTCATTTTCTTTAGTATGCTTTTAGGCATTTTTTATATAACGATCACTTCTTTCGAAAGTGCGGCATATTAATATATAGGTATATTTTTTTATTTAAAATCGTTAAATTTTTAATGTAATAGTGAAAGCATTTACTTACTAAATACGATAAATGCTTTAAAATGTTATTACTCTTCTTTTGCAATACTATATATTTGCAGAGTACTTAAGTATTCTATAGTGTGTTTCTCAGTCTATTAATTTGCTATGTTTATATAGAGTATATATTTTTTTTTTTAATAATTACAACTAAATTGAATTACAACTAAATTGAAACAGTAATGTGATATGTATAAAGTTAAATTAATTCACATTATCTTATAGCTTACTATGAAACATTTTAATGAATTTCGCAATAAAATGCTCTCAAAACTATTGAAACATTCAAATTCCCTTGTCAAGAAATGTTATTCAAACATCTTCAATTAGCTGAAAGTGAAATATATATTCTTTGATTCTAAACAACAGAATTAGAATACGTACACGGAGAAAACGAATTTGCTTGAATCAAGCAAATGTTTTGCTTAAAAGCAAATCAGCAAAGCTTTGCTCAATCACAATGTGATTTAAGAAAAATATTGCTAAATTGCAATCACTCCTCGTTTATTTAGGAAAAAGCAATATTTTGATTAAATTCAAATTTTTATTTAATTTCAGCAAATATTTGTTAAGTTATTATAAATGGGAATAGCAAATGTTTACTTAATTCAAGCAAATATTTGCTTAGTTATTATATATTGGAATAGCACATTTTGATTAGTTTTTGCTGAAATTTTGCATAATTTTGAAGTGGCTTAGAATCAAGCGCAAGTTTTGCTTGACCACAAACTAATTTTGCAAACAGTTTTCTCCGTGTATGCAAGACATGTTTTTATGCTACACGACCTGTGCTCACTTTATCACAATGCTTAAAAGTATGCTATTATCTTTTTTAACTGTTGATAGTATCACATTTACAACCAGTGCCAATTTGTAGCAAAAAGCATGAGGTTCACTCCTTTTTTTGGAATAACAACGAAGCGATAAGCTTTTTTTATGATTTTTTTTTCTGTTTTTATAAAAAGCAAACAAATAATATCTTTGATTACTATAAACCTTTAATTTAAACAGTTTAGATGCTGCGCTTCATTGAACTTGGAATACGGAAAAACACGTGAAGTAGAAAATTTCGTATGGGAGGTGGGCGTGGCAAAAAACTTTTTTATGATAGACATATATTGAAGATTTCTGACAGAATGGTTCTTGTGTTGGTTCAAGACAAAAAAATATGGCGTTTTAAATATTTGTGTAGTATGGGAGGTAGGCGTGATTGAGGGCGGATTTAAAAATATTTTTGTGTGTATTCTAATAAGGCAAATTCCAAATAATACACAAAATTTAATTGGTTTACGATGAGTCCTTCTATTTATTGACAACTTTTGTATGGGGCTCAACCACTGTGCAGCGCACGTGTCTGTTTGCTTTTTGTGCGTAAACACGTGCAATAGAAGTTTAATTTAAATTATGCGCATGTGATTTGGTAATTTAAGGTTACAGAAAAATAAAAAAAAATACTTTACAAATTTAATAATAATTGCTGATTGCAGAAAATGAATGACACGATACTATCGAAACAGCGTATTATTTTAAAGCCTTAACAACGTTACCTCATGCGCAGCTTTCACTGTGTAAGATAAAAAGAAAAAGCAGCACAAGAATAACACATCTGTTATTAAGCATTTAGTAGATATGCTTAGGAAAAAATAGCACAAAACAAATACAAAAAACTCGCTCACTATTTACTGCTGCGCTCTACTGCGCTCTCTTTCATATCCGTGGCAGATGAGCCGAGTGATTCGGCTACTTGTGTCGATTATGAGTATTTCGGCAAGTAGGATAAGTATCAGCAAGACGACAACAACCATAAGTATTTATGAACCGAAAAACCCGAACATTCCCGATCCGACTCATGACTTAGGATACTCATATTTATTTGAGCCGCCGCATTCTAGCTTTGTAGAAGAGAATATGAGTCGAGTTGCGTGCGCTTAGGGTGAGCAGGTTTTTGTATTTATTTTTTTCGGATATACTCAGAGTCGCAAAAAAGCTATCCGTTGCAGATCTCTGGTAACTACCGAGATTTCGATAAAAGGAAAAGCAAAGAAAATTCATAACAATTTACTAAAATTGTTTCATGAAAATGAGAAATAGAAACAGATTAAGTGTTAGAACATTACACAAAACTTATTAGCATAATTTAGTAAGTTATAATGAAGCATGTTCATATAAAACAGAAATTTTACAAGTTTTTACAAATTTTTTACTTTCAACTGCTTACAAAGAAACAATAGGTTTAAGTATATTAAAAAAAAATATAGAAACACGAATAAATGGCGCTGACTAAAAGTAGGGAAAATCTAATAAAATATAAACTAAAAAATGAACGGGAAAGGGAAAATTAGTATACATACATACTATACATATTAGGAGTAAAATTATGAGAAAAAAATATATATTAAGACAATTTAGTAAAGTAAAAAAGAAAAAGGTTACCATAAAACAGAATTTAAAAAAAAAAAGTTAAATATAAACAAAATTAGGAAAGAAGTGAATGTGAAAGCATATCTGTGGGCAGAATACGGCGATGTAAAATAAATGAAGTAGAGGAAAATACTTACTGGAAAAAGCAGTTAAGAGAAAGATGGGAAAAAGACAGTAGAAATGAATGAATGTCAGCCAATGGAAGATAGTCGTGAGTTTATAATTAAAAGAAGATATAGATAGAATGATAAAAGAAGAGAACAAAAATAATGAATAAATTAAATGAAACAGTTGAGAGCCAAGATATGGCAGAAGAAAAAAAAAAGACATGGAGAAAATCTAAAGTAAAAGGCAATTGTGTTGGCATCTTCAAAGTCAATGATGTTTTTACCAGAAATCCCTCGCAAGGATTAAATTCTAGTACAACACATTCTACTTGTAGATCCCAAAATAGTGCCACTTTATTTTTATTCTGTAAGTTTTGTTTTGGATTTAAATTAGTCGTTGATATATAAAAAAAAAAATTAATGGAAAATAAAGAAATTTGATAACGTCAAATGAAGACGTAGTAAAACATAATAAATAATATGATACAGAAAGTAAAGCGAAAAATAAAGAAAAAAATACATATTATTTTTAAATAAAGGAAAATATTATTTTACAAATTAAAAAACAAATAAAAAAAATAAGACTTTACGAAGAAAATGAAAATTGAAGAAGTTGTAATATATATATTGAAATAAAAAAAAAATTACTGACTTAAAGGAAATGAAAAAATCTCACAACGAATAAATATTAAGTAAAGCTATAAATTAAACAAATTAAAAAGGAGAAATTGAATACAAATAAAAAAATTAAGGTTTTTAATTAACAAAGCATACGAAAAGAAGATATATAAAAATTTTTAATAAATACTATGTACTTACTTATAAGTAAATTTTTCTTTCAAGTCAGATAACAGAACAATATAAAATAGCGTGCGAGTTCGCATAAAAATATTGAAGAAATAATATAGAAATATTAAAATATGTAAATGTTATGGAAATGTTAAATACAATAGATTCATTATAAAGCATGTAAAAATTGTTATAGTTGTAATATAAAGAGCAGAATTTAAAAAAAAATAAAATAAAAATAAAATAAAAATAAAAAAAAATAGAAAAAAAAACGAAAACATTTTTGGCGCAAGACTTAAATTTAAAAATAGTTGTAAATTATGTAATTTTGAAATAAAAAAATATTAAAATAAGGCATAAGCATTAAAAATAAATATGAAGGTTACCAATAGTCTTGCATGCATCAAATAACAGGAAGGCAACGAGCAGAGTTAAGACAGCGCAAAGAAACAACAGGAGTATTGAAAGAAGCACAACATTAATCGGAAAGCCGATATGCAGCAGGAAGATGATACAGTAAACGGCAACAGTTCTGGATCAACTGTATAAAGACACAGTACATTGAAATAGAAGCGCAGGTTTGCAGTATATTCATTTCAACAATGCGACAATCCACTAAAGATGTTAAACTTATCGCAACAATTTGAAATTATTTCCTTTTACACTTTTCAAATATATGCTGGCAGTTTTTCTGTGGAGCATAGTGCGAAGATGAAGAGTCAGGGCATGGCAAATAGAGAATCAAAATATATTAAAGGAGATAAAAATGGTATTTTGTACCTTGTAGTTGCCACACTTGGTCGTTTAGTACCTGAGTAAAGCTCTTGGCGTAACATTATAACATTTGTCTGAATACAACAATAATTCGATATAATGCCTTAACACAATAAATTTGGAGAAGCAGAAATGGCAAGGGTGTACTTAAATTTTTTACCACAAATCAAAGACAACCAGTACATAAAGCAAATAAACGCCGTGACAGTTTTTCCGGCGCACCGATGGACTACGCGGGAGAAAAATAAAACTGAAGCAGGAAAAGAGAACAAGAACACTGTAGCATCAAAGCGGGTGGAAAACACAGAGGAACCGATTACACTAGATGGATGCAAGACATTAAGACCATTAAAAGAATATAAATAAATGAATTAAAAATTTTGAACTGTTAATAGCTAAATGTAAGAGCATGTACTAAGTTATTGAACAATATTATATATAGAAATAAAAGAAAAATTTGCATTAATAAACATTAAGAAAAGAGCTAGTAAAATAAAGCTACTTAAAAGCAACTACTATGCAATAAAACAAATAGTATATCGTAAGAAAAGTAAAACAAGCATGCAAACAGTATAATTAAAAAATTATGATTCAAAGTCTATTGACGAAAATTTTAAACTCTTCAAGGTAAAAATTTTCTTTGTGTAAGGGGGGGAGGAATGTTGTGACTCACAACGAGGTATTCCCCAAAATATTGTCTTTCTACTAGTGGTCAAGTGCTGGCAATGAAAGTTGATCCACCGCAACAACTAAGCGAGCGATCAACATTCATTGCATTGCGGCATTTTTATATGAATTCAATGCCAAGGCCAGTACAGTAAACAAACCGAGTCAAGTAAAATAAAAGTAAGACAATAAAATGAACACTGATCTACCGCAACAACAACTGGGCGATCAGTTTTGATTTTATTTAAAGACAATAAAATAAAGTCAACAATTTACTTCTGTGCGGCCAGCGTCAAATGGTGACCATGCAAAAACCAGAGGTAAATTGATTTTAATATTTTATTGTTGTATTTAGCATACACATATTTTGGCTAAGCGAATAACCCAAAACAAGTATAATTTAAATAAGAATTTAACGTTGGAATATGACCCAATTACACATGTTATACATGTTTGTATGTTTGTTCGGCCCAAGTTGGCACCATTAAATATGTATGAATATGTTTTATAATAAGAACTTAATAATGAAGTTAATTTAAGCCAAAAGCGGAAGATAAAATTACGCAACCGCTGATTAATCAATAAGTAGAATTAAGTATGTAATAAGTTTGTAAAAATAAAGAAGAAGAAGCGCGGCCAGATATGTTATAAATATCTGGTCCCCGCTAAAATAAACGAGATTGATATGAAAAATCAAAACACTTGCAGTCGTTTTTACTGAAGAAGGCCAGATTTTCAATTCGGAGGACACCCCCACAAGTAAGTATAAATAAAAACCTCCACGCCTGAATGCACCTAAGGGTGACGGCGAAAGAGGTATTTTTTTTTAATAGATGCCAGTGGCGCTCTTAAGCGCCGGCAACAAACCGTATGTAGGACGTCGCTCGGCAACTGTAGGACCCACGCGTATCCTCTCAGAGGGGATATAACACCTGACGAAGCTTGGAATTTTCAACTGGCACCAGCAAGCGAAAGACAGAAATGGCTGGCGCAAATTCTTAGATGAGGCCAAGACCGACAAACGGTTGTAGCGCCAACTAAGTAAGTAGTAACATTAGAGTTTTCACTATACTTCAATTATACCAAAATTTGCACTGAATTTTCCAACTTCAATCAAGAATTTTATCTCAACCAAATGAGAGCGACAATATTTGTTTTCATAATTAGGCTTAGGAGGACCAAGTACATTTTATAAAAATAAGAAAATATATTCGGGTCCGGGCCCTTAAGTACAATTATGACTAGAAATGTTCCCAACTTAAGAAGCACAGATATTCGAGGCAATACCATAGAAAATTGTCTATGCGTATTATAAAAAGAAAAACAATGTTTATATAATGCAACCTTTGCATTTTTCCAACCATGTGCTTAAAATAGGCGTAACCCAAAAACAATATCATTGAAGAAATGATAATTTTAAATTTTGATTACCGGTTGGTGTATCTACGGCAGTCTGCAGGCATATATAAACTGAACTTTATTACATCCTTCCCTAAACGTAAGTTTTTTATTAATCTTAAACTAGAGTAAACCAGAATTGAAAATATATGACATGTAATACTGATTTAATACAATTCAAAAATAGGTTTTTTAATATTGATTCATTATTTACCTTATTTGTGAAATTTCTTAATAAAGTTTTGTACACAGTAAATAGGGGGTTTCAGACGAACGTACTTGTACGCTGACATGTACGACGACAAACTAACGGGACTATTTTGTTAAGCTTTCAAACAATCGTACATGTGCGACGACTTCATTTCATTGCTGGCTCTCAAATAGAGCACATCGGTGTAATGGCTGAACAATTTTTTTATGACCATATGATTTAGCAGTCATTTTTCATATTTAGAGAATTGTTTATCAATTTTAATTAATTATAAACAATTATAAAATGTTTCAAACGTTTTTCATATTAATTTTCTCTAATATTTTATCCGCTTCGTTGCTGTTCACCCGCTGACGCTTTTAATGAAATGAAAAAATGCAGCGAGTCGGACCGACTTGCGTTCATAACATTGTACATGTCGGTCCGACCGGCAGAAAAATCAAAAATTTTTGATTTTCGTCCGACATGTCGGTCCGACGGTCTCATTTGCTTTCGAATGATCGTACATGTCGTCGAGCATGCCCAAGTCATCGCACATGTACGATGGTCTGAAAGCCCCTAATCTTTAAGAATCAATGTTGCACAAGTATAAAAGTACTATGTTAAAAACGTTTTAATAGTTATGTTTCCGCACTCGATTCAAGTAACTTGAAGTTGCATGAAAGCGTTATTTTACAAATTTTTGAAGCTCGATAGAGAAGATTTGGGCCTATTCTGCGAAATCTTTTATGAAAAAATTCTGTTATTCTGTTATGATTTCCCATGCAAACTTTTGAACTTTTAAAAAAATCTGTTACGAGACCAAAATTCGTATTCTGCATGACAATCTTTTATGAAATCTGTTACAAATCATAGCAGATTTTTCGAACTGTCAACAAATCTTTCACAGAATCTTTTATTTGGTATTCTGCATGACAAAATCTGCTATGAAATCTGTTATGAAACACAACAGAATAACAGATAAATCATAACGAATTTCAAAAAATTTAATAAGTCAAGCTAAATCAGATTGTTTTGTGCTTCGTTATGTTTAATTTATGAAACAAAACGTTGGAAGACTAAAAAAAATAGCTTTAATCCGTGTAGTTTTTTTTTTAAAATTGCATATAAAATGTATTTTCTATTTTTGTACATTGATTTATAATTTTTATAAAAGGTCTTTCTAAATAAAAAATTATTAATATTTTTAATTGTAAAAATTGCAGCATAAAAAATTATATAAATATCAAGCTGACTTATATCTAGAAAAAAATTTATTCTACTTTCTGGAATTGTAGATTTTGCTGCAGCTTTGTTTTTTAATAACGATCTCGGCGTCCACAGCCCCCACTACGAAAGGTCCCTTTGGATTTATTCTACTGTACTATTATAGAAGTCGTTTGGTAGGATGAGCTACTTTTATCGCCGCTACTTTTATCTTTGATGTTTCCTTTGGAATTACCAGATATGGTTACCACCTTTGTACCCTTAACTAAATCAACGCTCACATTATAATCAGATTGTATTGTCTGAATATTAGATCCTGTACCCAATAATTATACATACACAATCAGAACGCACATCTAATTGTTCGGTAGTCATAATTGCGTTCACCACCACCATTTCTTTGACCACGGCGATCGCGATCATCATGCTCGTCTACCCGTTGTTCCTTACGTTTGAAACTTGCACGGGCACCTCTGTCCCTTTCGCTACGACCTTCACCATAACTGCGTCCGTCACGACTTTTATTTTAAACTTGAGCTTCTACTATCATTGTAAACGGGCTCTGGGTCATCCTCTTAGTCCGACATTGTTTTAAAACAAGCAATTTAATCAAAACGGACATGCTAGTTTGTAATGCTAATGCACGACACTTCTTTAATGCTAATTTTGCAAAAATATTTGGAATTCACACGTTAACCCCCTCGTCAAACACATATTCTGAAACCTTCGAACAAACATATATGCCTGGCCAGACCCCTATACGTTTTTATGCATTTGTATGGCAAAAAGGGTACCGTAACTTTGAATTTCTAAGTATGCTCGTTTATTATTTTTGTCTTTAGACTTTTTTTTATTTGTTGATATATGTAGCTACCTAAATGTAAAAAATTTTTTATTCATTTTGTGGAATGCATGAAAAACAAGTATAATCAACTTTAGAATGTTGTTGGCACACAGGATTAGTGCATTTGGTGCATTAAAAACGTGTCTTCCTACGCAGCTTTTCGTCTTGCATGGCACAAATTCTGTAATCTTTTCTGGAATTCAGTTTACTAGGGCCGCTTTGTTGGTTACCCAAGTAGAAGTTTGCGACCACAGGTTACTTAAGACACATTTTTTACACGAAGACGTTGCAGCGATACTGATTTGGAAAATATTTTGTGGGAAAATTTTGTAATAATTCCTAGGATACTACTTTACCACTAGGTCACAAAAGGTTGTAACGGTTAATCAAGTGTTACCTTTAAAAAATGCATCACTCATCATTCATCAAGATGTACATTTTGTAACAATTAGCTAATTGCGACCCAAGTGTAGGCATCACTCATCATTCATCAAGATGTACATTTTGTAACAATTAGCTAATTGCGACCCAAGCGAATGCTCTTTCTATTTAAAATGGTGGACGCATATTATTATTATATTTAAACATTTTTTATTAATGTATGAAATTTTTGCAATATTTTCTGAATTCAGCTTGCGCTTAAATTCTTAAGAAGTTTTGTTGTTTTACCGAAAATCTTCTTTCCCATCTACATTTAGCTCCAAATAATATCAAAAAGCACTTAAGATTATGTTGTACTCCTATATATTATATAAATTTTAATTATAAATTAATTATATTTATGGCTGCAAAATGTAAACAAAACATGTTAACAAAATTAATTGTTTTGCAATTGGCAACTCTGTAATGCATTTATATATAAATGTGTATCCTAAAATGTGATAAGTCACTTCAAAGTAATTTTCACTAACAGAATGTCGGCATTGTGTTGCACCACTTTCGAATCATCAACATCATGTCAATTTTGACACAAAAATAAACGCTACGACGTCGCTGCAACCCAAATATGGAACATCAGTTCTAGTTGGGTAGGCATCATGTTGCAGGGAATATTCAACGGCCCTCCAAAGAAAGATTCAATGGCCAAACGGGTTGAATGTTGTCCCAAAATATGGTTGTTTTTCATGCGATTTTCAGTATTAGCAAGCACCAATTGTTTACTCAGCGTGTTCAAGAACATTCGTCGTTTCTCTTTTCTGGTTCCTTCTGTATTTTCATTGCATATGATGTAAGCGGCTAATCCCATGACGTCTATCATGTTGCAAAACAATGCTAATGGCCAACGTCTGGTTGACCTTTTTGTGGAGTAATGCGTTACCATTTGGTCCATTGTATCAACGCCGGCCTTTGTTGAATTGTAAAATAATATAGCTTCCGGTTTTTTTGCTACGCCTTCAACTTTCTTGGTGTAGTGCACAGTGGATAGTAGATTTACTGCTTTCTTCTTCTTTGGAACGTAGCTGCACAGTGATACAAGGTTATCATAGAAATCGAACACAGATGAAAGCACTGGCCGTTTTTCTACTTGAGTAACCAACAAAGCGGCCCTAGTAAACTGAATTCCAGAAAAGATTACAGAATTTGTGCCATGCAAGACGAAAAGCTGCGTAGGAAGACACGTTTTTAATGCACCAAATGCACTAATCCTGTGTGCTAACAACATTCTAAAGTTGATTATACTTGTTTTTCATGCATTCCACAAAATGAATAAAAAATTTTTTACATTTAGGTAGCTACATATATCAACAAATAAAAAAAAGTCTAAAGACAAAAATAATAAACGAGCATACTTAGAAATTCAAAGTTACGGTACCCTTTTTGAAATACAAATGCATAAAAACGTATAGTGGTCTGGCCAGGCATATGTGTTTGTTCGAAGGTTTCAGAATATGTGTTTGACGAGGGGGTTAACGTGTGAATTCCAAATATTTTTGCAAAATTAGCATTAAAGAAGTGTCGTGCATTAGCATTACAAACTAGCTGTCTTTTTTCACTTCTTTGGGAAGACACCTTTTGTTGGATCTAATGGTGCCAACGTATGCTAGTCCAATCGACAAAAGACGTTTAGCTGCGTCTAATGTTGCAAAGAAGTTATCAGCAATAATAGTTCTGCCTCTGTTGGCGTATCGATTAGCCAAACTCATGAGTACATTTTCGCCTTGGTTTGTCTCTCGTTGTTCTCCCTCTTTAGCAGTGTACAGTTTTCCTTGAAACGGATATTGGGTTTTCGCATCGCATGCCCACCATGTTTTTATGCCATACTTTGCGGGCTTTGATGGGATGTATTGCGTTAACTTTGTGCGCCCACGGTATGGAAAAAGCTTCTCATCGATGATTACACTTTCGTATGGTTCAAAATTACTGGCAAGATTGTTATTCAAGAAGTTCCATATGTCGCGAATGGAAGCAGCTTTGTCGGTTTGTTGACAAAATGCGCGCGTACGACTATCGTCAAATCGAATACAGCGCATCAAAGTAACAAATCGTGTGTATGACATGGCTGCACGGAATATTGGAAGTGCATCAGTTTGTCACATCAAACTTGAGAGTTGCGTATTATTATGACTGACACCAAAAGCCAATAGTATCCCAATAAAAGCGTCAAGCTCAACACTTGTCATATCAATATATACTCGTGGTGTACAGTTTGCATGTTCTGCGTTCAATTTGCGTGTATCTTTTTCTCCATATACAATAGATTTGTTTGTGTTACTATGATGAACGTAATATTCGGTGAAAAGAAGAGCTTCAACACCTCAAGCGGAGTGGACAGGTTTGTTTTTGGTCCACCTCTGAAACGCATGATGTTGTGCTGGCGGAATCTCACTGTAGCGGGTTCAGCTATACTCCACTTGGCACCATCTTTTCCAAGCAAAAAACCGTCTGCAGCTTGAGTTGGTGCATTCTCACTTTCTTCTTCGGATTCTTCATCGCTGTCGAGTATTTCATTTGCTTCAATTTCCAATTCATATTCAATGTCCAAGGCGTCATCTTCGGGCACAAAAACTGTGTTTTTACCGCTTTTGTATTCAAATAAATCTAGTTCTTCGTCTACTACTGTGTGAAGTGCGAAATCACGCTGTAACGCTGATGACAGTTGTTGTTGGAAATTATTAGTAAGGCTGGCTGTACGCAAGCGCGTATTGTACACAAATTTTAAATCCTCTGCCATAACAATAATAATAATTTCACTTTAGTTTCCGCACAAAAAATTTATATTTCGGACTGTCGATGTTGTATGTTCAGCATTCAATAATAAACTAACTTAACTCAAAACCAAGGTTAAAACCGGTCCTCACATTTGGAGCCCGTCTAACGACCCTGCCGATAGCGGTCCTGCAACAGCCACATAAATGATCGACAGCCAGGCGATGCCCCTACACCGGCCCCATAACATAACCACGACAGCCTCACCATATGCACCGCCCCTGGAAATATACAAATCACAGGCTGCCAGCAGCAACAACAACAGCAACGCTGGCTATATACCAATAGCCAACGACAACAACAACACTACCCCAGTGTTGAAGCAACCAATACATCGACAGCAACGCTATGTGCCCATAGCCAACAACTCTCTCAAGATATAAATGACGAAGAAAACAACAGCTGCATCAACTGCAAGCAAATCCCGGATCACACCACACACGGTAACAGTACCTACTTATGAAATATTAAAATTTGTATTTCAACTGCTACTCAGGTACAGTCATAACAAAACATAATTTCTATTTTAGAAAAAATAGTAGTTAAGTTATATATAAATAATGTATAATATATGCAATATAAGCCTAACTATTAAATTGAATATATTTAAAATCTAATACCTAAGTCTAAAGGCTGATTCGCAATACTGCGTTCGGTCGGTCGGCCTTTGATCGTACTTTGATCGGCTTTGCATTAACTTTACGGGATGAACTGTCAGAACGCACGACCTAAAAATTTTATCTCTAAAATGTTGCGTTCAAGGTCGCGCATGTGTCACTTTGATCAACTGTGGTGATGCCAATGTAAATTATCACATTTCATGGAATTTTTTATTTTATCAGCACAGTTTATGCTAGGGGTATTCACGATTCAGTGCACATGCCTGTGCAGTTGAGCAGTTACGTGTTCGTGAACACACTACTATCACTTTTTTCAAAGCCGTCAAAATTTTCAATGTGCAAAAGTACACAACAGCTCAAAGAAAGTGGAAAAGGCTACAGTGGAAAAGCCAAGTGGAAAGTATTTTGTTTTTGTAAAGCTCGCAAGACCTCAACTGCAGTGGCAACTGCACTGAATCGTAAATACCCCTATTGAAAAATACCCCTATTGTTGACGGTATTTTTTTAAACTCTTTCACAAATGAAGTTTTCAGAAAATGTCTACAAAAATCGTACAAATAATCGTATAAAGAAAAGCTTAAATAAAAGGTATCTCATTTGCAAATATTTATAAAACTTGTAAAATAAATTAATACTTTTGGAGTTATAGGATCATAACTAGGGAAATATTTTTCAAAACTCAAAAAAGTAAAAAAAAAATCTTCTAAAAAAATTCTAACCAACCTGGAATGTCGTTTTCGTCGCGCAAACTTTATTTCAAATTATTTTCCACGGTTATTAATTTATTATTCTTTTTTAAATAAAAAAATACAATGACTAAAAAATTTTTTTGTTTGTGCCAAATGTTTAAATTAAGTTCGATTTGTTATGTGTCATATTACTAAATAATGCTTAATTAAATTGTTTAATAAATATATAATCCCCTGAAGAAGAAGGAAAGAAACCTTCGAAACGTCGGGAAAATGAATATTATTGAAGTTTTTAATTTAATGAATATTTAAAAAAATCAAATTGACCAATAGAGCCCAAGCACAATATTTATGCAAAAATTTTGTTATTCACTACTATTTTATGAATAAAATGTTCGCTTTTCATTTTTTTATCAATTTTTTATTCATTATTAATTTTTTATTCATTATAAAATTCGTATTCATTTCTAGTTTTTCGTTCACTTTTGAATAATAAATAAATTGAAAAAATCTTGTTATTCACTTTTGAATAATGAACAAAATTAATAATAAATAAAAAAATTAATAATGACTATAAAATTAATAATTAATAACACATGAATAGGCAATGAATCAAAAAATAAAAATGCACAAAAAATTAATTATTGAAAAATTTTAAATTCTTTTTGAATTGCATTCTTTGCAAATAGCATTCATATGAATAAAAAAATAATTAATTATTCTGAATAACGAAAAAAATACTTGAAATTAATAACTAATAAATTTTTCAAATTCAATGTGAATAAAAAATTTTATTTATAAACAATTTTGAATTCATTGGATGGATTTGTATGTCGTTATTTAGTTTTCCTTACGATTCTGAATGTATGTGCAGATTTTACTGCTCTTTCTGAGTCAATTAAAAATATTCAATATTAATAGCAAGCAGTGAATAAGAAAAATCTGCTTCGGAAAAAATAAGAAAATCATCATGAAAATAATGCAAACAAACAAAAACATTTGTTGCTGTCAAGCAGAGATCACAATTGCTTGGTTCCAACAACAACAACGGAAAACAATTACAACATTAAATTTCTCGACTCTCGCTAGCTATGATAAACCATGCAGTGGTGATCCATGCTGTAAAGCATTGTGGAGTGAAGAGTGAAAGAGCATTGCAGAGAGAATGTGCATGCAAGGATTGGAAAATTTTATCTCAAGAAAGCTTTTTCATCACGCTCACAAAAGCTTACGTATTGATCTGAAAAATATTTGTTACTTTTTAATGTTCTACGTGGCACATCTTTATACTATATAATCTTTGCCTTAAGTTTCCACTCAAAATATAACACACACACTAACATACCATGTAAGAAATAGTGTGTATTTGTATTACATATAAAACACAAATTGAATTGTATAAATTATGCTTCTGCTCGCTCGGACAACTGGGCGTAGGTATAGCTATCGAATTTAAGATTAATATATGTTTGTATGCGTCACATGACGCTGGTGCCAGCCACCACTTCGTAGAATTTGAAATTTGAAATAAATGAGAGTCGAGTGCGTGACATTGAGCAAACAAGACGTGCTGATTTTTATTTAAATCTGGAACATCGAGGAGCCCTTCTAGGAACTTGGCAGGGAAATTGGTCGGACGGACGCTGACACCACAGATGGTAAGGTATCCCGAGTTAACCCAATACCACTTCCTGAATTCCTTGTGCACTAGGGCAGAACGTCAAGAGTCTAGAATTCAATGCGAAATCTTTTCGTCTCCATTCACCCACTTCCAGCTGTACACGAGCACAGCCGAAAGGCCATCCATCACAACCATTGTTTCACGCTTGAGGCTAGACGACTCATTAAGAGCTATTCAGGTTTCGCGTCGAAACGACTTGCCAGCTACACGCCAGCAGCATCCCATTAAAAGGCGAACGTCGTGGCCAGAGGTTTCGTTAGAACCTGAGCGTCCCGCTTGTGCTTTCCTGTAGCTCTGCACGAGCGAACCAAAACATCCTTATACAACAAATTGTTTCACGCTTGAGGCTAGACGACTCACTAGAGCCACTCAGGTTTCACGTCGAAACGACTTGCGAGCTACACAGCACCCTTATCCTTTCCAACCAAATCCCGAAAACGACTCAACCAATACGGACAGACAGGTCGACAGGACGAACCGGCCACCAACCTGCAAACACCGCTACCCATAAGTGGACTCGCAGTCACACATCGCCGCGATTCTAGTGCTCCCTTAAAAGAGGGGTGCAAGCGGTGCCAACCAAAACCTCCACAATTCTTGTGTCAGGACCCCGGACAGCCGCTGAGTTTTACCCTGGCTGGAAAACCTACGAAGCGCCCCCGGAGGTTCGTTACAAGTGGCGCCCGAGTAGGGACCCTGTAAGCAACCATCAAGCAAGCAGAGTCCAAGAAGAAAACCCAGGATACCAATCAAGCTTTCACATCATACGGAAGCCACAGGCGTGGCCAGAAGCCGAAGTACAGTCTCAAAGACTATAGAAACATTCGCACACACACACACGTCAACGCGTCCAGCATCAAGTGCGACCATACGCCAGAGCCGCATCTCCTGTGATCTCGGTAACCAGCGAAACTCTAGCCGACGCCAAGCGATTGAAGGCATATACCCCGGAATCTGCCACTCTCCACACTGTACCGCCACCTAAAAGTTCAGCCTACCGACCGGCCCAGCCAGCGGTTATTGATCAGGTGAGGAAGTGGTCGCTCAAGTTTGATGGCAACCAAGACCCGATCAGATTTTCGGAACAAATCGAAGAACTAGCCGAAGTGTATGGCATTCAACTAGATTGTGTACCACGCACCATGCCGAGCTGCTAAGAGGCAAGGCCGACATTTGGTTTCAAAACAATAAGAAGCCATGGGATGAATGGTCACAGTTTAAATCAGATTTTCTGGGATTCTTCCTGCCATCACGATATATGGAGCAATTGGAAGATGATGTTCGACGACGTTTCCAACGGCCACTAGAGAAACTTAAGGACTACCTTCTAATTGTCCAAAACATGATGCGCCATCTTGCCTATACGCTGGCACAGAAACTAGAACGGGTGTACAGAGGCATGCGCACGGAATATCAACTCTACATACGCCGTAGAGATTTCGACTCCTTGGAAGGGCTCACCAACCTTGCCGAAGAATTTGAGGGAATCGGTAGTAGACGCCTTCAGGAACCAGCCGGCGCCCAACCCTCAACAACCCAACGTCAAACAACGGGTTACCCATTGCGACCCCGGGAAGAGAGGTATCAACCGGCTAGGCAATCACAGGACACCAGAGTAAGCGCACTAGCTTGCCGCCAATGCACCCAAGAAGGTCATTCATCGGACCGGTGCACAAACCGAAGAGTCCTGTTCTGCTGGGACTGCGTTAAAAGAAACCTCCGCACCTTCCAATGCTGCCACTGAAATTCGGGAAACTCCTACGGACCACGCCCAGAGTAGGGGCAGGCGCGGTCAATTACATTTACAGCCCCACCCCAATAAATCGTGGTGAGCGACGGAGATCCACGAAACCAGCGATCTCAAAACCAAGCCAAACACTGGAAATCTTCAGCTATACTAAAATTCTCCCAACTCTAGAGAAGTTGCCGATATCGTATTGCAACTGTTGCCCACCTAAACCACCACCAGTCGAACCCACTCCTGGACCATCAGTCGACCTCACAAATCGCTTGGGAGTGCCAGAGTCCAATGCAAAGGCTACCATGGACGCTCTCCACACACGTATGCAAAAGCTGGATCAGGCCCGACAACAAGTCACACTGAAGAACCAACAGACATCCAATCAGGTGGCACATAACCCACAGCGAGCAGTGTCAAAGCCAAGAGCAACAAAACCAACGCCTGTTACCAAAAGGCCGACACCTGCTACAGCACTTTCACCACAACCAACACGCACAGGTATAAAAGCATCAGAGCCGAAGGAATCTGCCGAACCAACAATACAGCCACCACCAACAGTTCCGCAACCAGAAACTTTAATCAAGCCCCTCGAGCCATTCAAAGCAAATTATCTGTCCAAAGAAGAGATTTTGCTTGAAAAGGAAATTGCAGTTACCACAGATGCGCCAGCGGTGACAGACCAGCCTCCTAAGGTTGTTGAATCAGCAGCCGAATAGGACACCACTTAAAGCTTTGAACCTGCAAGCACTCCAGCTATAATCGACAGGTCTAAAGAGTCCAGTGACGCAGAAAGCAGAATATTCGAGACAACTCACGCCGTTAATCCCACTCACGCAACCATAGAGCCAACCATAACGGCTATAGAAGCAGCAGAGATCATAGATCCTACGATCTCCACAACACCGTCAACAGCTCAACAGCGGAACGATGATAACACCATGGACCGGCCAATACACCAGACAGGGTTTCCGACGCCTCCCATTGGCCAACCATCGCATCATACACGACGACTACAAATTAAAGCGTGTGCAATCCAAACTCATGACGAGCCGCTTGTACCAATAACGCAGCATAACTTTGAAGGCTCGCCAGCGCCAGAGAAGCAGAAATTGCTGGAGCTATCAGCATCATTCAAATTACCAGAACCTGAAGGACCATCAGTGCCAGTTGAAACATCAAACCACATAGGACCTCCAGCGCCCGACAAACAGAAGAATCAGAAAAGGCCCACCGGCTCCAGATAAACCGGCGAAACACGGACGATTAACCGTATCCTCGTTTCTACCCTATCCGAAAAGGCCACCAGCGCAACGCAACAAACGCCTCAAAACAGCAACAGATCTACTACCGATCTTTGTGCTGGTACTACTAACGCTGCCACTCCCTCATGCCATTCTCATGTCATACGCCTCTGACGCCATAGGAAAAACGGGAAAAATGCAGCCACCTGACCCAGATGACGACTGGTCAACTTCACCAACAGGATCCATCACATTCCCAACTAAAACAGCGATTCGAAAATGGCCCATGGCCACAGCTTACGCACAACATACAATTTGGGATCCAGGAATCTAGAAAACGGTATACAGCAGCGAGATGAAGAAGTTTTTCGCCAACGACGAATCACGTCAGGCCGCATCATAAAACGCCACACGTAATGCGGCACCAACCGCGTCAACAACTGGACACCGTGGCCCTAATCCGCGTCAACAACTAGAAGCTACCGCGGCCCTAATCCACGTCAACAATTGGAAGCCACCGCGGCCCTAATCCGCGTCAACAACTGGAAGCTACCACGGCCTTAATCCGCGTCAATAACTGGAAGCTACCGCGGCCCTAATCCGCGTCAACAACTGGAAGCTACCGTGGCTCTAACCCACGTCAAAACTGGAAGCTACGCAACCCAACTATGTCATCATTCGCAGCCGTACCTGTCTCACCAACTACGTTTCAGCACCGATTCCACATCAGATGTGCAACCGCAGCACCGTCTGCCACATCAAAAGGGACCCGCAGCACCATCTGCGATACCAACTAGGACCTGCAGCACTACCTGCACTAAAAACTACCACCAACAACATGTCAAACCTGGCATGTAAAGTTGCAACCAGTGCAACAACAAAATGACACAACCTCATGTCGTGTGACAAGTCACCAACCATCACGCTACATCAGCACACTCTTCCTGGTTACGAGCTGTTATCAGTCACGCACGGCACCAGCATCTACCAGAGAAGGTCCCTGTCAAGCAAAACCACAGCATCAGTCAACCAACAAACCGGGCTAGAAGTCCAAAGACTCGCCTTGCGACCAGCCATCGACATGACCCTGCTGAAGCAGTCATCAACATGACAACTAGCCTCTGCTCTACACACATGCAGCGAGAGTCAAAACCCTCAGACCGCTCGTATTTTAAATTTCATTCACCAAGCAACGCCTACCAACGGACAACCACAACGTCAAAACGTAGTCATCAGTCATCGTCTACACTGCAAGCGCTCAAATAAGTGACGCACGCAACATAATTACTGATCTACATATCAGACATACAACTAAATCATACTTGTCTGGCAACCTCACCGTCAAAACGCAACCATCACGCACCAACTGCCCATCAAATAGTAAAACCACATCCAAAAGAGAAAAGCCGTCAAAACATAGTATCAGCCACTATCTACAGTGCAAACGCTCAAACAAGTCGCACACGCAACATAATTAATGATCTACATATCAGACGTACAACTAAATCATACTTTTCTGTCAATCTCACGGACAAAATTCAACCATCATGCACCGGCTGCACATTAAATGGTAAAATCACACCATACGCAGCGAAGTCGTCGAAAGACCCCTTCACAAACGTCATGCAACAAAACATTTTGTATAACTGGCAACACACCAACAAAGCAAATGAAAAGTTTGAACGTAACTTCAAATCAAATTATTGCAACTTGAGTCGTTTCATATGCAATAACGCAATTGAGTCTCCGAGCGCGATAAAAATTTCACAGTGAATTTAAAAGTGAATAATTCAGTACGTATTTTCAACAACCAACAGGGATTCCACCAAATTGTTTTTATCAAAACAAATTACGCAAAGCGAGATCACCTCCAGCACAGCACCATGGACAAGTTACAGCAGAACAAGCAGATGTTCATCGCTAGTGGGAGTGAGTGGAAAAGGAAAAGCACGCTGCACAAGTCGCAGCAAAACAACCCAAGGCACGACAACGCCAGCATCATCACCGCCCCAGGCAAGCAGCTCCGCCAAGTAGCCTGGCCCGCATCTACTGTGTAACGATCCGAGCAGAACAAAACACCGCCCTCGCCCACGGCAGATCGATCGACAGTGAGCAAGCATCACGGCAAGACGCCACCACTACGTTGAACTGGCCGAACTGCCCACCGTCAGCCCCATACGCGGCTGAAGAACTAGTTATGCAAAGGTTTTACAACCAGACGACCATGAATGATCTACCATTCACCATCGAATGCGCAGTACATCTCGAACAGGAGATGCAGCATATACCGCCCTAAGCAGCCACAGAACGCGACACCAAACAAACTCACCTAGGTGCATCCCTTGCAGATGCCAAAAACTCAACGCAGTCATAACAGCCGGCACAGACGCCTACAACAGCGCCAGCGGGAATAGCCACGGCAGCCATTGAGCTATCCAGTGACAACGACGACGACGATAGAACCCAAGAGCATCTGTTAACCTACCCACCAGGTCCAGAAGATCACAATTGGAGTAAACGATTATGCCTGTTTCGCCACAGACGTCTACGTGAACGACAAGATCATCGCTTTCTACCTGAAGTGGATTCAGCGAGTGTTACTGCATGACGACCAGCAAGAAAAGTATCACTTCTTCAGCTCACATTTTTATGAGCACCTTACGCGTCTTAGAGGACGGGCAGGTGATACAACATTGTCACTTGCTCAGCTACGCTATAAGAAGGTACAGTCTTGGACCCGGTGTCATGACATTTTAGGCAAGCGATACATTATCGTACCGATCAATGAAAATTTACATTGGTTTGTTGTGATTATTTGCGCCATAGCTACCGCAATACCGACTTCTCACGCCTACACGCACACCAGCAGCCAGCAATGCTGCTATTCGATTCGATCGCATATACGGACCGCTTGCAGGAGAAAATGCCAGGATATCGATTGATGGTACCACAGCAGCAAAATATGACGGATTGCGGGCTCTTCATCCTACAATATGTGGAAAAATTCATAGAAGATGCTAACCACATTCCGCATACCAACATAGACCGCGCCACCTGGTTCGCCACGGAACTCGCCACCCAGAAACGCAGGCAGATAAGCGAACTCATTCAGGAACTGGCAGGTCAACGACTGCCTCAAATTCCACTGCCAGCACTACCCATGAACAGCAGTGAAGCATTAATGCAAACGGATACGTTTGCCAAACCACACACTGGTTCATCTTTGCCAGACATCACGGACATGCTCGTTCTAGCATCAAAGAACAGCCACGACCATGACAGCCTCACCACGACAGCCTCACCATATGCAGCGCCCCTGGAAATATACAAACCACTGGCTGCCAGCAGCAACAACAACAGCAACGCTGGCTATATACCAATAGCCAACGACAACAACAACACTACCCCAGTGTTGAAGCAACCAATACATCGACAGCAACGCTATGTGCCCATAGCCAACAAAGACAACAACTCTCTCAAGATATAAAATGACGAAGAAAACAACAGCTGCATCAACTGCATGCAAATCTCGGATCACGCCACACACGGTAACAGTACCTACTTAGGAAATATTAAAATTTGTATTTCGGCTGCTACTCAGGTACAGTCATAACAAAACATAATTTCTATTTTAGAAAAGAATAGTAGATAATAACTTTATTAACCTATGTTAAAACAATATATACAATTATGAAGTCTAAATAACAAACAACGTTTCTTCTCTTTATTATTTTTATTAAGTTATATATAAATAATGTATAATATATGCAATATAAGCCTAACTCATAAATTGAATATATTTAAATTCTAATACCTAAGTCTAATACTAATATACTCACCCTGTATCGGACTTTTAGTCTAAACATATAAACATACACACACTATTACAATTATAATAAGAATTTATTTTGTCAAACAACTCAAACATATGAGATGCTGAGCAAGACATTAAGTTTCCCCTCAAAATATAACACACACACTAACATACCATGTAAGAAATAGTGTGTATTTGTATTACATATAAAACACAAATTGAATTGCATAAATTATGCTTTTGCTCGCTCGGACAACTGGGCGTATGTATAGCTATCGAATTGAAGATTAATATAATTAGTTCGTATGCATCACATGACGCTGGTGCCAGCCACCACTTAGTAGAATTTGAAATTTGAAATAAATGAGAGTCGAGTGCGAGACATTGAGCAAACAAGACGTGCTGATTTTTATTTAAAGCTGGAACATCGAGGAGCCCTTCTAGAAACTTGGCAGGGAAATTGGTCGGACGGACGCTGACACCACAGATGGTAAGGTATCCCAAGTTAACCCAATACCACTTCCTGAATTCCTTGTGCACTAGGGCAGAACGTCGAGAGTTCAATCAGAAAGCTTTTCGTCTGCGTTCACCCACTTAAAGCTCTACACGAGCACAGCCGAAAGGCCATCCATCACACCCATTGTTTCACGCTTGAGGCTAGACGACTCATTAAGAGCTATTCAGGTTTCGCGTCGAAACGACTTGCCAGCTACACGCCATCAACATCCCATTAAAAGGCGAACGTCGTGGCCAGAGGTTTCGTTAGAACCTGAGCGTCCCGCTTGTGCTTCTGTAGCTCTGCACGAGCGAACCAAAACATCCTTATACAACAAATTGTTTCACGCTTGAGGCTAGACGACTCACTAGAGCTACTCAGGTTTCGCGTCGAAACGACTTGCTAGCTACACGCCAGCACCCTTATCCTTTCCAACCAAATCCCGAAAACGACTTAACCAATAAGGACAGACAGGCCGACAGGACGAACAGGCCACCAACCTGCAAACACCGCTGCCCGTAAGAGGACTCGCAGTCACGCATCGCCGCGATTCTAGTGCTCCCTTAAAAGAGGAGTGCAAGCGGTGCCAACCAAAACCTCCACAATTCTTGTGTCAGGACCCCGGACAGCCGCTGAGTTTTACCCTGGCTGGAAAACCTACGTAGCGCCCCCGGAGGTTTATTTGTTACAAAATCTGCATTGTATTCACATAAAAACAACCCAAAATATAAAAAAAAATACCTGGAAACAACAATCTGCATTGTATTTGCAGAAAAATAACCCAAAATGTGTATAACAATAATTTATTTTATAAAAATTGTATAGGGGTGTGGCCAGGCATATGTGCTTGTTCGAGGGCGACTTTTTTTGCAGTTTTCTTCGTGTTGGAACGATATTTTATAATTTTTTTTTAAAAATAGAAAGCCAACAATATTTTAGGTGGCTACCGGGAAATACAGGTATCTACCTAAACTTGTAGTATGTTTAATTAACTCTCAAAAATGAAATGTGCCTGGCCAGAACCATGTGTTTGTCCAAGGGTAAAAGTGACAACTTCAACTTAAGTTGTTTTCTTTAATTTATTGACAGCAATTAGCCCTTTAATAAAAGAACATAACGGAATTGTAATAGATTTTTTTTCCAAGATTGATTACAGGGTACCATAAAAGATCGAAAGGCTGAATACCAATTTTAACAGATCTTTTATAGTTGGCATCTTTTATGATTCATAACAGAAAATTAATAACAGAATAACAGATTTGGCAGAATAGGCCCAAATAACATGAAAAATGTCAACTCTATTCTATTACAATTACTTGAGGTCATGGTACAATTACTGACTGAATTACAATTACTGAAAATAATTATATCATGACTTGAAGTTAGTACGGGAACAGACCTAATTTTTACACACTGTCTCCACTCAAAATATTTGATTGAATGCGAACTGTCAAATTGAATTTCATGATATCCAGATTTCATGCTATAATATTTAGGTGGGCACATCATCTTATGTAATTTCATTTTAGAATTCTTTGTGAAAGTTTATTAAATTAATACTATCTTCCATTCGTCATTCCATTTTATGATTTTCACTCTTTTAATGCTTTTGCAATATTTTTTGCAAAGTTCATAAAAATACACATTAACTTATTTTACTGAAAAGTGACAGCTCATCTCATATATTTCTCAATAAATAATTCAAGTGATAAATTTCATTCAATTCAATTCAAGAGATAAAGAAATAAAGAATTTCTATTAATTTTTTCTTTAGACTAATAAGTATTAAAAGTTTTATTTTAGCTTTAAAATTTATTATTTATTTATTTTACATGCAAATTTTTGTGCTTTCTGTTATTATTTTAAAAAGAAAATAACTTTAATGTTTGCAGTAATTAGTATTATTAATCAAGGCAAATGGGAAATAGAAATATAAATTAACATTGTTTAAATTTGTGCCAGCTGTCGCGGTTACAAAAATAATGTAAGTAAGTTTATTTGTCTTTAGAAAAATTCTATATAATTTCATAAATCCAATATAAATCCAATTTGATATATAACAACAAATTGTTAGGTAAAATATTAATTTAAATGACATTTTTTATGAAATAATTTATCTAGAAAATTTTTGCGATAAACTAGGATTAGATACCCTATTATAAAAACTGTAACTTTATAGGTCAGAGCATGGTGTAAGAAGTAGAGGTGTTAGAGTTTGACACTTCTCTTTCAAAATGATAAAATTTCGTTTCCCCGCTCTTGGTAAAAACAGCTGATGGTGAAATGCAATGAAAACAAATTTCGTTAAATTCGTGTCTTTCTGCAATTTTATAAGATTTTTACTGAGATTAAAGTGAGAATAAAGTGATATGGAAAACAATCAAAAATATATGAGACGCTGTGCGTTATTAAAAAAAAAACAAAGATGTGAATGCAAGACAATTTGCATGCTGGCCAAAGCTTCATGACGGCGGCACCTTCCAGCGCACGTTTCTGATAAAATGGCCAAAACATTCAATGACAAACTTGGTAAATCGGCGAAGACAACTGTAATTACTTTTTGCCAACACAACACGGCACAATTAATTGCATTAAATATTTATGTATACTCAATTCGCACAATAAAAACTATAGCACATCATCTAGCAACTCAAACAAATAACACAATGTGACAACTATCAACAGTTCCGCTCTGTCGCTCATAAATTTTTGTCAGAAGCAAAGAAATTCATGGTGTTGTCAAAAACTCACTAACACCTGGTTTTCTTACACAGTAGGTAGGATATGAGAGTTCTGGTGCAGGAGTAGGATTTTGTGTGAGAGATCTGGACCAAGGATTAAGGATTGGTATAAGAGTTCTGGACCAAGGAGCAGGAGCAAGATTTTGTATGAGAGTTCTGACTCAAGGAGCAGGAGCAGGATTTGGTATGAGAGTTCTGGCTCAAGGAGCAGGAGCAGAATTTTGTGTGCCGGTTCTGGCTCAAGGAGCAGGAGCAGGATTTGGTATAAGAGTTCTGGCTCAAGGAGCAGGAGCAGGAGCAGGATCAGGATTAAACCAAGTGGTAAAAAAAAGTAGGTGAATTTTGATGGGTGGTGAAAATGTGTAGCGGAATTTAAATTGGTGATGAGATCGTGTGGGGAATATTGATGTATTGAACACAGGCGGACGTAAAAGTCAAATTTGTAGGAATTTTTTATGGAGCAGGAGCCAAACCTAGGAATTTTTATTTAACATAAAGGAAACCTAGAAGAAGAAGTAAGAGCACAACACACCCTATGAATATAATGCAACGAACAAATTATTTAAAAGTAACACATGTAAATATAAAATAACACATTTTAAAAAGCAGTAGTTATGTAGCAAAATCCATTTTCTATAGACAAACGAACAAATTATTTTTTATACTTACATCTATTTCATAATAATGTGCAATATATGTGAAAAATTTTATCATCCCTTATGCTAGAAAAGTAAAATAAGATAAGCATCAGAACCAAAAAGCAAATAAACATCAAACAAAAACAGGTCGATCTTTCTCTTGCATTGATAGAAGTATTCTAAAGAATAAAAATGTTATGTGTATGTCACCACAGGTGGTCTATGAGGAATGGAGGTAGGAAGAATGCTGAACATGTTATCTTTGAGGTTATTTTTATAAAAGAGGTTAGTAAAATATTGCAATATTTTATTTCGACATTTATAAAATCAAAATAACACACAGTAATGTACACAATTATTGCAAAAATGTCCCTATACTTGTGTAGAAAGTTTTTGTACTATTCATATTTTTTATAACTTTATTATTATATATATTATTTATAAAAGCTTCTAAAAAAATGAATAAAGAATTCTTATTGTTGTTGTTGTTGCTGTTTGCAGGTTTTTTTACTATTAACAAAATGTTATAATTTTTTTAATAAAAAATGCTTTCTTAATGCTTATTATTAATCAATAAATTTTATTTTGGTTTTTTAAGTTGACTTTGAAAATAAAAATTTTAAACATAAATGACCACAATTTATAGTATTAAAATGTTGATATCTAAAATAATTATAGCTAATCTTTTTCCCTGAATATTGTATTAATTGCTTTGATGGCTGCAAGTTTGCAAAGCTATCAAAATATTCAATTTCATTATGATTTTTCCAGTATGCAACCCAATGTGTGCCAGGTCCCTTTGAAGTATCTAGATTGACTATTCCACATTCTTTTTTAAATGGTTTACTTGGAAGAGCGTCACACATAAACACCCCCATAAAATGTGGAATATCTTTAGCATATTTCCTCAGATCAACATCAGAAAGCGCTCTTTTATGTAGCTTTAATAAAAATTTTGCTTATAAGTCCAAATCCTTTTTTATATGGTTTTAGGAACATGCCTTTCCCCATTGCAATAGTTTCCATTTTACTGTTATGACGTTTTGCCTCAGCCAGCTGCTCCTTTCCATTTTTAAGTGCATTTATTGCTTTTGTAATGCCAGATACTCCACCAGTTAGACCGCCAAGTGCACCAAGTGCAGCAAATATAGGTGCAAGTGGGAGAAAACCTCCAGATTTAGGTAGTGGTATTACTCGAGGTGTTTTTATTACAGATTTTTTTCCTTTGACTATATTATTCACAACTTTTTGAGAAATTTTAACAGCATCAACCAAGTTTTTAGTTTTCTTTATTTTTATTTTAGCACTTTTCAATGCATGTTCAAACAGTTAATGATCATTTATTTGAGATCTCTTAGTTTTTCTAGCGTCACCCATACCAAATTTTGTTTTCGCTTTTACTGCGTTAGTAACAAGCCAAGCGTTTGTTTTTTCAGCAAGACTACTATCAGTCGCGTTAACTCTTTGCCAAGACTTTTCAGCTAAGATTTTGTCGGCAATATGTCTTTTTTCCAAATCTTTATTGTTTGAGTATGTTATATCGTGTTGTCTACAAACTGCATCTAAAGGGTTTATTTCATGGTCTCCTCTAGCTAAACGTTTTTTTATTTTGTACCAGGTCCACAAAATTGATAATCAGGTAAATGAAGTTCAAATGGAAGTTTATTGATGATTTTATTTAGAATACCTTTCCCAATGAAAGATGGTTGACGACTGATTATCTTTTTATAAATGATTGCCATAGAAATTTATACTTTTCAAATTAAAGGGTGACGTTAAAGTGGATGAGAACCCATAAAATACCCTGTTTATATAAGTTAACACCATCAACATTAATGTTGCGAAATAAATTAATTCTTTAAATAATAAAAGCGCTGACACAGAGTCTATTGCACTTCCTCTGTGAACTAAATTTCGGCAACAACAGCAGCGACGTCGGCGCGTGTTGATAATAGCTTAGCTAAGGCATTTTTACGTTACTTTAAGTTTAGTTTTGTTTTAAGAGAACACTCTGTTTTTACCAATCAATAAAGACGGTTGTGGGTTGCTCCCCAACCAATAATAAAAAATATTTTTTTTATTAAATTTTAATGTAAAATAAGTTAATTGGCGCCCAACGTGGGGCATCTAAAATCGCGATCGTTAAATCGGAAAAAAGTATAGTTAAAAAGTGACTTAAAACTTATAGCGTACACATAATAAATAAAAGCATAAATCGGCCTTAAGTAGCCCGTCGCTTAAAATTGCACGACATTGGGTTCCCAAAGGAACGAGAAACGAGGCCCCTAAGTATCCAGCCAGTCAGGAAAAAAGGAGTTGATAGCATTCAGCAGCCGCTCGTTCTACAGCTGTACACCGCAAGGATGTTGCTGTTATTGTAAGATCTAGTTTTAAGAAATTTGTGCAATTAAATTTTATGCTTCAAATTTAAATCAAATTTTATATGAAAATTTAAAAAGTGAAAGGCTTTATTGAAATCAAAAAATCATTTATTTAGGAATTTTAAAGTGTTTATTAAAATTAATAAGAAGTGAATGTCAAAAGTGAAAGGTCTCAATAAAATCAAAAATAGTTCAGAAATTTTAAAATCTTTACAATTAATATTAAAAATATCAAATAATATTAGATATTATTTTTTTCCAGAATTTAAATTAAAAACATATAACAAAATTTATCACACTGCGATTCCGAACTTCGGACCCTCCAGTGTATAACAAAATAAAATCTAAACAAAATAAATTTAAACAAAATAATCTTGAAACAAAATATAAAGAAATATATTGAAACTGTGAAGTTGTAGCCGAAAAAAAGGCCGGGCCTTCCAGTTTATAAATAAAAACCAAACTATAAACTTTCCAAAAATTAAAAAGCAAATTTTTTAGTGTATTTTTTAGTGTATCATTTAGTGTAAATACTCAGCAGGTGGATCAGGACATCGATCCGCAGCATAGGGCACGGTTAGGAGATCTTGATCGTATACCGTTATAAGAGATAAGCGTTATAAGAAATAAGATTGTAGGAAATGCAGATGCGGTTCTCGAGTCCTACAACACGCCTATGAACTGGGAAAGTATCTCTCAATGTTTGATGCTTCACTACGCATACAAGAGAGATTTAGGTACATTAGAATACCAATTGACCTCTCTTATACAGGGAAACTACACCGCACAAGAATTTTATCAAAGGGTCTATAGCCACCTGTCTCTAATATTAAATAAAATTACCTGTATGGAGGTAGGACAAGAAGCTATGAACCTTTTGACGCAGACTTTCAGAGATAAAGCCCTTGACACTTTTGTCAGAGGACTTAAAGGCGATCTGCCTAGTTTATTGAGTATGTGAGAACCAATTGATTTGCCACAAGCCCTACACTTGTGTCTTAAATTAGAAAATCAGAATTTTAGATCAGTTTATGCAAACAGGAACAATATAAAAAAAATCGTTTAACAATGTACCACCACCACCACGTAATCAACACTTCCGACCCGTTCGGAAAAATGGTCAACCATTTTTTCCCCAACTAGCTCACATACCACCACCTCCAAGGCCAAGCCACAATTATTTGAAACAAGGACATTATCAACCACCTCGCATTCAAGGACAGAGATTTGACAATGCACACTATTCTGGGCCACCCAGAAATTTCCAGCAATATGGAGCAATACCGAAAAATCCTCAACAATATGGGCCTATTCCACCTCGTCCATTTGGATCAAAACCGGTCACTAGACCAGAGCCAATGGACATTGATCAAAGTGTCCAAACGAGGAATATAAACTATATGAATCGACTTAACAACCCCGGATTGCAAGGTAAACGACCACCAAATGATTATCCAGAAGCTAGGAAACAACAAAGAAATTTCCACTTATCCACTGAAGTTGCTTGTTCTCCTCAAGATAAATTTAACTCCATGAATGAAAATACATATCAAGAAGAGATTCAAAAAGTTGATAATGAATTTGATCAGTCGCTTCAAGAATATGTCGAAGAACAAGAAGTTCCAGAATTTTATAATGATAACATAGCAATTTCTGATATTCATTTTTTAGATTGAATGCGTCCTCTCTCCCGTATTTCGAGTGCAAGACAGAGAGTGGACAAGTTTTAAAAATACTAATAGATACAGGCTCTAGCAAAAATTATATAAGACCAACTCTCGTAACTAAACCCATTCCCAACAAAACAATCTTTTACGCAAATTCAATTGGAGGAGACGTACAAATAACTCATCACACCAACACCTATCTCTTTGGCATAAAAATACCGATTAAATTTTTCCTTTTACCCGAACTAAAAACTTTTCACGCTATACTAGGTAACGATAGCCTGAAAGAATTAGGAGTCGTCATACACACCCGGCATAATTTCATGATTTTAAACAATAATACTAAAATACCACTCAAAGAATTACCTTCAACTCAGGTACATAACACTACCCTCAGGACAGATCACATGAACCCCTCACAAAAAACCAACTTAGACAAACTAGTAAATACTTATGCAAACCTATTCTCCGAACCGGATGAAAAATTAACCTTTACTACAAAGGTCGTAGGCGAAATACGAACATTTTCAGAAACACCAATCTACGGAAAATTTTACTCTTATCCAATGTCGCTCAAAGCCGAAGTGGAAGAGCAAGTTCAAAAACTATTAGAAGACGGAATCATACGACCATCGAGGTCCCCGTATAACTCACCAGTGTGGGTTGTACCTAAAAAGATCGATGCTAGTGGAATAAGGAAACACAGAATGGTTTCTTGACTATCGTAAACTAAATTCTGTTACGATAGCAGATGCTTACCCAATACCAGAAATTAATGAGGTATTGGCCCAATTAGGAAAGAACAGATGGTTCACTGTTTTAGATTTAAAAAGTGGATTCCATCAAATACCCCTCAGAGCATCCGACATCGAAAAGACTGCATTTTCGGTGAACAATGGCAAAAGAGCGCTAGATGACATATTGCGTTTACATATCGGAAAACGGTGTTTTGTATACATAGACGATATTATTATTTTTAGCAAAGGCGAGAACGAACATATTAAAGATATTGAACGAATTTTTAAGACCCTACATGAAGCGAACATGAAAATACAGTTAAATAAATGCGAATTTTTTAGGGAAGAGGTTGAATTTTTAGGGTTCATTGTATCTCACAAAGGAGTCAAAACAAATCCAGAAAAAATTAAAGCTATAATAGAATTTCCATACCCCAGAACATTAAAGGATCTCAGGTCATTTCTTGGACTCTCTGGATACTACCGTCGGTTTGTAAAAGATTACGCCAAAGTGGCGAAACCTTTAACAACTCTCTTAAGAGGGGAGGATGGGCGAGTGTCCAAGAACTTTTCAAAGAAAAAAATAATTCAACTTGATAACGCAGCGAGAGATGCCTTTGACAAACTTAAAAGTATACTCTCATCCATAGATACAATCTTAATATATCCTGATTATAATAAAAATTTTGAGCTGACTACCGACGCCTCTAACTATGCCATAGGTGCCGTTTTAAGTCAAGACAGAAGACCGATAACGTTTATTTCAAGAACGCTTAGTGCCACCGAGGAAAACTACGCGGCAAACGAGCGAGAAATGCTTGCAATTATTTGGGCTCTCAACTCGTTACGTAACTACCTGTATGGATCAGCAAAGGTGAACATTTACACCGATCACCAGCCGTTGACGTATGCTTTAAGCACCAAAAACAACAACTCGAAAATGAAGAGATGGAAGGCAATCTTGGAGGAGTATAACTATGAGCTTCACTACACACCTGGGAAAAGTAATGTGGTAGCTGATGCCCTCTCTAGACCACCTCGAGCTGACCAAATAAATTCTTTAACAGACACTATCCACAGTGACGAAAGCTCTGGCGAAAATCTTATAGCTTCAGTAGAATGCCCTATAAATGTATTTGAAAATCAGATATTTATACTTTTAGGTGAAGAATCTAGCTATCAATTTAAAATTCCATTTCCACGTTATCACAAGCATATCATAGTTCAAAATAGTTACTCTGAGAATAATCTAATTGACATATTGAAAAGATACCTTAACCCAGATGTCACTAATGGTATTTTAACCGAAGAGCAAATTATGGGAAAAATTCAAACGATCTAACCCATGCATTTCAGTAATTATAGAGTTAGGTACACTCAAAGCCAAGTTCAAGACTTAACAGACGAGACCGAACAAGAAGAGGAAATTTTAAAAATTCATAAAAGAGCGCATCGAAATAGCCGTGAAAATAAGCAGCAATTACTCGAAAAGTTTTATTTTCCCAAAATGAACACTAAAATTAATAATTTGCTCAAGCAGTGTAAAATCTGCAAAGAATTTAAATATGACAGACACCCTAATAAGATTCCGATATCACCAACACCCATTCCACAGTACGCAGGTAAAATATTACATATTGACATTTACCATACTGACAAGAAGCTAGTCCTTACTGCAATAGATAAACTTACAAAATATGCTCAGGCCCACGTTATTAATTCAAAATCAATTGAAGATATTCGCGAACCACTGAGGAAAACTTTTTTTGCATATGGAGTACCAAGAATCGTAGTCATGGATAACGAAAAGCCCCTTAACTCAGCATCTATCTGCTTTATGTTAGAAGACCAGTTAGGCATTGCAATTCACAAGACGCCTCCGTACACCAGCTCCGCAAACGGACAAGTAGAACGGTTGCACTCAACATTATCTGAGATAATGCGCTGTCTAAAAACAGATCAAATTCACAGGAGCTTCACAGAACTATTGGACCGAGCAGTATATGAGTATAACTGCACTATCCATTCAACCATACAGAAAAAACCAATTGAAGCATTTTTTGGCAGGAGAGTTACGATCGACCCAGAACCTAGGTACAAAGCTAACTGCAAGATACAGGAAAGAAGTAGTAAAAGAGGATAAAAAAGATATAATAATTACAGATTCAGGAAAAGTTGTGCATAAAAATCTTATTCGTAATTAATTAATTAGTTTTATTTACCCACAGGTTATTTTTTCAAACAGTTTTATGTGATGTACACATTGTGAATTACACGGACACTCAATTAGTGACAATTCATGACGGCTATGCCAAAATTCAGGAAGGAACTTTCAAATTTATCCACCTAATCGACCTAAAGCAGTACGACGACTTTTTACAGGAAATAAGAACAACGATTTACAAAGATATCCCTAAGGCTAACATATTTTTTCCAACATTACAACTTGAACTTCAACAAACTATGGACATACTAAGGACAATGGAACCATTTCAAACTAGCAGACAGAAACGTTCACTTAATTTCCTAGGGACAGCATGGAAATACATTGCAGGAACACCGGATCATGACGATATGGAAATAGTAACGAAGAACTTAGACGAACTGACAAATAATAACAATCAACAAGTTATGATCAATAAGGCATTCAATGAACTTATTAATAAGGTCATAAGAACCACAAATGAAATAATGAATAACATAAAAAAAGATAATTTTCTAATACAAGAAACAATATTTATATACCAAAATAAGTTAAGATTAATAAAAGAAGAACTAGTCAATATCAAATATGCCATACTTTGGGCAAAAAATAATATAGTAAATTCAATGTTGTTAGATAAATCCGAACTAAAATTAACGCTTGGAAAGCTTAAAGATGAAAACATGCCTTTCACTAATATAGACGAAGCATTAGAATATGCTAAAATAAATTTACTATATAATAATATGAATATTATGTATGTTATTAAAATTCCACTTACGACAAAAGAAATTTATAACAATTTGTTAATTAAAGCGGTTAAGAAAAATGATTCAATAATAAATGTTCAATACAGAGAAATTTTAAAATTAAAAAATGAACTATATGGTGTAAAACAAACATGTAACAACTATAATGAAATTAGAATTTGTAAGAAAGAAAATTTAGAAGATATAAGTAAAGGAAATTGTATCAGTAGACTATTACAAGGATTAAATTCAACATGCGCCTTAAGTAACCATCAACATATACCGAACGTCGAAGAATTACACCCAGGACTACTATTTTTAAATGGATTCAACGGGAAAATGCAATCGGAAACAAATTATTCTCTCAAAGGGACCTTTATAGTGAAATTCCACAACTGCAGCATACAAATTAATGGACAAAATTATTCAAATTTAGAAGCACCTACAGTTAGATTACAACAAGCAATTATGCAACCATCTCCAGTAGAAGGAAATAGAGTTAACTTGCTCTCATTAGAAGCGTTGGAAGAAGTAAACATTAGAAATATTAATCAGTTAAAAAATCTCCAAAAAAAGACAACAATAAACAGATTGACAATTGTAATATTTGCAATTGCTATCATAACCTTCATCATACTTACGTTACGACCCCAGACGAAATCAAAGTTGATCATAAGCGAGTCAAACACATTCGCAAAGGTCATTGCTCCAGAACCTGAACCACAGCAAATACCGAGAATTCACAACTTACCATACTTCTAGACGATTGGGACAATCGCATTTAAGAAAGGAGGAGTTAACACCAGCAACATTAATGTTGCGAAATAAATTAATTCTTTAAATAATAAAAGCACTGACACAGAGTCTATTGCACTTCCTCTGTGAACTAAATTTCGGCAACAACAGCAGCGACGTCGGCGCGTGTTGATAATAGCTTAGCTAAGGTATTTTTACGTTACTTTAAGTTTAGTTTTGTTTTAAGAGAACACTCTGTTTTTACCAATCAATAAAGACGGTTGTGGGTTGCTCCCCAACCAATAATAAAAAATATTTTTTTATTAAATTTTAATGTAAAATAAGTTAATTTATATGCTATCATTTAGAAGTTTTCATAATGCGATTCTTAAAACAACATAAATCGATTACCGTAAAGAATATTGATTCAAAGTTAAGTACATTGCTACCAAACTCTATTCGCGGACTTATTGTTGGACCTTAAAATTGTGGAAAAACTAATGTAATGATAAGTCTTATTGAAAGTCCTAATGGACTAAAATTTAAAAATATTTACTTATACTCAAAGTCAGCAGAGCAGCCTAAATATAAATACTTGGAGCGGCTAATAAAACCTATTAAGGAGATAAAATTTGAACATTTTCCAATAATGATGACGTCATATCTCCAAGCGAAGCCAAGCATGATTACCTAATTCGTGATACACTTAATCGCGAATCAAAACACCTAATTCGTGATAATGCTAATATGATTATAATATTTAAACAGGATGAGATGAATATAAAACACATTTATAGCGATCATGTTGGTTCTGATATGTCTTTTAAGACATTTCATGACTTATGTTCAAAGTGTTGGAAAGAAAAATATGGCTTTCTAGTAATTAATAAGGATGACCCCATTAATAATGGTCGCTATAGGAAAGGATTTGACTTATTTATAAGTTCATAATAGAAACAGTATTGGTATTTTAAAATTAGTATATGAACTTTTACTAAACTGATCTGTACTATTAAACAGCTAACTGCAAAAACTGGCCTGCATTGTTAAATAGCCAACAACCAAACTATTTAATACTACGGTGTATTACTATCAGCTAAGACTGATTTATACTGAATTTATTACTCGGGTCTGTTTACCTTTTTTTGTTTTGGCTATCAAAATGAGTGAAAATTTAGTTAAAAATCTTATTAAGACTCGAAATATTATAAAAAAAGAAGTATAAAAGTCTTTAGCTCGGAGAAGTTGCAAATGATAAGCTATTAGACTTTTAAACCAATAACAAACCCATTAAAAAAATACTTCAATCGACTAATAATAATAATACAATATTAAAAACTGAAAAATATTCAGATAACTCTTTTAAGGATAATAAAGTTTCTACTAGCACACCATTAAAAAAGGACAAGCATGATTATACTAAATTTTCTCCAAGCTTTGATAGTAAGGAAATCGATAAAAGTTCATCCGCGTTTAAATCATTTGATGTTGAAAATGATAATGATAATGTTGATAATGATATGGAAAATGGTAATGATGATGATTAAAATAATGTTGATAATGATATGGAAAATGATGATGATAACACCACCATTAATCCAAACCAAAGTATTCAATTTGATTTATCGCAGGTCAATTTAAATAAATTTGATAAAACGTACGGTCCTCATAAGGTTAAAAATCAAATATGGAGATTGGGTAATGAATCCCTCACATTTGATTTGAGCAATATAAATGTAGGTAACTCGCAATGGCCTCGTCAGGTTTATATGAACTATTAGTTTATAAGAAACCAAACAGTTTTAATGAAATGGATTTAAATGCTTATAAAAAAATATTAGAGATGACTAATGCTCATAGAAGAAATTACAACGCCAACGGAAAGCTTAAAGTTAATTGCTAAAACAATATACAAAGATTATAAGAAAACTATTCAAAGAACAAAAAGTTCATAGGGGCAAAGGTTTGATGAAGCTGAATAAAAAAAAAAACCGAATTATATATATTGGGATGACCCCAACGAGCTGGTTGATAGATTACGTCTTTTGATTTCATCATCAACTGCCGGTCACTCAAATCATAATAATGAAATAGTTTGAATTATTGAAGAATCGAGAGAAGCAAAGATTATTGTATAAATATGCTGTACAAATATAAAACAATCGGTATTCATAAAATGCCTATCGATAAGTTTGGTCATTACATCGGTACCTCTGAAAGATATCAAATAATACACACCAAGATTCATTTGGATAGTGATCGTAATTTCAACTTCAACTTGCGGAGAATAAAAAATATTGCTAATCCTATATTGGAAAACGATGCTGTAAATAAAATATGAAAAGTTATTTTGAAGAAATAAAGAAACAAATTAATACATTATATATAGAAAGAATTAAGGAAGTGGAGGATCGTTTTCACGAATTAATACAACAACAAAACGTATTGCTTACAGAAAAACTTAAAGATTTAGAAACTCTCTTAAGTAAATTGATACAAGATCAGAGTATCTTAAAGAATAATCTAAATGAATCGCTAAAAGAAGAAAGATCGTTATTAAATTATAAATTTAATGCAGCTGAAAAACGTCTTAATGAAACTATTATTATGAGAACAAAGATGATTACGAAACATTTGAACATAGAAATATAAATCGTGTTGATTTTAATCCTATATTAGCAACACTTAAATAAATGAAATATAAGAAGACACTACAGATGGAAAGACAAGAATTGGTTCAAGAGCTGCATAAGCAAGCACGCAGAAATTTTATCCGACAACGAGTAGTAACCAATGAAATAGACGATCTTTGGCAGGCAGATCTTGTTGAAATGGGTGTTTATTCAAAACATAACAAAGGTTATCGGTTTATTTTAACAGTAATAGATACATTTTCAAAGTTTGCTTGGGCTGTTCCTGTAAAGGCAAAAGGAAGTGCGGATATTACCAATGCTATGAAATCAATTTTTATATTAAAGAGAATACCAAAGAACTTACAAACCCATAATGGCAAAGAGTTTTATAATAAAACATTCCAAAACCTGATAAAAAAACGTAATATCAAACACTATTCTATATATAGCATCATGAAAGCATCTATTGTGGAACGATTTAATAGAACTTTAAAAGGAATGATGTGGAAAAGGATTAGTTTACAAGGAAATTACCAATGGATTAGTATATGTAAGGATTTAATTAATCAATATAATAGCAAAAAGCACAGAACCATTGAAATGATGCCAAAGTCTGTTAATATAGAAAACGAACGATCTGTACTAAAACAAGCTTATAATCATCCAAAAATTTTCAAATATGGTAAACTACAAGTTGAAGACCACGTTCGAATTAGCAAATATAAGCATATTTTTGCAAAAGGATATACTCCAAATTGGACAACTGAAATTTTTAAAATTCGAACTACACAGAACACAAACCCTGTTACTAATTTATTGGAAGACTATCAAGGGATCCCGATCATTGGTGGATTCTATGAACATGAAGTATTAAAGACACATTTTCCCAATACATACTTGATTGAAAAAGTTATTAAAACCAAGGGACAACAAGTTTACGTTAAATGGCTAGGATTTTCAAATCATCATAATTCTTGGATTAAAAGAAATGAAGTTCAATAACAAAATATTATTTACATATTTCATGAAAAAACTTTATATGAAAATAATAAATCAATAAATAATAGCTGTTGTAAAGAAAACTTCTTTATTTGTAAAAAATGTATTACTCTTAAGAAAGTATTTAACTTTTAGTATAAATAAAGAAAGATTATAGACTTTTAAATATATTAAAGTTGTTATTTAATACTTAAATCATATAAAATAAACACCGACCATCAGTTTATAACAAATACTCGTAATGTCAATAACAATCTCTTTAAGCGGTACATCATCAACACTGATAGGAAAATATTTTCCACCAATTGAATTGAGCGGAAAATATGTTTGTGGACTTATTGACTTTGTAACATTTAATTCTATACCCAATGTAGATGTACAAAACAATCTATTTCACATAGGAAAACATACTAATACAGTCCAAGTGGGTTCATTTGAACTCGAAGATGTTGCTTTTTTCTTGGAGTCATCTATAAAGAATATTAATAAATCGATTTCCCTTGTAATTGAATCCAACAACAACACTCTTAAAACTGAAATTGCAACATCCATAGATATAGATTTTTCGAAACCAAACAGTATAGGACAGCTATTTGGATTTAACAAAAGGTTGTTGCGAGTAAATGAATCATCACATGAGGATTATTATGATGGGGGTGTGCGATTTGAATCTGATTTACCTTTGAATATTACGAATGTTAACACAATACGAATTGAATGTAATTTAACAACTGGGTCATATATTAATAACACTTCAGTACAAACTATTCATGAATTTCCTCTCGATGTCTCACCTGGATATAAAATAAATGAGAAGCCTCGAAATGTCATTTACTTACCTGTCAACTGTCAAGAAATAAACAACATAGCCATAAGAGTCTTAAATCAAGACGGTGATCTTATCAATTTTCGAGGAGAAAAAATTTCTATAAGACTTCATTTTAAGCCCGAGTAAGAAAATGACAATCTACACTAAGAATAATAAAAGCGTAATTGAAAAAGCTTTTATTTAGTATTTAGTATTTAGTCCTGCATCAATACTCGATCAAGTACATACAAAAAAGAAACCGTTGACAACATCTTACATAGAATATTTAAAATCCTTGGGATTTCATCTTCAATAATGAACGAAATATTAAATGTCCTTAAAAAACCAATGTATGATGAGAGTATTATAAAGAGGGAACATCATAGCTACTCTCCATATTTGAAATCATTCAACAATAATGATGAGATTCGTATACCAATTCAAAATCTGGATCTCTTTGTCCTACCAGGGAAAGATGTGGGAGCAACAGGAGTGAATTTTAAAAACAACTTTGTTTCATATTTTTTTGATGAAATTCGGTATGAAATTAATGGTTTTGAAGTTGATCGTACTCGTAATCTTGGAATTTCATCCACCATGAAAAATTTTGTATCATTGAATGAAGCAATTCATTAAAAAACGCTGGTTCGTGCCTTGAATAAAATTTCACATTGGAAAAAACTCACTTTAGTTGCTGTGTACCGCTGAAAATGTTGATGGGTTTTGCCGAAGATTATACTAAAATAGTATTAAATTCAAAGCATGAGCTTATCCTCCAATGTGCTTCATCTAATGATAGATAATATCATCCTACTAATGCAGCAGAACAATTAAATTTTACAATACTCGATATAATATGGAAAATGCCTCACATACAAATATCGGACTTTGCGAAATTGGAAATGTACAAGATAATTAGCAACAAAGATCCTATTTTAATTCCTTTTAGAAGTTGGGACTGTCACATAAATCCTATGCTACCAAAAAGTACAAAGGGTCTTATGGAATGTAGAACTGGCTTCGCAAAATGAAAGACCTAGATTTCTCATCATTGGTTTACAAATTGAGACGAGCAAAGAGCAAGGAAACACTTTGGATCATTGTAATATATTTAATTTAAAAGTATATCTAAACTCTAATTCATATCCCTATACTGATTTAAATAGTCGCTTTGAAATGGGACAGTATGCTGTTCTACAATATATGATATGTATGCGAAATATCAGAAAAGTTATCATATGCGGGAACCTCAACCATTGCTAGATGTCTTTAGATATAAAGCTATTGCACCACTTATTGTTGTTGATGTAACACATCAAAATTAAGCAGTTAAAGTTGGACCTATTGATATACGAATTGAATTTGATACCGAAGCAAACAAATCAATTCCAGATAAAACGTCAGCCTACGGTTTGATAATCCACGATCGTTTAGTCGAATACTCCCCCCTATACAAGTGAAATAAGAAGAATAATTTAACAAGTGAAATAAGAAAAATAATTTAACTACAGAAAATCAAATAATTTTTTCATTATATAAAAAATAATGATTTTTGATAAGAGTAACCTTTAGTTAAACGATAAGAACATTTCAAAATTGTATTATCAAAACTTTAAAAGAAAAAAAAATTATGTACCAAAATAATTTATAAGAAGCAAACATACTAATCTTACAATTTTCAACTAAAACATTTGTTTAGAATTAATGAATATAAAGATAATAAAAAATATAAAACTATTTTTATTTGTTTTATTTTTATAAAACATTATTTCATTTCGGAGTCTGATTTTTTGTTGCAGATATACATATTCAAACATGCTGATACTAATAAACATACTATTACTGCTACTGCTCCTGTTACTGATACTACTACTGCTACTGATACTAATACTGCTACTGCTACTGCTACTGATACTGATACTGCTACTGATACAGATGCTTTTTTTGCAGTAAGCAGTTTTCAGTAAGCTGTAGTTATATCAGTTATTACATAATAGTTGATAGTTACTAAGTTACTCATATCAAAATTTAGACTTTATTTAAAACCTTATAAGCACAATTTTTAATGAAGCTACATAAAAGAGCTCTTTCTGATGTATATCTGAGGAAATATGCTAAAGATATTCCACATGTTAGAGGGGTGTTTATGTGTGACGCTCTTCCAAGTAAACCATTTAAAAAAGAATGTGGAATAGTCAATCTAGATACTTCAGAGGGACCTGGCACACATTGGGTAGCATACTGGAAAAATCATAATGAAATTGAATATTTTGATAGCTTTGGAAACTTGTAGCCATCAAAGCAATTAATAAAATATTCAGGGAAAAAGATTAGCTATAATTATTCTAGATATCAACATTTTAATACTATAAATTGTGGTCATTTATGTTTAAAATTCTTATTTTCAAAGTCTACTTAAAAAAGACACATTTTCGATAGTATCGTAAGTATAGACGTAGAATTCCTTTTAATAGAGAAAAATTTTGTTTTTTTTTATATTTTTCAAAACTATTTTAAAGCGTTTCATCTTCTAAATAAAAATTATTCAAAAAAAAAACTTGTTGTTGTTGTCCTTCTTCAAACTTACCTGATCTAAAGAGCTCACAATTAAATTCATGTAAAAATTTGTTATGTTTTATAAAAAGTTTTCGTTTGATATATTTGGTGATGATTTTTTTGTTCTTGTTAATTTTTTTTATTGGTTAAAACTAAATGTAATTCAAAGTTATGTTTAATTAATGGAAATAAATATACGTAAATTTGAATTATTTATTTTTCCTTTAGTAAAGAGCATATACATATATGTTAGGGCGGGCCAAATTTTTTGTCGATTAAAGCCACCCCCTGGGATGATTCTATAGACAATTCTAAGCAACTTTGGTGAAGAAACCATAGGTCTATCTCGATTTTCGAGTCTCCCACTTTTCAAAAATTGATTTTTCCCCTATAACATCATTGATTCAAAATTCGATTTTTTATTCATCGTTATATTATCTTTTTTATGTGTATATGGGGGGTTTTTGGGGTCGAGAAATTCATTTCTGATCTTTATTTTTACCTATGACCACCGCCAGAGGGCGTTTCATGCATATTTTAACTATTTTTCGTCTATTTTCTGAGAAAAATTTAAATTTTTTTCGGTAATATTGATATTTATTTTATTTTTTGTCAACAGAAATTCAACCTAAAAACTAAGAACATGTGCAAAAAAAAACAAAAAAATTAATTTAGTGGAAGAAAAGCGAAATAAGTTATTTTTGAAAGTCTTTCTTGCTTTCCAGTCTGGGGTATTTTGCACGGCTTTCTGATGTAACTGCCATAACACTGTGTCGATTTTTTTGTAAAACACGTTTAGAAACGCTAGCCAGCAACTGAACATGTCTTTCCGTTGCTTGTATGTGTACCGGAATTCTTGGATCAGGCAATGGTGGATCATCGTATTCTATATATTGTTCCAAATGATCATACGGAATGGTATGCGTAAACGGTGGTTCGAATAAGACATCATCTTTATTTAAATCAATCATATTCGTATAATCTTTACAATTGAAGTTTATCAAAGGTTTTTGATAAACTCTAAGATGTGCCGGATCGTACAGATTTCTTCGGTAGTGTAAAATTTTCTTGATTGCGATGTTTCGTGTCTCTTTTTTATCATCAAATAACATCGCTAACAGAATATTTTCGGAATGTGCGTAATATGAATTGTCTTTAATGACATTATTCACAACTTGGCGTAGATTTGTATCCAAATATTGTGTCCAACGAATGAATTTGTGAAATAATACACTACCGAAGACCACCGAATTATAGTACTTGATGTTGAAGTGCATCGGCACATACACTTTCATTATGTATGTTGCCAGAATTTTCAAATTCCTTGATGGATTTTCAGTTGACACATACAACCGCAACAATCTATTCGCCTTGGTGAGCCAACGTGAATGTGCTATTGGTCCTGGTTTAATGTGAGACAAATCCGCAGGAACAACACCATTCGAAATTGCATTGGCCATTTTGTATAGGTACTTTGAATCGGTGGATAATTCAAATGGATCTAAATCAGGTGGCATGTTCTCTAGCACGATTATCTCGAATTCATCTATAAGCTGAAAAAAAAGAAATTAGATGAATTAAATGCAATTTTACCATTTAATAATGGAAAAAATCGATGTGAAAAATGATACATACCGGAAGATTTTCACACGTTTCAATTTGTTTGCCCAACGTTCCGGTTGTTGTTCGTGGTCCAGTGGTCGATGATTTGTCCAAAGTGTTAAACAAATGACGAAATGGCAGCTCGTTGAAGTGCAGAAGGCATACAAACCAATGCAGCGGTCTATTTAAATGCAATTCAAATCGACGCAAAATCCCATTTCTTACGCCAGTATTTGTTGGCTCACCATCACAGCATATTCTTTTTCGACGATTTCTTTTTCGACGAAGAATCCATTCAATGTCATCAATTTGTGTTCAGCATCTTCATTTTCGACTTTTGTGTAGCCTATCAATCGAGAATTTGGTTCCTTCAAAACAACTAGATGTGGTTCTTTCACCATCCTTGGATGCAACTTCTCATCGATTTTTTCCATTGTTAAAGCATAATTTTTTCGGCCGTCGAATGAAAATGCTATCAAATTGGATGCATCATACTGCTTACGAAGCAATTCTTCTCTGCATTTGGCTTTTTCTCGACGCACTTTATTTTTATCCATGATGATCGGATTGCCATGTGCATCTTTTACGTCAATGTCTTGCATAAGGGATGTTGCGAGTGCTGCTGCTATTCTATCTGACACACCAAATCGATCACACATCGCAGCGAAGTTCGAAGCATCGTATCTGGGAGTATACGGTCCTCGTATCAGTGGCGGAACATCGTGTGGATTTGAACTTGGCTCATCTGCATCAGTACTTGGTTCATATGCTAAATGGGTCTCTTCAACGCTTGTTGGTATTATTGTTGACGTTGGTGCTGGCTCTTCAACTTCTGGCACGAATTCCGGTATCGTCAATCTTCTGACATTATTTTGATCTCGCATAAACTCTTTCAAATGATCTGGAATCAATCCACATGAGCATAATGCTGCCTTCAAGTCACATTGACATTTGCCGATGTAAAATAACTCTTTTGTAGATTGCACGAACGTTCTGAATGTGGCGATTTTTGGATGTTTAGTTTCGATTTGATACTTGTCAATCAATGTACCCAATTTTCTACCAACACTTTTTTTGTTATAATTTCAACATTAAGTTGACTCCAAATTTCAATCAATTTGTCTGTTACGTGCGGTACGAATGTTTTATACGAAAACATTTTGTTTTCGAGTTTAGCACGTTCGGCCAAGAAAAAAAAACATCTTAAAATATCCTGTTTCGTTGGCAGATTGAGTCCACTCAAATCACAAGATGCACCAAAAACAGCAACATCGTGCGAAGGCAAATGCTTCAAATGAGTTTCGTTACTTGTTGATGTTGTTGCGGTTTGCGATGTAGACGGCAATGCATCCATTGCATACATAAGACTTAAAAAATAACTGAAATTAGTATATTTTAAAACATTTGGTTCGAATATATTTTTTCCACCTGCAAATTGGTAAAAACGCAATGGTAAAAATGATGAGAATTTTATTTATATTAGTTACGTTTCTTGTTAGAACGTATTAGTTTTTACACACTATGTGGGTGTTACTGGTGTTGCCTGGTTTCTCCTGGGTGCGTTGGTAGTCGGTGGGGATGATGTTGCTGCTGGTGGCGGAAGTAGGTAGGATATGGGGTTTCTGGGACAATGGAGCAATGGAGCCGCTTGTGTAAGTTGACGACACTTTTTGCGGTTTTTGATAAGAAGTTGTATAAAATGTAAACATTTTTGTTATCTCCGTCCGTCCGTCCGTTTTGCGGTTTTTGATAAGCAGTTGTATAAAATGTAAAAATTTTTGTTTTTTCAACGCTTGGGAATATAACAAATTGTCTTCTGCGGTTTTTGATAGGCCGTTCGATAAAATATAAAAATTTGTGTTTTATCAATGCTTGGTAAAATAATAAATTGTATTCTGCTGTTTCTTGATAAGCCGTTGCATAAAATATTAAAATTTTTGTATTAACAATGCTTGGGAAAATAATGAATTGTCTTCTGCGGTATTTTGATAATATAACCATTAAAATCAAATATTAAAAGACAGTTATGAAATATTTTAAAATAAATTTTATTAAACATTTAGAATATATGTTATAATACAAGCTTAATGTCTTGTCACTAATAGAAAGTCCACCGTGGTTCCTTAAAGATAGCTGCATACAAATTATAGACTTTTCTCATAGTTTGGTATCGTGACCACAAAGTTGCGCAATTACAAATGTCACACATTTCCTTATCCGAATTTTCAGCATAACAGCAGTCTACCCTATGTAAACCATGTATAGAGTATGCAAAACGTAGAGATGATCTCATTTCTGTAATCATGTCTTGAAAAGCTTTAACATGATCAGGGTCTATTGATTTTTCATATTTTATTAAGAACTTTTCTAGTTCGCACGATGAAACCATATGTGATTGTTGATGGTGAGAGGTATACTTTAAACTAATCTATTTTAAATTATTCTTTATTAAAACCAAAACCGTGATAATGTATAGATAAGAATGCAAATTTCTTGAATTTATCAAAACCCAAAACCGCGATAATGTTCAGATAAGAATTAAAATTTCTAGAAATGATTTTTCAACTCGCGCTCTAATGGGAAATACTATAAAATGTCAAGAAACTTATTGGCATTTAACATTCAGTTTTTAATGTTTTAAAGTCGTGAAAAGAAAACATATACAAAATTAAAATGAGTGAAATATTAGATGATCTCAATAATATTAAATTGAATCAAAAAACGGAGTTCATAAAACAATGTTTAAGGTTGTCTGATATCCCTCTAAATAAACAATTACGAATTCTGAAAGCGGGACGGAAAGACACCATCTTTGGGACGAAAATCATGCTGGAACTGGAAAAAATTTAATCTTTCTACCACAATGCTACAATGAATTAAAGGATAAAACTCTGGAGGCGATGAACACAGGATCATTTACATTTAAAAAAATTGATGGATGGAAACAGCAATAAAACTGATTTTGAGTTTTATAATACTGAAAAAAACAATAAAATTAAACAAAATAAATAGTTTTACTAAAAAATAAATTTGATATGTTTTTATTTTAAATGTAAAATATCAGTACACTTATAAATGTAAAATTGATTACCAATAAATTGAACAAATCCAAATATTGATTTTTTACTACATTTAATATTCTTTAGAGTGCTGACTTTTTTGTAATTATAGATAATCCCCATTAGTTGCTTTAGAAATTTGTCTTCGGAAAACCATTCGATATCGCTTCCAATATCCATTTTAGAGGGAGCAACGTGCATCAAGTCAACAGTTTCATCCTTCAGCACTTCATCATTACACCATTGTTGAATTATTTTTTTCAATCTACAAACTTCTACATTATTTTTATAATTTATTTCAAAAGATGGTTTTTCCTTATGATTTTGTATAGTAATTGTAAATTCATCATCTTTAAATAAATTCAACACATTTAAATCGTCATGTTTAATGTATTTACTGCAACTAGCAGGTTGAACATCTTTTTTCTGTCCTTGTTGTTCTTTAAGGTTTTTTTGCGTTTTATTGATTTTTTTAGTTTTTTGAATACAGGTTCCTTGATATCGTCAATAGGTTTCTCTTCACCATGAGTTTCCTCAAACATTTTATTAAAGTCTTCATGACATTGCAAAAGTTCATTCCCGAAATAATGTTGCTGTTGTTGAAGTTGAAGTTGGATTTGATGGTTTTGTTGCTTTTCTTCATTCTTACTAATATCATTCTGTGTGTCCTCTAATGTTTTATCCAAATTTTCATAGCATGTCTGAAGTTCACTCAAAAAATCCATGTCCTTGTCAGCACCTCAAAATACATCCTTATTAATTTTTTGTTTGTTAGTTGTAAGTAAGGTGACTTTTGATTTTACACTTTTATATGTTTTCAAAATGTTGAAACTATTTATAAGAAAATTATATATATATATTTATTTATTTATTTATTTATAATAAATTTATTTATTAATAAATTAATAATTAATGAAAAGAACAATTTTACAACGGTTTAAATTATATATATTTGTATAAAGTTGAATTATTTTATTCGCCTCATCTGCCATAAGTTCAAATGATGAACAACCACAATTGTCTGGTCCAACTCTACAATTATCATCTGACCACGGACAGTTTTCAAAATGTTCACCAAATTGAGAATTTACTTTTCTCAAACTATTTTTGTATTCCATTTTCGTTTGAATGTTAACAAGTCTATCCTTTTCATCCTCCGGTATGATATGTGAAAATTTTTCAAAAAGGTATAGATATCCTTGATGGTAGACATTTTTTCTTTTTAAACTACTGTATATTATATATATCCTACTGTATATGTAACGTTTGATAGTAAACATTAACATCAATAATTGTTGGTTTTATACCATAATTTGACCGTTCGTATAATTCTTGTCGAGTGTTGTCATCATTATCATTTTGATTTATAGCGCCATTATATGCAATGCAATAGATATTAATTGTACGTAATTCATAATTGCTATAGTAGGAACATTTAATTCGTATTTCAAATGTTTCATATTTTAAATTAAAGTGACGATGGAAAACTCCTGAACTTTCATAAATTCCACCAGTTTGCATTTCTTTCTCTAAATTAAAGTGACGATGAAAAACTCCTGAATTTTCATAAATTCCACACCTTAAAACAGATGTTCTACTTCTCACTGATGTTTTCGAAAATTTTAGAAAAGTATGTAAATTAATTTACAATCTTGATCCTTATCAATATTATACAGCTCCCGGACCATCTTGGGGAGCAATGTTAAAGTACACAAAAATTGAATTAGACCTGCTAACAGACATTGACATGATTAAATTCATTCATAAAGGAATACGGAGAGGTATTGTGCAATGTTCCAATAGACATGTTAAGGCAAATAATAAATATATGGATGACTTTGATGTTACAAAACTGTCAAATTATCTCATGTATTTAGATGCCAATAATTTATATGGTTGGGCAATGTCTCAATATTTGCCTGAAGGAAATTTTGAATGGGTTGATGATGTATCAACATTTCAGTTAAATGAGCATGCTAATGATTCTTGTGAAGGATATATTTTAGAAGTTGATTTAGAGATATCTTCTGCAAAGCATGATATATATAATGACTTACCGTTTTGTTCAGAAAATAAAAAAAGCCCGATCGGTAAACATCAAAAACTTATAATCGATATGAATAAAAAATCAAATTATATCATTCATTATGTTAACTTACAACAATGTTTACAAAATGGAATAAAACTTAAAAAAATTCACAAAATTTTAAAATTGAAACAATAACCATTGTTAAAAAAATATATTGATTTGAATACTTTTCATAGATCGCAAGCTAAAAATGATTTTGAAAAGAACTTTTTCAAGTTATTTAATCATGCTGTCTGTGGTAAAACCATGGAGAATGTAGATAAGAGGAAAGATGTTAAAATTGTTTGCGAGTGGGAAAATAGAGGAAAAAGATTGGGAGCTAGAAACTTAATTGCTAAACCAAATTTTCATAGCTCTACAAGATTTACCGAAAATATGGTAGCAATACATACCCTATATGATAAACGAATTAATATAGGGTTTGTAGTTCTAGAACTCTCTAAATGGAAAATGTATGATTTTCACTATGATTACATGCTTCCAAAATTTAGAGAGAACTTAAGTTTATGCTATATGGATACTGACTCTTTCAATTCAATTCAATTCTATCTATTCTCTATCTATTCTATTAATCTATTCAATTAATACTGAAAACTTCTATAATGACATTAAACCTGACATTCATTTAAAATTTGATAAATCCGACTACAAACTCAACAATCCTTATGAGATAGAACGACAAAATAAAAAGGTATTAGGTCTCATGAAAGATGAAAGTAATGGAAAAATAATAAGGGAATTCATTGGTTTGAGGGCAAAAATGTATTCTATTAGTGTTGAGGGCGATGATGATATCAAAAAAGCTAAAGGGGTAAAAAAATCAGCTTTGATGTCCCTCAGTATTGATGATTATAGAAAATTTATTATGTTAAAATGTTAACTTTTAGATCTAAGATTCCTAAGATATATACACAAGAAATTGAAAAAATTGTATTAAGTTATTTTGATGATAAACGTTATATTAGAAAATGAAGTTAATACCCTTGCATTGGGACATCGTAGATTATTAAATAAAAAGCTTCAAAACTTAAAAAATAAAAACAAAATAATTTTGTGTTTTAAAAATAGTTTTTATTATTTAAAATGTAATATCTTCAGAAAATATTCTCAATCTCCTGAAAGATAATTCACAACATCAAACTTTGGTAAAACTAACGTCATGATTAGTCTTATTGTGGATTCAAATGGCTTAAAGTTTAAAAACATATACATATATTCAAAATCCTTATATCAACCAAAATATGAATATTTGAAGAAACTCATTATGTCAATAAAAGGAATAAATCTCTATACTTTCTCAGAAAACGAAGATGTTATAAGTCCAGATAAAGCTAAACCAAATTCAATTTTCATTTTTGATGATGTTATTTCTGACAAACAAAGCACTATACGAAAATATTTTAGTATGAGCCGTCATAAACAAATTGATTGTTTTTATTTGTGTCAAACCTATACAAAAATTCCTAAGCATTTATTACGTGATAATGCAAACATGATTATTACATTCAAACAAGATGAAACGAATTTAAAACATATTTTCAATGATCATGTTATTGGAGACATGGATTTAAGAATTTTTATAAAGATTTGCAATGAATGTTGGAAAGAAAAGTATGGTTTTGCTGTGATAAATAAAGATTATAAACAGGTGTCGCTATCGAAAAGGTTTTGATAATTTCATACATATATAAAAATCACATCACCACCTGTTACACCTCAGATCAGTATCAGATATATACCAGATCACTATCAGATATACACCAGATAAGTACCAGATTTTAGACAGCACACAGAAACAGTAATCATGAAAATACAAGCCTTAATGTTTTAACAAACCTTGCTAACACTCGAAATATCTTAAAAGAAAAATTAAAGGAAATAAAATTAGGTGAAATAGATCGAGTTAAATTGCTTGAAATTACATTTCAACCCATTTCAAAGCCATTCAATGAAATAATTGAAAAGCTTTATAAAGATGAACACAATGAATATAATAAAGAAAACAAATCATTTTAATCAACCAATATAAGAGAAAAATTATAATTAAAGTAGAAATAGTTACTATAGATTGAGATTTTAATGTATCACAATGATTTTTGTGAATTATCTTTCAGGAGATTGAGAATATTTTCTGAAGATATTATATTTTAAATAATAAAAAACTCTTTTTAAAACACAAAATTGTTTTGTTTTTTATCGTTTAAGTTTTCAAGCTTTTGATACATTTTTATTTAATAATCTACAATGTCCCAATGCAAGGGTATTAACACCATTTTCTAATATATAACGTTTATCATCAAAATAACTTAATACAATTTTTTCAATTTCTTATGTATATATCTTATGAATCTTAGATCTAAAAGTTAACATTTTATCATAATAAATTTTCTTATTAAATAAACATTTTCTATAATCATCAATACTAAGGGACATCAAAGCTGATTTTTTTACCCCTTTAGCTTTTTGATATCATTATCGCCCTCAACACTAAGAGAATACATTTTTGCCCTCAAGTATTCTAACCCCCTTATTTATAAACCCTTTTTAGCGGCTAAGTTGCTAAAAGGAGATTTTAAACATCTTTATTAGTTGTTTAAATGTTAGTATATGTTAATCAAATCAGTTGTTTAAATGTTGGAATATATTGAATAAGTAAGACCAAGTAGAGGACAACCTAACGAAGCTTGGAATTTTCAACTGGCGTCAGCAAGCGAAAGACAGAAATGGCTGGCGCAAATTCTTAGATGAGGCCAAGACCGACATGCGGTTGTAGCGCTAACTAAGTAAGTAAGTATATATTGAATAAGGGGCTAGCAGGCTTTAAACAACATTAATCGTCTTGCCCAATATAAAACAGCACAATCAAATCTGTTGTTTTAATGCTGAAATCTATTGCATAAGGGGGTAAATGTTTAATAAAATTTATTTAAAAATATTTCATAACTGTTTTTTAATATTTTATTTTAATTGTTATATTAAGACAATTCATTATTTTCCCAAGCATTGATAAAATATAATTTTTATATTTTATGGAACTGATTATCAAAAAACCGCAGAATAGAATTTATTATTTTCCCAAGCATTGATAAAACACAAATTTTTATATTTTATGGAACGGCTTGTCAAAACCGCAGAATACAATTTTTTATTTTCTCCAAACTTAATTGTTAGATTTTTAATCGTATAAAAGAGCTCAACAGAAGAAAAAAATCATGCAAAAGTTATATTTTCGGCAATTATGTGGCTAGGAAAGCGGGGAAAAGTTATATATCAACCACCATCGTTACTTTCGTTTGCAGCGGCGATTGTACTAAATTACAATAAAGTACCTTTATTCAAGTCAAAAACTGAACTAACAGGAGAGGAAAAATTTGGTCGTCTGATAATTTTTCGAAGTAAATTAGTGTTTAAATCTATAAATCGATTTCATAACACTGATGAATACCTGTACTTAGTACCTATTGCAGCTGAACGTTTGGGGAAGATCACCTTTGATTGAGTAGAGCCCATACGAATTTATAATTAATAATTTGTTTAGAATGTATTTCAATAAAATAAAAATAAGTCTTTATTCTAAGTAACATTATTCATAATCGAAAATAAAATAAAAAAACTATAAATAAATAAAAATACATAAAAATGGTTTGTTTTATTTATGATTTTTATTTGAAGCTAGTATACTGAAGCATTGTTTTTATTTTATTTTATTTTTTGAAAAAACTCTGATAAGACCCTAAAAAACAACAACAAACACATGGCTGACTCACAAGCTACACTTCACAACCCACTCCACAAACCGCAAATCATCAAGGCACAAAGCACCAAACCACCTCCACCTCCACCTCCCCCCGACCCCAGCCCCCCAGGACTTGAGCTTCGACACTCAGGCCTGGAGGCCTGGAGAGCCTGAGTGTCGAAGCTCAAGTCCTGGGGGGCTGGGGTCGGGGGGAGGTGGAGGTGGAGGTGGTTTGGTGCTTTGTGCCTTGATGATTTGCGGTTTGTGGAGTGGGTTGTGAAGTGTAGCTTGTGAGTCAGCCGTGTGTTTGTTGTTGTTTTTTAGGGTCTTATCAGAGTTTTTTCAAAAAATAAAATAAAATAAAAACAATGCTTCAGTATACTAGCTTCAAATAAAAATCATAAATAAAACAAACCATTTTTATGTATTTTTATTTATTTATAGTTTTTTTATTTTATTTTCGATTATGAATAATGTTACTTAGAATAAAGACTTATTTTTATTTTATTGAAATACATTCTAAACAAATTATTAATTATAAATTCGTATGGGCTCTACTCAATCAAAGGTGATCTTCCCCAAACGTTCAGCTGCAATAGGTACTAAGTACAGGTATTCATCAGTGTTATGAAATCGATTTATAGATTTAAACACTAATTTACTTCGAAAAATTATCAGACGACCAAATTTTTCCTCTCCTGTTAGTTCAGTTTTTGACTTGAATAAAGGTACTTTATTGTAATTTAGTACAATCGCCGCTGCAAACGAAAGTAACGATGGTGGTTGATATATAACTTTTCCCCGCTTTCCTAGCCACATAATTGCCGAAAATATAACTTTTGCATGATTTTTTTCTTCTGTTGAGCTCTTTTATACGATTAAAAATCTAACAATTAAGTTTGGAGAAAATAAAAAATTGTATTCTGCGGTTTTGACAAGCCGTTCCATAAAATATAAAAATTTGTGTTTTATCAATGCTTGGGAAAATAATAAATTCTATTCTGCGGTTTTTTGATAATCAGTTCCATAAAATATAAAAATTATATTTTATCAATGCTTGGGAAAATAATGAATTGTCTTAATATAACAATTAAAATAAAATATTAAAAAACAGTTATGAAATATTTTTAAATAAATTTTATTAAACATTTACCCCCTTATGCAATAGATTTCAGCATTAAAACAACAGATTTGATTGTGCTGTTTTATATTGGGCAAGACGATTAATGTTGTTTAAAGCCTGCTAGCCCCTTATTCAATATATACTTACTTACTTAGTTAGCGCTACAACCGCATGTCGGTCTTGGCCTCATCTAAGAATTTGCGCCAGCCATTTCTGTCTTTCGCTTGCTGACGCCAGTTGAAAATTCCAAGCTTCGTTAGGTTGTCCTCTACTTGGTCTTACTTATTCAATATATTCCAACATTTAAACAACTGATTTGATTAACATATACTAACATTTAAACAACTAATAAAGATGTTTAAAATCTCCTTTTAGCAACTTAGCCGCTAAAAAGGGTTTATAAATAAGGGGGTTAGAATACTTGAGGGCAAAAATGTATTCTCTTAGTGTTGAGGGCGATAATGATATCAAAAAGCTAAAGGGGTAAAAAAATCAGCTTTGATGTCCCTTAGTATTGATGATTATAGAAAATGTTTATTTAATAAGAAAATTTATTATGATAAAATGTTAACTTTTAGATCTAAGATTCATAAGATATATACATAAGAAATTGAAAAAATTGTATTAAGTTATTTTGATGATAAACGTTATATATTAGAAAATGGTGTTAATACCCTTGCATTGGGACATTGTAGATTATTAAATAAAAATGTATCAAAAGCTTGAAAACTTAAACGATAAAAAACAAAACAATTTTGTGTTTTAAAAAGAGTTTTTTATTATTTAAAATATAATATCTTCAGAAAATATTCTCAATCTCCTGAAAGATAATTCACAAAAATCATTGTGATACATTAAAATCTCAATCTATAGTAACTATTTCTACTTTAATTATAATTTTTCTCTTATATTGGTCGATTAAAATGATTTGTTTTCTTTATTATATTCATTGTGTTCATCTTTATAAAGCTTTTCAATTATTTCATTGAATGGCTTTGAAATGGGTTGAAATGTAATTTCAAGCAATTTAACTCGATCTATTTCACCTAATTTTATTTCCTTTAATTTTTCTTTTAAGATATTTCGAGTGTTAGCAAGGTTTGTTAAAACATTAAGGCTTGTATTTTCATGATTACTGTTTCTGTGTGCTGTCTAAAATCTGGTACTTATCTGGTGTATATCTGATAGTGATCTGGTATATATCTGATACTGATCTGAGGTGTAACAGGTGGTGATGTGATTTTTATATATGTATGAAATTATCAAAACCTTTTCGATAGCGACACCTGTTTATAATCTTTATTTATCACAGCAAAACCATACTTTTCTTTCCAACATTCATTGCAAATCTTTATAAAAATTCTTAAATCCATGTCTCCAATAACATGATCATTGAAAATATGTTTTAAATTCGTTTCATCTTGTTTGAATGTAATAATCATGTTTGCATTATCACGTAATAAATGCTTAGGAATTTTTGTATAGGTTTGACACAAATAAAAACAATCAATTTGTTTATGACGGCTCATACTAAAATATTTTCGTATAGTGCTTTGTTTGTCAGAAATAACATCATCAAAAATGAAAATTGAATTTGGTTTAGCTTTATCTGGACTTATAACATCTTCGTTTTCTGAGAAAGTATAGAGATTTATTCCTTTTATTGACATAATGAGTTTCTTCAAATATTCATATTTTGGTTGATATAAGGATTTTGAATATATGTATATGTTTTTAAACTTTAAGCCATTTGAATCCACAATAAGACTAATCATGACGTTAGTTTTACCAAAGTTTGATGTTGTGAATTATCTTTCAGGAGATTGAGAATATTTTCTGAAGATATTACATTTTAAATAATAAAAACTATTTTTAAAACACAAAATTATTTTGTTTTTATTTTTTAAGTTTTGAAGCTTTTTATTTAATAATCTACGATGTCCCAATGCAAGGGTATTAACTTCATTTTCTAATATAACGTTTATCATCAAAATAACTTAATACAATTTTTTCAATTTCTTGTGTATATATCTTAGGAATCTTAGATCTAAAAGTTAACATTTTAACATAATAAATTTTCTATAATCATCAATACTGAGGGACATCAAAGCTGATTTTTTTACCCCTTTAGCTTTTTTGATATCATCATCGCCCTCAACACTAATAGAATACATTTTTGCCCTCAAACCAATGAATTCCCTTATTATTTTTCCATTACTTTCATCTTTCATGAGACCTAATACCTTTTTATTTTGTCGTTCTATCTCATAAGGATTGTTGAGTTTGTAGTCGGATTTATCAAATTTTAAATGAATGTCAGGTTTAATGTCATTATAGAAGTTTTCAGTATTAATTGAATAGATTAATAGAATAGATAGAGAATAGATAGAATTGAATTGAATTGAAAGAGTCAGTATCCATATAGCATAAACTTAAGTTCTTTCTAAATTTTGGAAGCATGTAATCATAGTGAAAATCATACATTTTCCATTTAGAGAGTTCTAGAACTACAAACCCTATATTAATTCGTTTATCATATAGGGTATGTATTGCTACCATATTTTCGGTAAATCTTGTAGAGCTATGAAAATTTGGTTTAGCAATTAAGTTTCTAGCTCCCAATCATTTTCCTCTATTTTCCCACTCGCAAACAATTTTAACATCTTTCCTCTTATCTACATTCTCCATGGTTTTACCACAGACAGCATGATTAAATAACTTGAAAAAGTTCTTTTCAAAATCATTTTTAGCTTGCGATCTATGAAAAGTATTCAAATCAATATATTTTTTTAACAATGGTGATTGTTTCAATTTTAAAATTTTGTGAATTTTTTTAAGTTTTATTCCATTTTGTAAACATTGTTGTAAGTTAACATAATGAATGATATAATTTGATTTTTTATTCATATCGATTATAAGTTTTTGATGTTTACCGATCGGGCTTTTTTTATTTTCTGAACAAAACGGTAAGTCATTATATATATCATGCTTTGCAGAAGATATCTCTAAATCAACTTCTAAAATATATCCTTCACAAGAATCATTAGCATGCTCATTTAACTGAAATGTTGATACATCATCAACCCATTCAAAATTTCCTTCAGGCAAATATTGAGACATTGCCCAACCATATAAATTATTGGCATCTAAATACATGAGATAATTTGACAGTTTTGTAACATCAAAGTCATCCATATATTTATTATTTGCCTTAACATGTCTATTGGAACATTGCACAATACCTCTCCGTATTCCTTTATGAATGAATTTAATCATGTCAATGTCTGTTAGCAGGTCTAATTCAATTTTTGTGTACTTTAACATTGCTCCCCAAGATGGTCCGGGAGCTGTATAATATTGATAAGGATCAAGATTGTAAATTAATTTACATACTTTTCTAAAATTTTCGAAAACATCAGTGAGAAGTAGAACATCTGTTTTAAGGTGTGGAATTTATGAAAATTCAGGAGTTTTTCATCGTCACTTTAATTTAGAGAAAGAAATGCAAACTGGTGGAATTTATGAAAGTTCAGGAGTTTTCCATCGTCACTTTAATTTAAAATATGAAACATTTGAAATACGAATTAAATGTTCCTACTATAGCAATTATGAATTACGTACAATTAATATCTATTGCATTGCATATAATGGCGCTATAAATCAAAATGATAATGATGACAACACTCGACAAGAATTATACGAACGGTCAAATTATGGTATAAAACCAACAATTATTGATGTTAATGTTTACTATCAAACGTTACATATACAGTAGGATATATATAATATACAGTAGTTTAAAAAGAAAAAATGTCTACCATCAAGGATATCTATACCTTTTTGAAAAATTTTCACATATCATACCGGAGGATGAAAAGGATAGACTTGTTAACATTCAAACGAAAATGGAATACAAAAATAGTTTGAGAAAAGTAAATTCTCAATTTGGTGAACATTTTGAAAACTGTCCGTGGTCAGATGATAATTGTAGAGTTGGACCAGACAATTGTGGTTGTTCATCATTTGAACTTATGGCAGATGAGGCGAATAAAATAATTCAACTTTATACAAATATATATAATTTAAACCGTTGTAAAATTGTTCTTTTCATTAATAAATTAATAAATAAATAAATATATATATATAATTTTCTTATAAATAGTTTCAACATTTTGAAAACATATAAAAGTGTAAAATCAAAAGTCACCTTACTTACAACTAACAAACAAAAAATTAATAAGGATGTATTTTGAGGTGCTGACAAGGACATGGATTTTTTGAGTGAACTTCAGACATGCTATGAAAATTTGGATAAAACATTAGAGGACACACAAAATGATATTAGTAAGAATGAAGAAAAGCAACAAAATCATCAAATCCAACTTCAACTTCAACAACAGCAACATTATTTCGGGAATGAACTTTTGCAATGTCATGAAGACTTTAATAAAATGTTTGAGGAAACTCATGGTGAAGAGAAACCTATTGACGATATCAAGGAACCTGTATTCAAAAAACTAAAAAAATCAATAAAACGCAAAAAAACCTTAAAGAACAACAAGGACAGAAAAAAGATGTTCAACCTGCTAGTTGCAGTAAATACATTAAACATGACGATTTAAATGTGTTGAATTTATTTAAAGATGATGAATTTACAATTACTATACAAAATCATAAGGAAAAACCATCTTTTGAAATAAATTATAAAAATAATGTAGAAGTTTGTAGATTGAAAAAAATAATTCAACAATGGTGTAATGATGAAGTGCTGAAGGATGAAACTGTTGACTTGATGCACGTTGCTCCCTCTAAAATGGATATTGGAAGCGATATCGAATGGTTTTCCGAAGACAAATTTCTAAAGCAACTAATGGGGATTATCTATAATTACAAAAAAGTCAGCACTCTAAAGAATATTAAATGTAGTAAAAAATCAATATTTGGATTTGTTCAATTTATTGGTAATCAATTTTACATTTATAAGTGTACTGATATTTTACATTTAAAATAAAAACATATCAAATTTATTTTTTAGTAAAACTATTTATTTTGTTTAATTTTATTGTTTTTTTCAGTATTATAAAACTCAAAATCAGTTTTATTGCTGTTTCCATCCATCAATTTTTTTAAATGTAAATGATCCTGTGTTCATCGCCTCCAGAGTTTTATCCTTTAATTCATTGTAGCATTGTGGTAGAAAGATTAAATTTTTTCCAGTTCCAGCATGATTTTCGTCCCAAAGATGGTGTCTTTCCGTCCCGCTTTCAGAATTCGTAATTGTTTATTTAGAGGGATATCAGACAACCTTAAACATTGTTTTATGAACTCCGTTTTTTGATTCAATTTAATATTATTGAGATCATCTAATATTTCACTCATTTTAATTTTGTATATGTTTTCTTTTCACGACTTTAAAACATTAAAAACTGAATGTTAAATGCCAATAAGTTTCTTGACATTTTATAGTATTTCCCATTAGAGCGCGAGTTGAAAAATCATTTCTAGAAATTTTAATTCTTATCTGAACATTATCGCGGTTTTGGGTTTTGATAAATTCAAGAAATTTGCATTCTTATCTATACATTATCACGGTTTTGGTTTTAATAAAGAATAATTTAAAATAGATTAGTTTAAAGTATACCTCTCACCATCAACAATCACATATGGTTTCATCGTGCGAACTAGAAAAGTTCTTAATAAAATATGAAAAATCAATAGACCCTGATCATGTTAAAGCTTTTCAAGACATGATTACAGAAATGAGATCATCTCTACGTTTTGCATACTCTATACATGGTTTACATAGGGTAGACTGCTGTTATGCTGAAAATTCGGATAAGGAAATGTGTGACATTTGTAATTGCGCAACTTTGTGGTCACGATACCAAACTATGAGAAAAGTCTATAATTTGTATGCAGCTATCTTTAAGGAACCACGGTGGACTTTCTATTAGTGATAAGGCATTAAGCTTGTATTATAACATATATTCTAAATGTTTAATAAAATTTATTTTAAAATATTTCATAACTGTCTTTTAATATTTGATTTTAATGGTTATATTATCAAAAAACCGCAGAAGACAATTCATTATTTTCCCAAGCATTGTTAATACAAAAATTTTAATATTTTATGCAACGGCTTATCAAGAAACAGCAGAATACAATTTATTATTTTACCAAGCATTGATAAAACACAAATTTTTATATTTTATCGAACGGCCTATCAAAAACCGCAGAAGACAATTTGTTATATTCCCAAGCGTTGAAAAAACAAAAATTTTTACATTTTATGCAACTGCTTATCAAAAACCGCAAAACGGACGGACGGACGGAGATAAGTCAAAACCATAAAAACTATCATCAACTTGCACAAGCCAAAACCGCAAAAAAGTGCCGTCAACTTGCACAACCCAAAACCACAAAACCGCAAAAAGTGTTGTCAACTTGCACAACCCAAAACAGCAAAAACCGCAAAAAGTGACGTCAACTTGCACAACCCAAAACCGCAAAACGGACGGACGGACGGAGATAACAAAAATGTTTACATTTTATACAACTTCTTATCAAAACCGCAGAAGACAATTTGTTATTTTCTCAAACATTGAAAAACAAAAATGTTTACATTTTATACAACTGCTTATCAAAAACCGCAAAACGGACGGACGGACGGAGATAACAAAAATGTTTACATTTTATACAACTTCTTATCAAAAACCGCAAAAAGTGTCGTCAACTTACACAAGCGGCTCCATTGCTCCATTGTCCCAGAAACCCCATATCCTACCTACTGGCGGAGCCTTGTGTCGTTAATTGCTGCGGCTGTCTGGTGATGTACCGTCTGGTGGTGCTGTTGGTATGCCGTGTAATGCACTCTGGAGTATGCGAAAAAATTGACGCGTTTAAACAATTATAAATACGAACACAATTTCTGTACTTAATTTACTTTAATTTTATTTATTTAAAACCAACTAAATTCCATACGCAAAAAAACGAACCAACGCGGTTAAAGGAATGCGAGAGAAAAGCCAAAACGGGAGAAAAATCACTAAACATATGACAGCAAGTGTCAAAAGGCCGCACTGAACATCAACAACACAAACCCATCGCCGACCGTCAGTACACATCAATGCAGTTTGCGGTGGGCGACGAGTTTGTTCAGTGCGGATATTAACAATTGACTTACTTAAAATTAAGAACAATAAATGTCAGAGATAAAAAGTCCGCAAAGCAGCAGAAATAATTTTGGTTAAAATAGGCATGAAACGCCCTCTGGCGGTGGTCATAGGTAAAAATAAAGATCAGAAATGAATTTCTCGACCCCAAAAACCCCCCATATACATATAAAAAAGATAATATAACGATGAATAAAAAATCGAATTTTGAATCAATGATGTTATAGGGGAAAAATCATTTTTTGAAAAGTGGGAGACTCGAAAATCGAGATAGACCTATGGTTCCTTCATCAAAGTTGCTTAGAATTGTCCATAGAATCATCCCAGGGGGTGGCTTTAATCGAATTTTTCGGCTCCATACAAATTGGCCCGGCCTAATATATGTATATTATAAAAGTAATTTAAAATTAAAATTTTAGTTAACAAAATAAATTATTAATATGGCAAAAATATAATGCATAATAGGGTGGTTAAATTTTAAGGGCCGATGTTGAATGTGAACCACACCTAAACGTCAAGTTTTTTCTGCATTTCATTTGACATTTCTCAATTTCAGAATAGTTTAATTTGAACCATGGAAAGATACACAATCGAGCAACGCGTAAAAGTTATTCAGGCTTATTATGAAAATGGACGTTCAAATCAAAATGCATATTGTGCACTTCGTGATTTTTTCGGTCAATTTAATCGTCCAAAGGTGCGTACAATCGGAAAAATCGTGCAAAAATTTGAGCAAACCGGGATGTGAAAACACCATTGCATGCTAGTACAACTTATACTGCAGAAAATATTGCTGCTGTTCGCGATAGTGTGGCTGAAGAGCCGACCACCTCAACTCGTCGTCGTGACCAACAATTGCACCTCTCACGCTCGTCGTTGATGAACATTATGCATAAAGACTTGCATTTACATGCTTACAAGGTGCAATTGACTCAAGAACTAAAGCCTCTTGACCATTTCAAGCATCGTCAATGGTCAGAATGGTGGCAAGAAATGGCAACAGTAGACAATCAATTCGAAAAAATCATCTTCAGTGATGAGGCACATTTTCACCTCAGTGGATTTGTCAATAAACAGAATTGCCATATTTGGGCGAATGATAATCCAAGAGTGATTGTCGAAAAATCAATGCACCCACAAAGAGTGACTGTTTGGTGCGGTTAATGGGCTGGCGGCATTATCGGGCCGTATTTTTTCTGAAATGAGGCCGGTCAGGCAGTTACTGTAAATGGTGTTCGCTATCGTGAGATGATAACGAACTTTTTATGGCCCGAATTGGAAGATATGGATGTGAACGATATGTGGTTTCAACACGACGGTGTCACTTGCCACACAGCTAACGAAACAATGGCTCTTTTGCGCGACAAATTCAATGGCCGTGTTATCTCACGTAGTGGCGATGTCAAGTGGCCGCCAAGATCATGTGATTTGAGACCGTTGGACTTCTTTCTTTGGGGTGATTTGAAAGAAAAGGTGTACGTCGATAAGCCAGCAACAAGTCAAGAGCTAAAGGATGAAATAATTCGGCACATTAACGGCATAGAACCTCAATTATGCCTCAGCGTCATCGAAAATTTTGACCATTGGATGGAGGTGTGTCACCGAGGTCGCGGCGGCCATTTGGCCGATATTTTGTTCAATACATAATTGAACCATACCATACCATTGAATTTATATTATCAAAATAAAAAGAAATGACAATAATTTCCTAAAAAATTTGTGTTTTATTCAAAATCAACATCGAGCCTTAAAATTTAACCACCCTTTGTAAATAATTTGAATTTATTATGGTATTTAAAAAATAAATGGATCTTTGTGGTATTTATGTCTAAATGTTTTTTAAATTATTTGTGCAAATGGGACTTATTGTGGTATATTTTAATGCGAATGAGATTTTTGTGACAATTTTAAATGCATACGGAATTTGTGGAGGTATTTTTAAAACGCGTGGTATTTTTGTGGTAATTTTTAATGATTGTGAGATTTTTTGATATTTTTATTTATTGCGGTGGAAACTTTTTTGTTTATCTTTACCATGGTAATTTTTGTTGTATTTAATTTATGTTACTGGGAAAAAAGTAACTTTTTGTCGGAATTGTTTCAAATTTTAACTGGGAAGCTTGGCTAGTAGTAATACATTTTTTTGTAGCCACATACTGGCTCTCTAGCTACATGCATCTGTATTCTCTATTGTATTACAACCCAACAAGCTATGAATGTCACTGTGCCAGCTAAACGGTACTAAAAACGGCAGCGTCTGATTTGCTGGTATGAAAACGACATGTTTTTGCACCTTTAAACCATTCTCTATATAATTGTAGTCTTTTTTTATACTTATCAAGAATCGAATTAATGTCATATTCGCTTGATGCGTCGTCCGTTCTTGTCTTTTTTCCCCTCGCTTTTTCACCCGTTTTCTTTTTCACAAAAAAACTCTAAAATATGCATTGAAATCAAGGTAGTGCAGTTGATTTGCCGTTTCTTGTTTAGTTTATTGTTGAAACTTAATAAAAACCATTTCAAGAAAAGGTTTCAATAGTTTAACAACAAATAAAATTACTAAAAAACTTAATAAAAAACTTAAAGTTTTCTATATGACCTTGTTATTTATTGTGTTGATTTTCTATGATTTAAAAACAAATTCTAATTGTTTGATAGTTTAAATCATTCTTGATTTTAAACATAAATTTTAGTTGTTTGATATTTTAAAATCGTTAATTGAGTTTTAGGTCAAGTTAGAATAATTAATTGCTCTAACTAGTTAATCAATCAGCTAACTAATTAATCAGCTAGTGATGTTTTTTCTTTTCATATTGAAAATGTTGGCGCTGTTGTTTCTTTGAAAAAAATTCGTTAGAGCGATTAATTGTTCTAACCTGACCTAAAGCTCAATAAACGATTTTAAACTATCAAACAACTAGAATTTGTATTTAAATCATAGAAAATCAACATTAGTATACAACTTAATAAATGGTACGCTTATATGAAACAAAGAATGCATAGTTTGCAGACAACGAAACGGTCCGCTCCTGTTCTTTTAAAAGTGCACACCGTTTTCAACCGAGCCGATTGGCTATCTCGGAAACGAAAAAATGAAAGCAACTGATGTATATTTATATATATATGTTATACATACATATTAATAAAAAACAACAACAACAACAAAAGCAGCACAACAACGAACGACGTAATTACGAACCAAACAAGCAAACAAAACAACAACAACCTTAAAAACAGCATAAGCTTTTTTTAAGCATTTCTTATACGAATATATAAATTTTTCATATTCTTAGATTTTGCTATTTTTTTTTTAAATATTCGTTTTATTCCCACTAAAACTGATATTTTGGCATTTTTTTTTCTTTGTAGGATGAAGATTAAAGGCTGTGGGTATACCCCAAAGTGTCAAATATCACTTTAAAAAAATTCGTGAAAATGCCCCCATACAAACCGCGCTGTAAGACGTAATTCTACGTCAAAACCAAAATAAAATTTGTTGATTTAATAATAAGCATTAAGAAAGCATTTTTTATTTAAGAAATTATAACATTTTGTTAATAGTAAAAAAACCTGCAAACAGCAACAACAACAACAATAAGATTTCTTCATTCATTTTTTCAGAAGCTTTTCAGTGTATATAAATAATAAAGTGTATACAAAATATGAATAGTACAAAAACTTTCTACACAAGTATAGGGACATTTTTGCAATAATTGTGTATATTACTGTGTGTTATTTTGATTTTATAAATGTCGAAATAAAATATTGCAATATTTTATTAACCTTTTTTATAAAAATAACCTTAAAGATAACATGTTCAGCATTCTTCCTACCTCCATTCCTCATAGACCACATGTGGTGACATACACGTAACATTTTTATTCTTTAGAATACTTCTATCAATGCAAGAGAAAGATCGACCTGTTTTTGTTTGATGTTTATTTGCTTTGTGGTTCTGATGCTTATCTTGTTTTACTTTTCTAGCATAAGGGATGAAAATTTTTTTCACATATATTGCACATTATTATGAAATAGATGTAAGTATGAAAATAATTTTTTCGTTTGTCTATAGAAAATGGATTTTGCTACATAGCTACTGCTTTTTAAAATGTGTTATTTTGTATTTACATGTGTTACTTTTAAATAATTTGTTCGTTACATTATATTCATAGGGTGTGTTGTGCTCTTACTTCTTCTTCTAGGTTTCCTTTATGTTAAATAAAAATTCCTAGGTTTGGCACCTGCTCCATAAAAAATTCCTACAAATTAGACTTTTACATCCACCTGTGTGCAATACATCAAAATTCCCCACACGATCTCACCACCAATTAAAATTCCGCTACACATTTTCACCACCCATCAATCCATAATCCTGCTCCTTGGTCCAGAACCGGCATACAAAATCCTGCTCCTGATCCTTGGTCCGGAACTCTTATACAAAATCCTGCTCCTGCTCCTTGAGCCAGAACTCTCATACCAATCCTTAATCCTTGGTCCAGAACTTTCATACCAATCCTTAATCTTTGGTCCAGAACTCTCACACAAAATCCTGCTCCAGAACTCTCATCTTCTACCTACTTTACACCATGGGTCAGAGTTGTATTTGTTATGATCTTGAAACTTAAAAAATTTGGGGTATATTAGTATATTCAGAAGAACCTGTTCTGTAATCGATAATCCATGTTAGACCTTTCTTTCTCTTGCTTTCAGTTTACATACCGTCGTTATCAGAATATTTTAAAGAAGAATAATTTTAAAAAATTTTAGTAGATTGTATATCAGATCAAGGTGTAGCTTATGGGAAAGCTTATGAATGAACAATTACATGATATGAGTGGTCTACACTTGAGATATAAATGCATATCATTAAATTCATTTGGAATGTTCGCATGCAATCAAATACTGTAAGTGGAGAAAGTGGCCACACTCAGCGCAGACAACAGCTGGCAACTGTTGTGTAAAAATTCGCTGAATGGTAAAATTTTGGTAGCGCTCACTACAACTGATCAGGTAGCATACGCCATTTACAGTCCACCCTAAACAAGTGCTTGGTTTAACTGTCAAAATCGGCTCATGCACATACATTTTGTATGAAGCCTACAAAAACATGCACCGGACTAACGCAACATGAATCGAATTCCAATTTTCACAGTGCGTGCGGATGTGAAGTTGTCTGCATAAACCAAAGTATTAGAACAAAGAGCAATCAGCTGTTATTTATTTATTGATATCAACTGCAAATGGATGAAGTATTTGCAAAATTAAAAAAATTTTACACAATACTAAGTTTATTTAAGATTTTTAAACCATCTGATTAAGCTGGTTCGAGAGCAGCAGTTTTTTCCGCAGCGCACTTGTTTAGGCTAAGCGTAAAATAAAATTGCGTGCCGCTAAGGAACACACCGTAACGCGCACTTGTTTAGGGTGCACTGCTAATCGAGCGAAAAAATTCAATGCTACATGAATACAACTGTTAAATTTACTGTCAGATGCTGCTACTGACGCTGTTAAAAACATAGAAAAACCGAAGCAAATTTAAGTGAAAAACATTTGCAATTGAATTAAATTTACATAAAAATTGTATATAATTGAATTAAATCTAACTCCTGACGTGTAGAGTAGCAACACATTCAGAAAAAACATCGCTTACCAAGGTAGCGCTACCATTACAGCTCACAACAGTTGTCTGCGCTGAATGCGGCCATTGTGCTAGGTACGCAGTACCACATTTCTCTTACTAGTACAAAGTTTTCTTCGCTATTTAGTGTATTTTTTTTAAGTGAACCTTACACGGTCAATCATTTGCCAGTAATCACTTATATGTGTTAGTAAATATTTGCTTGTATGCGTTACACAGATTCGTTGATGGCTTGATTGACCAAAATCTAAATTTTTTTCAAACTGTCTATACTTACAATAGGTTTGTTCCCGTACTCCATTCAAGTAGCTTGAAGTTGCTTGAAAGCGTTATTTTACAAAACGCTTTCTATTTTTTTAGTTTTAAAGTTTGAGAGAGAAGAATAACATGCAAAATGTCACTCTCTAATCTATTACAATTACTTGAAGCTTGTAATGTATATAATTAATTACCTACCAACACTAAATTTTAAGCTACGTTTACCAACACTATATTCTAAATTAACGTTAATTATTTACTTAAGCGCACACTAAATTAACTATGTTATTTATTGTATTATCCCTTTTATTATTTATAGTTTTAAGTTATGTTTTAGAAAGGTATAAAAGAAAGGATTTTAAAATAAAAGAATCAATCAGTAATTTTGATTCAATCATAAAAGAAGTCTTTCTCTTTATTTTAAAGCCTACCTTATCGGCTGACCACTTTAAAAGACTTCTGCGCCTGTGGCTTTATTAAAGAGCTGGCGTGAGGGAACATAGGCAGAATAAACAATCAAGGTGATTTCTGAACCTGTGACCACTACATGGCGATCCTGCCAGGAGACGGCAAAAATTCCTGCCAAGCCTTAAAGGAACCATTAATTCCGGCCACTGGACTGAAAGCCATTTCCATTGAGGATTACTTACGGCGCCAACAGCGAGCAAAAGAAGCTGCGCTTACGCAGATTCCTCAAACGAATAAGCCAAAGCACAGGAGGTCAGGCAAGCAGGTGCGCTTGCGGAAGAAGCTAGCCTGCTTAAGGCAAATAGTCAACAGCGATCCACCACTCCCCTGGCAAATGTCGTGGAGCATCTGGATGGAGATCGCCGAACTTGAAAAGGAGCTAAACACAACAAGGAAAATTAAGAAAAAAAAAACAACAAGTATAACGCTTCTAAAAAAAAATATATTTATAAATAAAAATATAAATATATAAATATATTTGTATATATGTATATACTACGTATTTTAAAAAAAAAATTGTTAAAATGAACTTAAATGAATATAGTTAAACACAATCACAAAAAAAAATTTATATAAAATGTTCTTGTATATTTATTTTATTTATTTCACTGAAGTTTAAAAAGGGAATTTACTCCACAATAAAACGCTTGTTTGAATTTTGTTATATATATATATAAAAAAAAACTTTTTAGAGATTTTACACGACACACACACAGTCTGCAAAATTTCAATATGCAGCATATTTAGCATTATTTAAAGTTGTTGTATTTTTCTTCAAATGCAAGAAAGAAAAGAGTGCAATGCGTACACACACACACCTACACTGCTGTTAATTTTTCTTGGCAGTATAATTGTATAATTTTCTATTACACACTTTTTTTTTCACTGAATATACAAACATTTTTTAAGAAGTTCACTATTATTACGTTTTCAGTTTCACTCATTTTATTTTTTGGAATTTTCGAGCATTTAACTTTGTTTTCACGACCGGCGTTGTTTTCTTCATTATTTCACGTTTGTTTTTGTTCTTTTTACTCGTTGCGCATACTCACCACAGAACTTTCTCGCTGAAAATAAGAACAACGAGCAGATTGTGTTGAGTCCCGCAACAGAGTTGCCATCTACAAAAAAAAATTATATCTTGTGTTATTTCAATAATGCATGACATAATTAACAATTTAAAAGATATATTAAAAAACTTTAAAAAACACCAAATCAAAAATATACATCAGAATATTTAATAAATATTTCACAAAGAATTAGTGAATTACAAGCAAATTTTAAAAAATCACTTGAAAAGAAAAAACAAAGTGAAGAAGAATTCAATGAACTAAAGTTTACAACAGATTTTGAAACAATATATGCAGAATTAACAGAAATTATAGAAGCTAAAACTAGATCAAATAAAATGGCAAGTTTTGATATTTTTAATTGTTTTAAGGTAATACCTGAATTTACTGGGAAAATTTATGACTTAAATAAATTCATAAACACCATTGAAATTGTTGAGAAATCAGTACCAGATGATAAGAAATCTGAATACTTTGAATTTCTTATAAAAACTCGACTAAGCGACACAGTACAAAATAAAATTTTGTTGGCTTCTACTCCAAATTCAACTGCAACTCTAATAAAAGCTTTGAAAGACATTTACAAACCAAAAAAAGACACCTAACGCTGTTTTTGAAGAAATTTTAACACAACGGCAAAATAATGTAAATGTTTCTCAATTTGCAGAAAAAAATTGATAACTTGGTTTCGGAGTTAAACAAGATTCAAATAGCAGAAATTGGTGAAGAAAGTAAGAATGTCATTATAAAATCTAATGATGTTATAGCCTTTAATGCCTTTAAAAAAGGATTATCAAACCACGATATAAAAAATACAATAGAAGCAAGTAGAGTAAAAACTTTTAGGGAAGCGGTTCAAATTGCAGAAGAAATAGAAATAAATAAGCCAGAAAGCCAAATATTTAATTTTAATCTTAACAACACACGCGGTAACAATCAGGCACATTTTTCAGGTAGAAACAATAGTTACAATAGGAATAATTTCAACAGTAGGAATAATTTCAACAATAGAAACAACCAAAATCCAAGATATAGTTCGAATACAACTAATAACAGATTCTTTCATAGAAATTATGTTCAAAATAACCCAAATCAAGATAGACATAGGAATTATAGCCAAGACAATAGAAATCAGAATGTAAGCAATAGAAACGATAGGAGGCAACGAATATATTTAACTGAAGATAACACAGATAATAGGGATGAATTAGATAATACTGGTTCGGGAAACTACTTTTACCCCGAAACCAACACGCCAAATTCTCATCAGGGTTATCGGGGAGAATGAATAATAACATAAACACTAACGATTTAAATATATATAAAAATTCAACTTTCAGCCATGGCTTATACAAATTAAATGATATTACCAATTATGTTCATATCACATACAAAAATAAAAAACTCTCATTCCTTATAGATACAGGAGCAGACATATCGTTATGCAAAGAAAAAGCTATAAATAATGAATACATAAATTTAAACGAATCGTGCAACTTATCAGGAATAACAAATGCTAATATTTCAACCATTGGCACAACAATCATCAATCTCCAGTTTGGCGACGAATTTACTTCTCATATATTTCATGTTGTAGAATCAACATTCCCTTTACTGACAGATGGTATCCTAGGTAGAGATTTCTTACAAAAATACCGTACTAAAATTAACTATGAAACTTTCACTTTTTCATTATCTATAAAAGATGAAGAATACACTTTGCCAATGAAAACAAGATTAGATAAAATAACAATACCTCCTAGAACTGAAATAATTCATCCCATCAACCTAAGTCTCAAAGAAGACAGTTTAATATGCGCTAAGTCAATTTCTGATGATATTTTCTTGAGTAATACTTTAGTACCATCAAAAGGAATAAAACATGTTCGTATACTCAACACTTCGACAAAAGAAGTCACTATAGAGAACTTAAAATTAGATATCAAACCTATTAAAGATTTCTACATTATACACAATAGCATAAAAAATATTAACAACAAAGAAGAAAGGCAACAAGAGCTTGAATAAATTATACAAGTAGGAACAAATGATGTTCCCGCAAAACAATCAATAACAAAAATTTGCAAGGATTTTCAAGATATATTTCACTTAGAACAAGAACCATTATCAGCTAATAATTTTTATACACAGAAACTTTCAGTTGTAGATAATAGTCCAACGTACATAAAAAATTATAGACTGCCACAAACTCAATTAGAAGAGATAAATGAACAGGTACAAAATTTAATAGAAAACTCGATTATAGAACCATCTGTCAGCCCTTACAATTCGCCGCTTTTGATAGTACCAAAAAAAAGTCAAAGTGACACAAAAAAATGAAGATTAGTTGTCGACTACAGGCAGTTAAACAAAAAACTAGTAAACGACAAATTTCCACTGACGAGGTTAGAAGATATTTTAGATAAATTAGGAAGAGCAAAATTTTTCTCGACCCTCGATATGACTAGCTCATTCCACCAGATCGAATTAGAAGAGTCCTCCAGGCCACTAACAGCATTTTCAACTCCAAATGGGCATTACCAGTTTAAAAGACTTCCGTTTGGATTAAAGATATCGTCAAATAGCTTTCAAAGGATGTTGAAAATAGCTTTATCAGGATTAGATTCTAACGCATTTCTGTACGTGGACGATATCATTGTATTTGGATGCTCTTTACAACATCACAACGAAAGTTTAATAAAACATTCAATAGACTTCGAAAATATAACTTAAAACTAAATCCAAAAAAATGTGTATTTTTAAAACCCGAAGTTATATACCTAGGCCACTTAATCACGGAAAAAGGCGTTAAAACTGACCCTAACAAATGTAAAGCTGTAGAAAAATATCCTATTCCAACCAACGCGGATGAAACAAGACAATTTGTAGCCTTTTGCAATTATTATCGCCGGTTCATACAAAATTTTGCAGAGATAGCTAAACCTCTTAATAACCTACTAAAAAAGAACACAAAATTCATCTGGACTGAACAATGTCAAAGAGCTTTTACAGAATTAAAAAACCACAAATTTTACAATATCCGGATTTTGGGAAAGAGTTCGTGCTTACTACCGATGCATCTAATTATGCACTCGGCGCAATACTATCACAAGGAGAAATAGGAAAAGACTTGCCCATATCTTTTGCTAGCCGATCCCTAAACAAGCATAAAATAAACAAGCCAGTGATAGAGAAGGAATTGCTAGCTATACACTGGGCAATTAATCATTTTCGTCCATATCTATATGGAAAAAAGTTTTTAGTAGATACGGACCATCGACCTTTGGTAGCGCTATTCACCCATAAAAACCCTTCATCTAAACTCACAAGAATTAGACTAGACTTGACAGACTACGACTTTGAAATCATATATAAAAAAGGTAAAATTAACACAAATGCAGATGCATTATCTCGAATAAAACTAGATTCGGACATTTTAAAATCAATGATTCCAACTACAGATGACGACCAAACGAAACGAACATTAATAGTGATTAGAAGTATGCAAAACAAAGAAACCAACCGTATGAGTAAATGCAATACTAAAACGAAGCCTGAACAGATTTACATTTGGGATTGTACTTCCTTAACGGATATACACAATATGAAAAAATTAAAATTTATTGTCGACACGAACATAAAGAAAGTGTTAGCTGAATACAAAGAAAATGAGATCGTAATTAAATATAACGATAATCCAAAAGAGAAACTAGATTCAATTTTGGAGAAGTTATTACTTACTATAAAGAAGTATAAAGTTTACGAACTAGCTCTTAATGAGGATGATGAAATATTCAATGTTTTAACAAAAGAAGAATTTAATAAAGAATTTCAAGAGAGAATTAAAGATAGTATCCCTCTAAAAATATTAGTCTACAAGTCGCCTAAAAGAATAAAGGATGACATAATTAAATACAAACTTATTCAAGAATTTCACGATTCACCGTGCGGGGGTCATTTAGGCATAAGAAAAACTATAAATAAATTAAAGCAGCGCTACGTTTGGAAAAATTTGAGCAAAATGGTCAAACAGTTTGTTACAGACTGTAAACAATGTGCAATAAATAAACAAACTAAAAATATTAAAGAAACACTAACAATAACTAATACACCAACTACAACTTTTGAAATAATTTCCATAGATACTGTAGGACCTTTGAGAATGTCGAATAATTATAGGTATATATTAACAATACAGTGTGAACTTTCAAAATTTGTAGTAGCTTATCCCATGGAATCAAAAGATGCAGAAACTATTGCTCTGACCCTGGTTGAACAGTTTATACTTAAGTATGGTTGTTTCAAGGTTCTAAAATCCGATAGAGGAACAGAATTTTTAAACGAGTTGATGCGTAACGTATGCAAATTACTGCACATACAACAAATTTTTTCCACTCCATACCACCATCAAACATTAGGAGCAATAGAAAGGAATCACCGTGTTCTCAATGAATTCTTACTTTCGTTTACCAATGATTACGAATGGGACAAATGGGTACCTTACTATACTTTTGCCTATAATACCTCTCCTCACATAGATACAAATTATACACCATACGAGTTAGGCCTTCTCCACACTTGGTCAATGCAATTCCAACACAACTTCAACGCAACAACGAAAAAGTTGAAAAGCAATGCAACTATAAACCGAATGCTTTCAGACTTGCTTCAAAAGTCATGCAACATATAATAATTATTATTATAATAATTATATTATTATATTATTATATAACTAATGTTTTTCGACTTCTTGCACTAATTTAATATTTAACATTTGCTCATTCATCTTGCAAACTATAGAATCTTCTTTTAGATTCTATTAGGAACTAATTAATAAGCATATTCACCTTGATTAATATGCAAGATAGCACTACAAATACTAGAATTCACAAAAAAAACAAACTGATGCAACACGTCACCGATGAAAATTGCGGAAAGCCGCGTTGCGTTGAACAGGTTGAGAATGTGTCGAGAACTTGTTGCGTGCAAGTTGCTTAATCTGAAGGTTCCGGTATAAGTACACAGTCTAGCAACTTGAGTTGGAGTTGCGTTGACCAGGTGTGGAAAAGGCCTTAGTCTTTGGTAAACTACCATACTTACCTAGCGACACTTTGAAAGACAACCAACCAACTTACAATACAGACACTTATGCCGCAGAACTTAAACTAAGATTAAAAACATCAATTGCCAAAGCAAAACAATTAATTTCAAAATCTAAAGAAAAACGTTTAAAAGAATCCGAAGGGTATGATCAGAATTCAGATTTAAAAAATGGAGATTACGTATTAGTGAAAACGGAAAATAGAAAAAAATATCAAAGCCCTTACAAAGGCCCTTATAAAATAATTTTGAGAAATGGAGTAAATTCTAAACTTAATGTAAACGGAAAAGAAAAAGAATATCATAATAATATGTTAAAGAAATGGAATATTGAAACCTAAGTTGTAAAGAAATAAATTAAATAAATAATGTGTCAACTGTAAAGATTTATATATTAATATATATTAATGTGTATCATTATTATTAATAAAAAAAAAATTTTTTGATATATATATATATATATATATAGGATATATATAGGATATATTTATATATATAGGATATATATATATATATATATAGGATATATATATATATATATATATATATATAGGATTTTAAATATATATATATATATATATATATATATATATATAGGATTTTAAATATATATATATATATATATATATAGGATTTTAAATATTTGCCTATAATATAGGCAAATATTATAGGCAAATATATAAATATATAAAATATATAAAAATATATATATATAGGATTTTAAATATATATATATATATATATATATATATTTATATAAAAAATTATTTATTAGGTATAAAATACTAACTAGCATTAAGAAAACTGAATTTAATAGAATATGTAAACTTGCAATATAAAAATTAACATTTCTTTTATTTTTTCCTATTTAAAAAAAAAGAGAATATATCAATTTTTATCTTAAAGGGCAATGGTGTAATGTATATAATTAATTACCTACCAACACTAAATTTTAAGCTACGTTTACCAACACTATATTCTAAATTAACGTTAATTATTTACTTAAGCGCACACTAAATTAACTATGTTATTTATTGTATTATCCCTTTTATTATTTATAATTTTAAGTTATGTTTTATAAAGGTATAAAAGAAAGGATTTTAAAATAAAAGAATCAATCAGTAATTTTGATTCAATCATAAAAGAAGTCTTTCTCTTTATTTTAAAGCCTACCTTATCGGCTGACCACTTTAAAAGACTTCTGCGCCTGTGGCTTTATTAAAGAGCTGGCGTGAGGGAACATAGGCAGAATAAACAATCAAAGTGATTTCTGAACCTGTGACCACTACAAGCTAGTACGGGAACAGACCTAATATTTGATTGCATGCAAACTGTCAAATTAAATTTCATGATATTCAGATTTCATGCTTTAACATGTAGGTGGGCACTTAATCGCATGAAATTTCATTTTGAAATTGCTTGTAAAAGTTTATTAAATTAGAAATATCTTCCATTCGGCATTTCATTTTATGTTTTTTTACTATTTGATACTTTTGCAATATTTTTTGCTTAAAAGGTTCTTAAAAATGCACACGCTTACATATTAACTGAAGTGATCTCATGAAATATCAACGAAGATATATATAAGGAAGTGGAGTAGTAGCTCAAAAGTGCGGCATTTTTCATATTGATGGTGGTTCGCACAAATACATGAATATTTAAACACAGCCGCGTTCGGTTGCAATTAAAAAATTCCCAAACTGTTTCTGATGACCGAGCGCTTGGAAGCAATGGACTGCACTAACGAACGAAGAATTCATCGTTCGTTCAGGCAGTGGAAGCAGTTTGGTGCGAACCAACGTTCGAATCATTGTTTTTTTTTTTAAAAATGCTCGCGAACACTATTCGTTCAGTGAAAACACTTTTTCAGCACGAACGAATGAAGATTTCGTCATTCGCTCTGATCGGCCGGCGCTCGAACATTTTGGTCGAATCCGATGTTTCTTTATGAATTTGTGAATAGAGTAGATTTGTTTAAATGGTAGTTTATAACGTTGGAAAAATCAAAATAGGAACACAATAAATTTAAAATTTAAGACAAAAGAGCACTGCTTTATTTGTATCAAGTTTTCTTACTGTTTAAGTCTTTAATATCGCAAGCATTTGGGTCTCTTCTGCTGAATTTTTATGAAAAAATTCTGTTATTCTGTTATGATTTCCCAAACAAATTTTTGAGCTTTCACAAATTCTGTTCGTATTCAGCACGACAATCTTTTATGAACTCTGTTATAAATCACAAAAATCTTCTTAAAAATCATGAATTGGTATTCTACATGATAAAATCTGTTATGAAATCTTTTATGAAACACAACAGAATAACAGATACATTTTTTTTGCATTTTATCAAAATTAAAATTGTATTCTTTGTGTTACTACGTTTATTGTTGCGACCATTATCTTGTAGATAGTATGAGGACCCTCCTGCATTGCCTCCATTGTAGTTAATAGTTTGCTCTCTCTTGCATTCAACATCTTGCTGTTGGTAGGAGGAGCTACCACTTTCGCCACCACGACGATTGTCATTCGGTGGTTTTGGCCACCTCCACATGCTCGTCTTCACGTTGTTCTTTATGTCTGTACCTTCCGCTTCCACTTTCACCAGAACTGCTTCAGTCACGATTTTTATGGAATTTTTAACTTCTGCTCTGGGTCGTACTCCCAGTCCGACATTATTTTAAAACAAGCACTTTAAACAAATCGGCAATGCTAATTTGTAATGCTAATGCATGGCACTTCTTTAGTGCTAGTTTTGTAAAAATATTTGCAATTCACACGTTAAAAGCGATAACTTCTTCAACTTGCGATAATTTATTTTTTAATTTATTGACACAATCAGCTGTTTTATAACAGAAGTTAACGGAATTGTAATAGATTTTTGTTTTCGAAGATTTATAACAGGATACCATAAAAATTCGAAAGGCAGAATACCAATTTTAACAGATCTTTTATGGTCTGCATCTTTTATGATTCATAACAGTCAAATCTAAATCAGGGCGTTAGCATTTTTTATCTGTCGAAAATTTTTCATGCCCATACGATTTATATGTAGAAACCATAATAACGCGGCGGCAACGCTGAGCGGTTGGAAAATCCAATTTTGACAGAGCGTTAGGAAGTGAAGTTGCACGCATCAAAAGCAAAAGTGGAAGCAAAATAATTGTAAAGTGACAATTGTTGTTTTTACTATTTTTCGCTTGTTTATTGAATTTGCAATATGGAGGTAAGAATTTTGGTGAAACACATCAAATTCTCTTTATTCATTTTAATTACTCTCTTTATTTTTTAAATTTGATATGAATTATTTTTATTATGCATTACATTTTTTTCATATTAATAATATATATTTTGCTAACTAAAAATTAAATTTTTATTTCCATTTATTTAACATAACTGTTAATTACTTTTCATTTTAACCAACATAAAAAAAACAAGAGCATCAAATTCGTCACTTAAAAAATAAATCGAAAAAAATTGACGCTTCAAAATCTCATCACCCCGATGGTGCAGTGCGTTAGCGCGCGCTTGCACGGGTAATCACAAAGATTTCTGATGACGCGTTTAGCAGCGCAGAAATTGTACAATAAATTCAAATGCTAGTGATTTTTTTCCTTTCATATTGAAAAACTTTGTTGTTGTTGTTGTTTCTTTGGAAAAAATTCGTTAGAACAATTAATGGTTCTAACTTTGACCTTAAGCTCAATAAACGATTTTAAACTATCAAACAACTAGAATTTGTATTTAAAATCAAGTATGATTTAAACTATCAAACATTTAGAATTTGTATTTAAATCATATAAAGTCAACATAATAAATATAGAGGTCATTTAGAAAAAACTTTAATCAAATGGTAGAGCTCGACCAAACGGAAACAGCTGAAAACAAAATCAGCAAAAATTCTAAAAACAACTTCAGTAAACATGCTTTGTTAGTGCAGACTTCCAGCAGGCTGTTGGACTACATATAATAACATAAGCATAGAAACTAAAGTAAAACAGAAATACAACAACAAATGTGACATTATGAAATTGAGGAAAAAATGAGAAATTGACGCTTCAAAATCTCATCACCCCGATGGTGCAGTGCGTTAGCGCGCGCTTGCACGGGTAATCACAAAGATTTCTGATGACGTGTTTAGCAGCGCAGAAATTGTACAATAAAATCAAATGCTAGTGATTTTTTTCCTTTCATATTGAAAAACTTTGTTGTTGTTGTTGTTGTTGTTTCTTTGGAAAAAATTCGTTAGAACAATTAATTGTTCTAACTTTGACCTTAAGCTCAATAAACGATTTTAAACTATCAAACAACTAGAATTTGTACTTAAAATCAAGTATGATTTAAACTATCAAACATTTAGAATTTGTATTTAAATCATATAAAGTCAACATAATAAATCGAAAATTTATTGTACAAAACAAATTTGTTTTTAAATAATTGATGGGCTTATTGCAAAAACATGAAAAGCCACATAAAAAATGTTTTGAAATAATCGATTTCAAAGTTTTGAAAAAATTTATTTTTGTATGAAGAAATGGAATTGAATAAGAAAATAGCCAAAATGCCAATGGAATCCATTGAACTATGTACCGAGTCTTAAAAACTTATTGGGTAAACGAATTAAAATAGTTGCAAAGCGCATTTTTACAATTCAAGGCTGATTGAACTGATGCATTTGAGGTATTTAAATCTCCTCTGTTTACACTCGCCAAACTACAGCTATTGCTTTCCTCTGTGCTCATTGAATTTACTGTATGAAATTGTTGAAAATTGTGTAGCTCAACTGTGGCCAGTACAACCTGAAAATATCAACAAATAATTTATTACTTCCATCTATATACATGTATTCTATACTATACTTTATTGGCCTTTTTTGGGGAAAAAGCCATACATGTTCGCAAAATTCTCCACCGGGCAATAAGAATACCTTTAAAAAACATTACAATAATGAACACACAGTCCATAATATGTGTGTATTAATACATAAATAGTAATATTGAGTAATTTCCTAATCGAAGGCTTTTTCTATACGTATTCTAGTGCTACAAATCCTCTTGTTGAATTGTTTTTTCCCGGCATCAGTGACCTTTGAATATGATTTCATAATATTTTCTCTGAGAGGAAACCGCTGCGTCAGCGACAAAAAAATATGGAATCGGGATGTCTGAACCTGGAAGATTGGTTGATGTTGGGATGTTAAGTTTTCCCTCTATGAACTGTAACAAACCTCTTGTTGCTACCTTCAGGCTGAGGTATGCTCAGCGGGTTCCAAGGTTATTGTACAAGAAATAACACTTTGATTTTATTTTTGATTTAAATTAATTATTTTATTATTTTTTTGTTCTTTATTATTAGTTTACAATTTTTATTTTCACTCTTCACTGTCTGTGTATTTTCTCAGCTTCCCGTCGTTGTCCCTCGTTTTGTTGTCGCTGCTGCACTCAACAGACGGGCCTACGAGCCTCGGACGCTGTTTCGGGAAGGATACTTAGAGGACGCGGGCTTATAAGCCATGGACTTTGCACTCTTTCACTAGAGCAGGAGGGCTTACAAGCCGCTGACACTGCTTAAAAAAAATGGTAGGAGTAGGTGGGCCTACAAGCCTACGACACTACTTTGCTGCTTTTCTGCAGGTGGGCACTCTGCTGATGCGAATATCAACAGGTGGGCCCACAAGCCACCGACTCTGTTTGCTGATTTTATGCAGGTGGGCCAACAACTTGGTGTTTATGCCAACAACTCTGCTGATGCTTATTTAAAACAGGTGGGCCTACAAGCCAACGACTCTGTTTTGCTGATTTTCTAGTTGACTTGCTCACCGTATCCACTTCTTCACTGTCACTGAGCTTTCTTGTTGACTGGGTTCACTATTCACTGAGTTCACTGTGTTTATGTTCTTTCCGAGTTCATTTGCGTGAGTGTCGCGATTGACTGTCCAGATCTCTGCGCTGGCTGCCTTTTATAGTCTCCCTCTCACTGCCGTTCCTCGCCTTGTTGGGTTTAGCTCATCAACAACATCCCGTAACTTTGTATCGTTGTTGACCGCTGCTTGCATTTTTGTTCGTCAACAAGCATTTTGCTCGTCAATAACGTACCGCAATGTGTGCATTTTGTTGTTGCCCTTGTTGTTTAGTTCGTCAACAAGTTGTGCCATGTGCCTTGTCATGCTATCGATTTTGCGGTATTCCTGTTCTTAAGAAAATTAAAAGAGAGAGAGAGAAACCCTATTATTTAAGTTTATGTTGTGTTTATTGTTTGTTTTTCTTCATGTGAATATAATTGTGTATATGTATATAAAAAGTAATTAACAAATTTCGTAGTGGCGGTGTTCATCAAGCTACCACTCCAGCGCTGTGACGATACATTTCAACGCCGTTGAAATTGGGCGTCACAGAACATTTTTCCAAAGTTGGAGTTTTTGAAGACTCCATGCTTACTCCATGAAGACTTACTATGCTGTTATATTTTTATAGTTGAAATATTGCGATCCAGATTTAGGTGGGCAATTAATTCGCACGTGCTTGCAGTCAAGCGCTCCGAAACAATGTGGGACATTGGTTGTCTTTAGGAAATCTACTGATGTTTTCTTCCATTCTACATTAACATAAAGTTCTGCTAGCGCACTCCACAATACATCGCACGTCTCCAGAACAATTGACCTTGCTGTTTCCAAGCCAATCCTGAACTTCATCGATAATACATGAATGGCGCATCCATGGGCTAAGCAACTGAAAAATAAAGTAATTAAAAATTTAAGTTAATGGAATGCATTGAACTCACTGCAGTGTTATATACAGTCTCTGCTCCGGCTCAATCGGCTTCCTGCGTGAGAACTTTCGCAGCCATGGCGTAATCAAATTCAAAAGTACTTGGAATTGTGTGTGGGTGAAACTAGTGTATTTTAGAAAAAGTTTTGGATTTTTTTCTATTAGAACGTTAAAACACGTTCAACAGGACAATCTTTCCAACAGCTTTTCTGAAGTCGACCGCATTTCTGAAGTTGGACTTACTGTTGTTAACTCTGTTATGCCCACTTGGTTTTCAAACAATTCTCTGCCGAGCCTACTAGACATCTTTATGGTATCTAATGCTTCGTCTATTTTGCTTTTTGATCAAATCTCGTTAGTATCTGATCACGACCTCCTCTTCTGTGCGCTTAATATCTGCCTTGCACCTGTTGTACCGGCCAGTTACTTTTCATACCGTGATTTTAGGTCCATTGACAGCAGCTCTTTATACAATAATTTGTCATTAATAAACTGGTCAGATTGCTGGTTTTTAAATTCAGTTGATGACAAGCTTAACTTTTTTATTGAGAAAATTAATACTCTTTTTGACACTCATGTTCCCTTACGTAGGTGCCGCGTAATAAATAAAAGTTGCCCCTGGTTTACGCAGACGGTTAAAGTAGCATTAAAATATCGGTCAAAGACATATCGTAAATGGAAGCTTAACCCAACCGTGCTCAATTGGGATGAGCACAGAAGAGCCAGAAACGAAGCTTCATCTGCTGTTAGACTTTCCAAGTCAAACTTTTTCAAGTCCAGACTGAACCCTGCTCTACCTTCAAAACAGCTATGGAGAAACTTAAAAGGTATTGGAGTTTGCAACAATGACAGCGAAGTCTGTAACATAGATCCTAACCATTTGAACGATTATTTTGTTGCTACCTCTACATCGAATGGTTCGCATGCCATCGTTGATGATGATAGTGATAGTTATGATTTGGAATCTTCAAACGAATTTCAATTAAAGGCAGTAGGTGAATTGGATGTAGCTCGATGCACTAGCAAAATAAAATCAAATGCTGCAGGGGAGGATGGAATTTCAATAAGATTTGTTTAGCTTTTTTTACCATATGTCCTTACCCCGCTTGCCCACATAATAAACCATTGCTTTACTACATCGTATTATCCCCAGGCTTGGAAGGTGGCGACTGTTATTCCTGTTCCAAAAAACCAACCCCTTGCGGCCCATGTGATTTCCGCCCAATAAGTCTTCTGTCCTCGATATCCAAAGTGTATGAGGCGCTCATGGCCGAGCAGATATCCCGCCACTTGAGCCTTTACAATCTCATGTCGCACCTACAGTCTGGTTTTCGTCCTGGGCACAGCTGCTCTATTGCTGTGGTCAAAGAACTTGATGACATAAGAGTACCCTATGATTCGGGCGATCTGACACTGCTGTGCTTACTAGATTTCTCTACAGCTTTCGACACCGTTAGCCACTCTATCCTCTGCAGAAAACTCTCCCAACATTTTAGGTTCTCTAAATCCGCAGTCCGCCTCTTAAAAAGCTATTTGATAGGTAGGTCTCAGAGAGTTAGGGTGGGACATAATTTATCTCTTTTAAAGGGTACATCTAGTGGAGTACCTCAAGGCTCAGTACTTGGTCCGTTGTTATTCACCATGTTCATAAATGACATATTTAGCAAGAGTCATCATGCATACGCTGATGACCTCCAACTTTACTTGTCGAGGCCAATAGGTCTAGTTAAAGATTTATGCGCTAGAGTCAATGAGGACTTAGCCGTTATATCAAATTGGGCTGTTGATAACATGCTCATGCTGAACCCTTCGAAATTTTATGTATTGCCAATTTAAAAAAAAACGTTCAGCAATGAAGACCTGCCTCCAATTTTGCTTAACAACGTGAAGCTTAAACTAGTTTGTAAGGTCATCAATCTTGGATTTAAAATAAACTCTTCTCTATCCTGTGGTGATCAAATCAATTCTTGCATAAAAAAGTTTACTATGTTCTTCGAAATCTGCGGATGACATCAAGCTTTGTGCCTCAAGAAACTAGGAAAAAAATGGTTTTGCAGCTGTTGATGCCAGTAATAACTTACTCGGAAGTCGTATACTGTAAACTTGATTCTCGGTCGTTGCACAAGTTATTAGTTGCCTTCAATAATGCAGCCCGGTATGTATATGGCTTAAGAAGGTTTGATCATATATCTGCCCACAGTAAAAAATTGCTTGGTCGCGACCTACAAAGCTACCTTAAAGCTAGGCACACTATTTTTCTACACCGAATCATTTACACACAAAAACCATCGTACCTTTTTGAAAAGATAGAGTTCTGTAGGTCAAGCAGAAACATGAACCTTATGATCCCTAGATATAACTTCGTTAACTCCAGTAGATTGTTTTTCGTCAGTGGTATAAGATCGTGGAATTCATTGCCATTCAATATTAAAAGTGTTTCCAATCATAAGAAATTTAAGCATTTAATCTTTGAATACTTCTATTAACTTTTTCTTGTTTCTTCCTTTCTCGCCTGTACTTTATCTATCTTTAATTATACTTCTATATCCTATATTTAAGTCTACATTATTATTTTTGTTTTGTTTTGTTCTTACTATTTTTAATTAATTGATTCAAAATTTAAAATCACTCGTAATTAATTATTTGGTTTTAATTTAATTTGATGTTATTTTTTTATGTATCTTTATGTTGCTATCTCTAATGCTTATAGCGGCATGCAAAAGATTTTATCTTATATTTCAACAACTTTTGTTAAATATAAATATCGTTAAATATCGTAAATATCGTAAAAACGTTCACCCCAGTAGAATAAATCCATATTGGGCACGGCTTTTGAAAATTTCCCGATTTCCACTGCGATGGTCACTTCAAATTAAATGTAAAAATAAAATATCCTGTATAACATCTAATTTATCCATGTTTTCGTTTTTATTTTTGACATTTGCTTGCCGCTTACTGCTTTTATTTATTGATGGTACTTAAGCGTTAACGTAAAGCGGCTATGAACGCTCCGCTCATCGCGCTAATTTAGGTTTGACTGAAACAGAAAACTCTTAACAGAATAACAGATTTGGCAGAATAGGCCCAATTGAATTTAAGTGTTTCCACTGCATGAGCAAACAATATGGCTACTTACCAATGTTCGCCACTTGTATTCGTGCAGTGGAAATGGTTGGAGCGAAAAGGCTTAAAGTTTTTGGTATCTTGTTTGTTCTTATGCAATAAAAATAATAGATTGTATTTCCACACCACCCTTGAGGTATACAATTTGGTCCGTTACCGATTTTTTTTGGGTGTTCGATTCCCCAGTAAGGAACGCCGAAAGCAAAGAAGAATATTAATAAAGTAAAAAATTTATGGTGAAAGCTATCTACTGGGTTTGTATTAATTTATATAAAAAACTCATGCAATCAATTTTATCTATTAAAAATTGTAAATAATTATAAATTAAAAATTATATAAATAAAGGATTTCAATAAATTAAGTGAAGATAAATAAAATCAAAATTTTTTCTAAACTCCTTTAAAATGAATTGTCTAATTCAACTTTTGCCTAATATTTGGTTTTTATTATCCTTTTTAGATACATGAAAATATCTAGTTTTTAAAAATATTTCAATTAAAGATTTTACTACAATATTAAAATTACTGGAAGACCTAATATTACCCTCAAATATACTTTTGCCAAGGAGAGAGTGTTTTTTGTTCAACAAAATTCTATTGTAATACATTTTATACAAAATAGATTTGTCTTTATATAATAATTTTGTTTGTACGAGTAGTTTTTTCGACAACAATGGAAAGGTCTTCAACTGATTTTAAATAAATTTTCAATTACCCTTTGATTTAAAACTTATCAACGATTGCTTACTACTTTCACGCTCTAAATCTATTTTACATTCATTGCATTTCATAATTGATTGCAATGTAAACACAACAAGCCTTGCTATATACATAACTACATATTCAGTTAAAATACTAGCATCTATAAAATATTCATGGTCGTTATGAAAAGAATAGTCCATATCGTCATCGATCCTTAAAACTATTTCCTGCTGTATCGCGATTGCTTCAAAATTGTTTGGTTGAACGGCGTTTTCTAAAATTTGAAATTTCTATATTTTCTAAAGGAATGCAATTTCCTATACTACCTTCCCTAATTTTACATCTGATGACCAACTTCTTATAAGCAGCTTTAAACTAATTAACTGAAGGATTATCGTTATGACCTTAGTGACACCAAACAGAACTGAAGAAGAGTCGTAAATAGTCTTGATTAAGCTTATAAAATGGTGTAAAAGATAAAATTTGACTAGCTATAAATCATAAATAACTTTAATGTTCCTAATACATGCTATTATACATATTGTTGCATGACCCTGGGTATCGTACCAGATGTGGAACCTGGCTCCGCTAGCTCATTGGTGTCAGGGAGGGTAATAAATTCATCGAAATAAAAGATAAGGAAATGGTGTTCTGCTCACAAACACTATACGTGTGTAGAAGGATTTTTTATCAATTGAGGAAGCGAGATAGAGCGCAGTTTTTTGACATATGCTCTTGCCCAGCAAAAAAAATCTAAGCGAAACGGAGTGCGAGGTGAAAATATATAAAACGATGAAAAAATAAGCGATTATCATTGCTTCAAATTGTTTAAAAACGAACATAAATAAACAATAAAATTAAACAAATATGCGTTGTGCGGTGGAAAGTTGTCAAAGTTCACAAAAAATTAATAATAAAGAGGTTTCATTCCACAGGTAATATTTCTAACACCTGATGTTTTTCAATAACAAAACAACATTTTCCATATTAAATCGGTTGTGCTTAAGTGTATTCTATTTAGAAATTATAATTTTTCTAATCAGAAAGGTGTTAAATAGTGCAAAATATAGTTCTTTGATTTCCCGCCATTTGTGAGCAAGAGGTTCTGTCAAAACCCAAGTTCTGTTTCATGAGCGCATTCATTCATGAGCGCAGGATGTAAATATTAAGGCCCTTATTTTTTTTCGTATGCTGATAAGCTTTCGTTTTTTTATGTTTTGACAGATTTCCTCGAATTCCTGATTCAAATTAAATGGATTAGCACCCTAAGGTTGGAAACTGGCCTTGTTAACCAGAACTCCGTTGTGTGCTCAAATTATTTTTGTGAAAATGATTATATTGGCTTCTGAAAGTTAAGCCGGAGATTATTTCCGTCAGCAGTACCATTCCTTGATACTGTCGATAATACTATGTAAGTATCTAAAAGACGTAAATCTTCCACAATTTAAAATTTTTCTATGAAATGCTTATAAAAACTTTTTTATAGAAATGACCTGCAGCTAGCTACCTGCAGTTGTCAGTTTCCTGAAGCTGGAAATAATAAATAATGGAATGTAAAAGCTTTAGAAAACATTCAAATTTTACCACATAGGGTTGCAATATTATAAATCTAACAGAAAAAGAAGCTCAAACTCAGCAAAGCATTAATGAGAAATTTATAAAAGAAAGAATACCTACAAAAATGACATTAAAAAGAGCCATGGAGTCGAGCGATGCTGATCTATCGTCTTTACCACGTAAAACATTTTCAAAAATAAACTTCGGCTACTAAGCAAGTTGTAGAGAAAAAAAATGAACATAAAATTACTCCACCAAAAACTTCGCCGCAACGCAAAAAGACTTGTTTCGCTTAAAGAAATAATTTTAAAACGCAAAAGTAAGAATTTAATCAACGAAGAGACATCAGAAATATTGCAAAACTTGGGAGAGATGAATGCGGACCTTTTTCAAAGAAAACTAAAAAACATTACAGGACTACCAAATACTAGGATGTATCAGCCAGCAAAACGATCCTTCGCTCTGAATTTAAATTTCCTCTCGCCTAAATCCAACGATTTTATTCGCGGGAGCTTTCAAAGCTGCTTGCCACATTCTAGGACTCTTGCCAAATGGTACGATTTTGATTGCTGCAGTTATTTTACAAAGGAATATTTTGAAGCAATCAGAGCAGCCGTTGAAGAAGCCAAAAATATCAACAACAAAATAATTTTAAACTTAGTATTTGATGAAATGGCGGTTCGAAACTAAATTTTTTTATTATTGTAATATATTTAAATTCTATAGGTTAACTTAAATGCAATTTCAGACACATAAATTGGAGCAGTAAAGGATCCAATGGATACACATTTATTGGAGATGGTAGCTGCAGCACCACCGAGGCAACGCAGGTTTTAGTTTTCCTGGTCGTCTGCATTAACCGAAGCTGGGAAATACCAGTTGCCTATTTTCCAATTACATGTCTGGATGCAAATCAAAAGGTGAATATGATTAAACATTGCTTAGAAAATATTTTAGAGACAGGAGCTGAGGTAATCGGGGCTACTTTTGATGGAGCTGCAGTAATCTTCACTGCAGCTAGGCTTTTGGGACCTGAGATTTCAGATATTGTTTCAGAAAACTTTCAGAAAGAAAGTGTTTTCCAGCTAGATTCTTTATCAAGAAGATTTTGCATTTAACTATCTCCTTGCCACAGGTAAAATTAATAAGGAATTTCTTTGCCGAAGTAGGAGAATTTTTAGATTTAGATGGAAACATATTAAAATGACAGTATTTTCAGAAGTTAGTTGAATTACAAAAAAAGGAAGAGTTACATTTAGGGAAGTAGTTAAAAAGGGCCCACATTTATTTTTAGGACTAGAAAATGAAATTTAGGCTTGCAGTGCAAGCTCTTAGTAAATCCATAGCAGATGCTTTAGACTTTTGTAGGGAAGTACTGCTATTGCCAGAATTTGAAGGTAGTGAAGCTACGGGTAAATTTATTAGATACATAAATAATGTCTTCGACATATTAAATAGTAGAAGCATTTATAAAATCGGCTTTTAAAAAGCCCTTTGCCATGAAAATATAGGTACTTTAATTTCATTTTAAAATAATTCCGTTCCTACATCAGTCAGTTTCGTATTCAAAATGGTCAGTTAGTAGTGAGTAGCCGTAGAAAAACAGGATTTGTAGGCAAATTATTAGGAACATAAAAGTTATATATGATAGGTTTATAGCTAGTGGACTTCTTTCTTTTATACCATTTTTAAACTAAACCAAGTCCACTTATAACTCTTTTTTAGTTCAGTTCGCTCTCACTTGGGTTATAACGATGATCGTTCTGTTAAGCAGTTTAAAGCTGCTTATAAGAAGCTGATTATAATATGTAAAATAAAGGAAGGGGTATAGGTAATTGTATTCCATTAGAAAATATTGAAATTTTAAATTTAAGTAGTTCGAACCCCATTACATCAAATAATATTGAGTCAAACGTGACACAGCAGGGAATATTTTTAAGAATCGTCAATTTTGACGAAATTGAGAATAGCTTTTTAAGCTATCATAGTTATTTTACAGATCCTAGTGTTTTTAGTGAATATACAAGTCATGTAGTTAGGTATATAGCAGGGTTTGTTGTGCATAAGTTAGAATCAATTTTCAAATGCACTTGCAGCCCACTGTTCGAAACGTAGGCATACACCTGACTTTGACAGTGTTAAAATCTTACAACAAGAGAACAACTACCGTTGTTCGGTACACTCTAGAAATGTTTCACATTATTAGTCTACCAAAAGAGAAGAGAATAAATTTCAAACCGGACACCGACAACTGCGCACACATATATAGAAAATTCATAACAAATACAAATTATTAATAAGCTAAGTCACCCGAAACAAGTAGATGTCAATATAATTTTTGTCGAAGTGTTGTCTTGAAGTTTTTGTAAAATGTGTAAAGTTTGTGTTTAATGGAAAAATTCCTTAAATTCTAAATGTTTTAATTTGTAATATGTGAGTGAAATGTAAATCAAGTTAATGTATTGTTAATATAATTTTAAAATGTTTTCAGTTGTCCTGATGATGATTGTCGACGGCAGTCGAAATATTGGTAATAAATTTTATAATTAAAACTTTTTGGTGAATTTAGTGAGTTTTAGTGAAAAAAATTTTGGACCTTAATAAGCCCGCAATAATAAATTTTTTAAAATTGAAACAAAAGGTCGGTAAATGAACATTTAATAAATCTATTTTGCATCAAATGTATTATAATAGAATTTTATTAAACACACATTCCCTGCTTGGTAAATCCATTTTTGAAGGCTATATTAAGTCGTCAGGGCACTATAATATCGTAATTAAGTTATTAGTAGAAATTTTTCTGAAAACTAGATATTTTTATATAACAAAACGAAATAATGAAAAGCCGACAGTTCGGCAAAAAGTACACAAAACAATTAATTTTAAAGGAGTTTAATTTGTCTAATGAGTTAGGTTTTTTTTTTGTATAGTTTTAGTGTTATTTTAATATCAACTATATAGTTTCAATACTATAATATTACGTTTGGTACTTAGTTTAAATTATTAGGGCTATTCCCGATTACGGTCAAATAGCGTGGCATCGTGGCATTTGCAAAATATGATGGCTAATATTTTCAACACAACAACAAAATGTACAAATTTGCATTTGCCCAACTGTGTCAAATTCGCAACAATAAAATCGCATTGCATACAGTCGAGCATGGGCAAAACTTATTTGCCAATCAATCAGCTGTCACATTTTAACCAAACGCCGCTAATAAAACAAAATTAACCGACTCTGATATGGAACTCACTTTGATAAATAATAGACGTTGATAAATAATAATGAAAAACACCACAAATACGGCTCGTGTTGTTTTTTTTCCTCCAAAACAGCTGTGAGTTTTGTTTGCAACAAAGTTCTAAAAAGTGTGCTCACAGTTGATGGCAAATATTTGGTAGAGCATACATTTGCAAAGCTATTTGCCCGTAACTGGTAATAGCCCTATTAAATTTTATATAATTTCATGCATGTCTTTTTTTGAAATGAATTATTAATTGAAAGGAAAACAATAAAGTAGCTTTTATTGTTTGTTTTATGCTGAGTTCATGTCTTTTATTTTATTTTACTAATATTTTTTCTGTTCACGGGTGAAATAGGCCTTCAGGGGAACCGAAGACCCAAAAAAATCGGTAAGGCATCATATTGTATACCTCATGGGTGGTGTTTAAAAACAATAAAAATTACATTATAAACATAACTATAAAAAACAAAAACAGTTCACTCATTTTTGTACAACATAACCGAATTCAGCCCTGTTTGAAGGTTTTTGTGTTTGTGCCATCTTCATTGTGTTTGTAAAATACTTCCATTTAGTTCAACTACACCGCTCCCTTATATCTTACTTCTATGAATAAATTCTAAAAATACTGAAATTTCTTAATAAAGGCTGGGTGTCAAAAGGAAACTAACTAACAAAAGGAAACAGTTCAGTATGTCTCAAGCGCAGAGGCAAATTTCTGCCATTATACTCCGGCGTGAAAAAATAAATTGAAAGCGGAGAATTCGCGCTTCATTAGCTTGTGCTGCTGGGGATGGCACTTGGAGGATGGTGGCTGGCAAGAAATGTGAGCTGCTGCTGGTGGCCTTGGAGGACGCTCTCCAGCATAGAAAGCCAATTTAACTTTGCTGGACTTGCTGATGTACCAGCAGATCGTTGGCCCACACACACGCAAACACAAACTCAAGCACTTTAATTTTTTTCTTTTTATTATTTTGTTATTTTTTTGAAGTTTACAATATAACAAGTTTACGAAATAAGTTGCAAGTACAGGCACTCAAATTAAATACTTCGCGGAAATTGATGTTGTTTTTTTTCTTTATTTTTGAGTGTGTTTTGATCTTATTTCACGTATGTTTTCTGGAAGTTTATTAAATAGTCTAGGCGCTACTGAAGAAAACGAAAATAAGTATAAATGCAGTGAATGTGGCGGAACAATTAACAAATTTCTTGCATTTACTCGCAAATTGTAGATAGGGGAAAATCTATTGTTTAAGTACCCTGATCTTATAAAAAATAGTTTTAAGATTTTAAAGATATACAAATACCTCAGTGGCAAAATTAAATTTTTTCGAAATAGCGGTAGACTATTTTGATACCTGTTTACCTTACAAATAATTCGAATGGCCTTTTTCTGAAGTATACGTAAAGGCTGCAATATATTATTATGTGTACCACCCCAGCAACACAGTCCGTACTCTAATTTCGAATGAAATAAACCATAATAAATACCTTTAAGCAAATCCAAGTTACACGAAAAACTTAGCAAATAAAGACATCTATTTACATTAAGTAAATAGTTCTTTAATTTCGAAGCATGTTCATGCCAATTCATCTTGCTGTCGATTATTACACCTAGATATTTATACGATTTTACATAATCAATCTCGAAGCACTCATTTGCGCAGTCAACATCATTAGCACAATTGAAGACTCCATCATAATTAATAGGATATCTCAAACAACAATTCGAATGCAAAACAAATCTATCAGAATTAATTGTGTTTCCTACTAGGTTGAAAAACAGAAGTTTCGATTTATCACTAATAACCATATTATGCCTTAAGAACCAGCATCTAATCAAATGTAAGTCACGATTTATAGAAGCTGAAATCTATTGAGTCACAGCTAAAAACGAAGGCCATATCATCTGCGAAACCCTTTATTGTACTGTAAAAATTTTGTGAAAACAGCGAATTAATGTAGATCAAGAAGAGTATGGGGCCCAAAACTGACCCTTGTAGAACACCCAGGGAAATATTGCTTACTGAGCTAACAGAGTTTTTAAATTTGACCCTTTGCTGTCTGTTTGCCAGATACGATTTTAACCAATCCAGGCAAAACCCTCTAAAGCCATAATGTACTAGTTTTTGTAAAAGAATATCGTGGTTTACAGTATCGAAAGCTTTAGTTATGTCGAGAAATAGAGTAGCCGTGAGTTTTTTCTTATTCATAGAATCATAGACATCAGTACAGAAATTCAGTAGCGCATCTTCAGTGCTTTTTCCTGCTCTAAAGCCAAATTGTTTGTTCGACAAGAAATTTACACGATCAAGAAAAGACAAAATTCTTTTCTTCATACCCTTCTCAAAAATTTTTTAAAACACTGGTAATAAAGAAATAGGCCAATAATTATTTAAAGAGTCTTTAGCACCTTTTTTGTACAATGGAATAACATCTGCAACCTTTAATTTGCTTGGAAAAATACCCTTTATAACGCTATCATTAAAAATATGGCACAAAATGTCAGATATATTAAAAACAATCTTTTTTATAAAAGAACTTGACGGACAGTCAGATGTGGAAGAATTAGAATTCTTTAGTTCCTTGCAAATAATATTGTATATTTCAAACGACGAGAAAGGTACAAAAACAAAACTAGCTGAGACGTTATTATCAATAAAAACTGACGACAAAAGTGAACTATTATGGCAACTTTTTTCAACAGTTTTCTCACCAATCGTGGAAAAAAATTTATTAAATTCCTCTGCAACCTCAAGTGTACTATTAACTATTGAGTCATTAATTTTTAGATTACAGATGCTTTCATGCGTTTTAGTTCTTCCCAAAATCTCGTTCACTAATCTCCACTCCTTCTTTGAATCACCCCTGACTTTTCGCAATTCTTCCGAGTAATACGAGTTTTTACAATTTTCAACATCTTTCCGAATATTTATGCACAAGGTCTTGTATTCAAGGATGATCTGAATATTATCAGGGCTTTCTTCATTTTCTTATAAAGCTTTTTCTTTTTTTCAATATTCTCAATCAAATTATCAGTCATCCAAGGTTTAAGTTTACAATACCTAGATCTGCGTTTACTAGTTTTATTTGAGCAGATATCTATATACCTGTTAAGCTTTGAAAGGAAACTGGCCTTGCTGGGGTCATATTCATCATAAACCTCATTCCAAGATTCTACTCTCAGATAGGAATTCAAAAGACCAAAATCAGTTTTCACTGTATGTTTAAAGTCGCTAACATTTTTTTCATTGCTGATAGTTATATCAAGGCTTAGACAAGTTAAACAGTGATCTGTAATATGCAAATCTATAATAGCGCTAGACGCATTAACATTCAGACCAAGTCTACAGAAAATGTGATCTATGCAAGTGGAGCTTTGATCAGTAATACGGGTTGGCAAGTTAATACATGAACTTAATCCGTACGATGATAAAAGACACAAATAATCATTTATGTAACCAGAGTCACTCAAAATGTTTAAGTTTAAATCGCCCAAAAGCATTAAGTTATGGCTCACTTCATCCTCTATAAGGCTTTCCAAATCGTTTAAAAAAGTATCACTCGAACCATTTATGGCGCAGAATTTTTACACACACACCATTGTAAATTTTAAGTTATGAACAGTACATTTTATTTTTAGAGCATCCAAAGAATTGAGATTAAAACATTGATGCTCAACAGCTAATTGATTTAAAACAAAAACTGCCACACCACCAGATGAGTATGAACTATTGCAGCAAGCTATAAAACTATAACCCGGTATGCTATATAAAGAACATTCTTCAGCGAAGATCCAAATTTCCGATAAAAAAATAAACGTTGGCTTATTTTTAAAGGAGTTAATGTGTGCAATGAAATTATTAAAATTTTTCCTAACACTACGAATATTTTGGTGGATGATAAGAATTCTATTAGAATAAGCTCTGTTAAAGATGAGATCGGACGAGTCACATTTTATGCGAGAACATGGATAATCGAAGTCATTTAGAGGACTATTATTAATTAATACCATACTTAAAGTGCATATAAATCTGAAACAGAATCTATTATAATAAAATTATCATCATCCGTCTTTCGCATGTGCACTCTTCCATTTCTCACCCATACATATTTAAATTTTTTTTCTCTTTTAATTTTATTTGCAGCTTTCAACACATTTCTTGTATCAAAGTTAAGGCTGTCATTAATAAAGATTTTTTCATTGCCTGCACCACCAAAAATATTCATTGACAACTTATTTCTATTAAAGCCTTTTTTTCTCATAATTTCTTTTTTTTTTTTCAGTAACGACATGAATTTAACAATAATAATTTTTTTGCTACCATCCCTTCCACCATTTAGATTATTTTTAATGTTCTTTACGTAGCAGTTATCAATCTCCTCAGCTTTAACTTGGACTCCAACACCATCAGTAAAAACTTTAAGAGCGCTTGTTAACACATTAGAATTTTCGATGCACGAGGCACCCATAATTTCAACAGTTTTATCTCTCGCTTCTTGTTGCATGAAGTTAACTTCTCTTTCAAGACTGAATACTCGTTGGTTTAAGTAATGGTTCTCCTCTTTTAACGAATGAATAAGCGACAACGTGGAGGAGTGCTCACTTCTCATTGCAACGACTTCTGAGTACACTTTATTTAATGTGTCAGCGAGCAATTCTAATGTTATGCTACCTCTGCTGCTAGGTAGTTGAATTTGAAACTGGTTTTGTTGATGAACATTAGAGCCAAGACAATTATCAAGACTAATTTTTTCAAATATATGCTGTTGCTGTTGTTCTTGTTTTTGACCTTGCTGATATTGATGTTGTTGTTGTTGTTTGGTTGGATGTAGTTGCTGGCGGGAACCACTCTCTGGAGAGAACACCACTGAATTCTGCAGAACCTATAGTTGCTGGTTTTGTTGGTGCACAACGTTATGATATTTTTGTTGCTGCTGTTGTTGTGTAAGCTGCTGATTTAAGTGCTCAAGTGGTGATCCATCAGTAAGAAGAGTAGGCTCCTGAGCGGCGGCACTAGCCTGTGTTTGAATATTTAAATTTTGTTGCTGATGCAATACTGGTTTCTGTTGTTTTAATTGCTCTTCATAGTTAACAAAAGATGATTCATTTCCCGTAGTTGAAGAATCGAAGCCAGAGGGGTTAACCTCACCGCCCTGAACAACTTGAAGCTGCTGTTTCTGTTGCTGCTGCTTCGTTAGTGAATTACCAATATTCAGTTGCTGTATATTATGTTGTTTTAGCGGCTGTTGCTGTTGATGAAGCTGCACAATAAGAGTCTCTTCAGAAAACTCATTACGACTGTTTAAATGTTGTATATTTGTTGTTGGTTGTAGTTTCTGCTGCTGCTTTTGTTGAAGATGCACATTATGAGTCGCATGATTTGAGCTATTAACTGGCGGAGGGCCCCCGTGAATAGGGGGAGAGCGAATTGACCCTCGTCTCACGACAGAGCACTTTGAGCATCGAAATTTATTGTTCGTTTTTTCCAAATAATCAATTTCAGAGTCACCAACATCCACACATTTGCAATGAAATAATTCATTACAACTATAACATTGTATCTTTAAATGAGTACGCTCCACTTTATTACCACAAAGGCACGGCATAGCAATTAAACAAGTAAAATAAATAGACAAACAATAAACTTGCACACGTAAAACACGAGCGAGATCTAGCGATGTTGTTTCGTCAACCTTTCGATTAGAACTGATTCGATCTTATTGGCAATTCGCCAATTGGAAGCGCCAAAAGGGAGAAATAGTTGACGGTACCGGTGTCTCTGTACCGTCAATTTTTTCATGTTCCTTTTGTGCTTTTTTCATTTTTTGCAGATTGCTTCATTTTCTCTTTTGTGTATCGGCGTGCGTTCGATGTACTGAAACTAGAATATAAGTTATTTTGTTGCTTTCGTCAAGTCCAAAAGAGAACGTTAAAAAAAATTGAATTCAATTCTTGAACAATGTGAAAGGGGACATACAGAGACAAGGTTGCACAAGTACATACTTTCGTGTCATTTTGGACAGAGATAAAGAGATGGGAAACTCCGTTGGAGAGGGATAGCACGATGTTCGATTTCTGTCAAATTTTAACCAATACTATCACAAAATGTATAATTTTGGTAGTAAAATCTCGTGGAAACTCACCCGAGCGGTGATATTGGATATTTTATATGTTAACTGACCTAGCCCGTAATATTTTTCTGGCTATGTTGAACATGAAATTCTCAAGAAAAGCTGTTACTTTTTAACTGCTTTGACGATTTCACCTCAGAAGACTTCGCAGACTGCTTAAGATAAGTTTCCGAAGTTTTCTTAAGCTTTTTGAAAAATAATTTAATAGTTTTTCTTAAAACTTAATTGAATTTAAAATTATTAAAAGTTCATTTCTAACAAATATTTTATTTGTTTATTCAGATGTTAAATTTTTTAAAGTAGTTATACACATACGTAATGTAGATATGAATGCAAAAAGGGCCGCAGGAGAAAATTTTTTATAAAAAATCGCGCAATTTTCATGTTTTGATATATTAAGCTGAAAGTTCAAATTATTTTTTTCATTTTTTTTTTCAACTTTCAAACACTAAAAAAAAGTAAACTGGCCATTTCAGCCCTTGGAAGGACTTTGACCTAACTACTATTGATCAATTGTGTTGTGCGTGTTACTATGTTTGATCACAAATGACCGAGAACTGGACCTACGTGTTTTATGCCGACTCTGAACGGCTTATGCTCTCAAGAAACTTTACATGGCAATTTTTACTCTCTGAGGTTTGCCATTGTCTGCAGAGAGGTGACAACCGAACAGAAAAATTAATTCAATTGAAAAAACTTTCTGTCTGAGCTGAAATTGAACCCGGACTACTTTGGACCTCTATAAATCCTAAATTAGATGCGAGCGGCCATTAATTTTTCAGATTTGGAATTAGAAGCCCTTAATACTTATGTTTTAGGAAAAATAGTTAAAATAATTAATTTTGGCTAAAAGTATTCCAAATTTTGCACTGAATTTTAATTTATGCCTAAAATTATATGAAATCCTATTAAATAAAAAGAGAATTATATCCAGAAGTACTTAGACAGCGAAGCCGATGTAGAACTTATGTAACGAATTTAATATAATGAGGTAGGATTAATTACAGATAAAATGATTTTCCCGTTTACGGAGTGTTAAAAATAGGTCTGAAATGGTAATTTTTCAAGTTTTTTATCTCCTAAACCATTCGAAACCGACATTTTTTACACTTTTAGACTAACAGCGCTATGCTGATAAATTAACAATTGTTAACCAGTATTTTTAATATTTCTATGTGTTTGTTGTAATTTTTAAATTTCAAAACAAAATTTAATTTAAATGAGAATTCCAAGTTTTTAAAATAAAATTAATTTTCAACTGCTTTTCAGTTATTGCCAATTTCGTTAAAAAATTTTGTTTTTTGGGCTTCAAATTTTGTTTTAAAAACAACAAACATAGAAATCTAAGAAATAAAATATAAGAAAAAATTATGGAAGCTTGGTTCGCAAACTGTAATTATTCCTTTTTTAAGTGAAAGTAAATCTAAGAAAAATTTTTACTTATTATTAGAAATGTGATCTTTTAAGTGAAGTATCAAAAATCAAAACTAGTTTAGTACTTTAAAAAATAAAAAGGATAAGTCTTAATTTCCATACAAATTGCATATTCAAATGTTAAAATATTTTTATCTTTTTTATATTGAACCTTTTTATTGAGTATTAGTGGGTGCATTTACATAAAGCTGGATGACTAAAAAAAGCGAGTTTAATAACTTTAAAAAATCATAGTAAAATTAATCGAGTAATAAACAAAATAATTAAAATTTATCTTGAAGCTTCTTATGATCAATTCTTATGACCGAGCTTCTTATGATCAATTTTATTGTGTGAGTGTGTTATTAAATGTAGCAGGCTGGTCAATTTGTATCAGGCATGTAAGGTTTAAAAAAGGGGGATAGGGGTGCACTTTACCAATTTTGTGAATTTTTCTTCACTAAAAAATTTTTGTGTATAAACGTGCACATTCTATAAAAAAATTCCTAAAGAAACCAATTCACAAAATTCAAGGTATAATCTTAACGTTGGTGCGTATGTATTTTTGATCATCACGGCTGAACCACTGATTTCCACATTATATTCACAACATGTGTTTGTGTGGTCCTCTGAAATTTAAGTGCTTTTTTTTAAATCCTCCTAGGTTGCGCTGTGGTCGATTTTTATCGGTTTATAAATATACTTTTTTTTTAAAAATCGATCACAGCGCAACCTAGGAGGATTAAAAAAAACATTAAAATTTCAGAGGACCACACGAACGCATGTTGTGAATATAAGGTCGATAGCTTCAGTGGTTCAGTCGTGATGGTCAAAAGTACATAAGCATCAGCGTTAAGAAAAAAAAATCACAAAATTGAAGATGTAAAAGGGTAAAGTGCACCCCTATGGCCCCCTTTTTAAACTTTTCATGACCGATCCCAAAATTGCCCAGACAACATCCGTTTGCAAAAGGACTCAGCCTAGTGTACAATGATTTAAAAACTGGACCCTCAAGTTTTAGGCCGACTCTAAGACTAATATCTACGTTTTCAGAAGATTTATTTAAAGAAAACAAGGTTTACTAAGCTTTACTTTTTAAATAATAAAAAACTACTGAAATCTGTCTTAAAGTTTTAATATATGATTATACTATGATTTTATCATAATTATGTTTTTAAAATAGAACCTTAATTAAAATTATTACTAAATGTAATAAAATTTGAAATAAACAAACAAATCCAACAAATTCACAAGATTACTTCAAATTACCACACTATCCAATATTTAAAAAAAGTCGATTTATAGAGGTCACGGATGGCTTTCGCTAGAGTTGACATATTTGGGGAATCATCATAACATAAACCAAGGATTATCTTGAGCAACTGTGCCGAACAATAGATTAACAGTGGATCGTCCATGGAACAGCCAAATGTTTGATTCTACTTAATGCTATGCTCTCGCCGCAGCTGCTTGCGCTGCTTCTTACTGCCGTTAATATTTCCATTGTTATTTCCATTGTTATTACCATTCACTGGGAAGCCATTACGAATTCTTACATTTCCATTGCAATTCAAAAACGATGCTGGAGAAGCATTGATACCGGTGGGCTTGCAGCAGCACAAACCTTCCACATTGTAGCTGGTCCTAGTGGAGAGCGAGGTAGAGGAACATGAGTTAAAGGCGGTTTCCATGCGTACTTCAACCTTTGGTGGAATAATATTTCCAAAAAACTGTGCCACACTATTTGAAGTGCAGGGTGGAGATCGAAGAGTGCAAGCGTTGTTCGGAAATATGCGAAGGATGCGGTACACAGGGTACGGGTGGAAAATGCTCTGCAGGCGGGGATCTGAAACAAAGAATAATATTAAAAACTTTACTAAATTCGAATGTTGAGTACGTAACCCTTGTTGGGCATTGTACGCAATGCTAATATCCGTCATCTGATTTGCCAAATTGGAGATGCTCACATTGGGCGAATCATTGAATGGTTGTTGAAGTTTGTGTTGAAGAATCAGCTGCATTATAAAATGTTTTAACTTATAAAAAATTTCAATAAGAACTCCTACCAGTTCCGCATATCCACGCGCTTCACCAGTCCTATTGTAGTTTAATTCAATGCGTTCGTTCTTTACCAAAGCAGTCACTGTTTTGCACAACCTTAACATCTTGCCTGTAGGTCCATCGGGGAGCTTTTGTTTGCTTAGCGCTTTGGCAATCTTGCAATCCAGTCCTAGTTGCTGTAGGTGTTTGTACAATTCCGGTGATTTTTTGTATAAAACGTTTCTGGCCTGGCTGTTGCGCTAGAGTGTTCAATTGCTTTTTAGCCAAATCAAACCGTACCAGAACGGGCGTGGTCTTGCGTACAAGTTGCATCTGAATTTGAGGCAGCATCTTGCATGGTTGGGTAGAATCTTGTATGGTTGGGTATTGTTATATTAGATGAGGGTGATGCTGGTCTGGCAGCTGTCCTATCGCCAGTCGCATCTGCTGTGCAGTCGCGATTTCCCCGACTGGCTGCGGCAGCGTTTTATTAATTTTTAATTTTTTAACTTCACTGACTAACAATTTAATTAAAGTGAAAAACAATCGGAATAAGCGTCGACATTTATTTAATGCGTACAAAGCCAATGACACGCATTTCTTTTTATTTATTTATTAATCTAATAGAATTGCCAAAACTTTGCAAAATGGCTGGTATTCGATGGAACAACACTTGACAGCTATGAGGTGAACTCACGTTCACAATAAATGAGTTTCACCAAAGTACATACGAACGGAAAAAACATATATTTTGACGTCACAAATTTTAAGTTTCCTATCTCTTTATCTCTGATTTTGGACACGTTTTTATTCTTCACGTACGAAGTACCAGAGATAAAGAGATGGGAAACTCCGTTGGAGAGGGATAGCACTATGCTCGATTTTACGTTGAATAGGCTCCAATACCAGCACAAAACATTTATATGTGGTCGTAAAATCAACGGAAAACAACCCTGGTTTATGGTAGATTTAAGAATTTCACCAGTTACGTTTGAGGTCCGATAACTGTAAAACTGCATATTATTGGAACAAAATGGGTAACAAAATGTATACCACAAAAGACTTCGGAAAAGCAATGGAAAACATCCCTGAAATATCATGGTGAAATTATCTTAAAATAATTACTCCATAGGAAAAAGTCCAAGCAGTGTTGCCGTTAGGAAGAATTTATGGATACTTTTTTAAGCCTCATATATGAATATATGTTTTTATTTGCAAGAATATAAAAAATAGGCATTTCTTTACAATAGACAAAAACGTTAAGAAAAATTATGATATTGAGACATTTTTGGACAGTACTTTTTTATCAAAAAATGCATTAACGCAACCTCAAAGAACTTTACAAATTTTGTGATAAGTATATTAAGTATGCCTCATAGCACAGCTGCTGCTGAATGAATTTTTTTCAAATTTAAAGCTTACTATAAACGATAAGACTAGTAGATTTATTTGTTAATAGGTAAAAGTATATTGTTTTGCAAAATACTTAAAACGAATTATTTTTAAATTTAATATAAATAAAGGGCAATAGCAACCCATTTAATTTATATTACATTAAACTGAATAAGCTATTAAATTACTTTTTTTTTGTATTTATATATTATTTTGTATCATAGCTGTTAAATAATTACAACTAATCATACACATTAGCAACTCGATTATTTTTTAAAAATGTTAAATAATTTATTAAGCACAATTCTTTTATGTTTGTAATCGTAATATAATAATAACAATCACAAAATAATTATGATTACTTCAGATGACGAAAATAATTAGAACTAATAAAAAGTAATCAAGAAAAATAATCCGACTACTTTTAGAAATTATGTTTAATTCTTTTTGATTATTTAAAAAATTTCTAAATTGCTAAATTTTTTTGATAAACAAACAAAGATATGTTTAATTATTAAACAAAGATTGTAAAAAAACAAGAACGAAAAAATGCGTTTCAACATTTGCTCTGTTAATTTTGTCAAGCACTTTTTCTTCTTTCTTGTTTTTTGGAAATCTTTTTTAATAATTGTATACATATGTTTATTTATGAATAAAATTTTACAGAATATTCCGTACTTTAAAATAAAATTCTTAATTAATCAAATAGAATCAAAGTAGTAGTAGTACTTTATTGAGTTTTTAATTAATCGATATTACAAAATATATATATAAACAGTTTTTTATTTGTTACAGCCGCTAATGCTGTAATGTATGGCCTGCCTGGTCTGTTTCTCTATTAACTAAATTAATAATCGAAAGCCACTTGGCTACAATATTATTACAGAATAATTTACTCCTTCTCAAGGAGTATTTTAACATTTGCTTTTGACGATTGTCCTAAAAACATATGGGTGAAAGAGACAACGACAGCTTGTATACGGCGAGACATATACAAACACTAAAAATACTATATACAATGACGTGTTACTTTCATATATACAATAGCCCAGAGTGGAAATGGGAAATATAGATAAATAAATGCATACATTTTGATAAATTAAATCAAATGCAGATTTTACGTTCACATATAGAATTATAAAAATACGCAATCACTGAAAACATAATATATTAAATCATTAATGTTATGGTCACGATAATCTATAAATATAAAAATATATGTATGTACATATGTGGGTATGTGGGTGGGTATGTGGCTATATCACGTATAGACTCCAAAACCGCTGAACCGATCTTTATGAAATTTTCAGGGAAAATAAAGCCACATCTTGAGAGTGTTCCTGTGAGGTTTCGTAACGATTGGAGAAGGGGGCGTGGTACCTCCCATACAAGCCTACTTTTGGAAATTGGCTATATTTCAAGCAGTTTTGGCCGTATGAGACTAACATGTGATACCTAAGTTTGTATGGCTACTTTCGGCAACTGTACTAAAAAAGGCGTCATCGCTATATAGCCACACCCACTATTTGAGAAATCATTAAAATTGACTACTGGGTCAATTGAGCTAATGTAGGGAAAATACAGTCAATAACCTAAACGAGTCAATAACCTAAACATGCATCACTTGACATTTTGATATTACCAAATTGTCAAGCTGATTAAGCATACTTACAACATTCCAAGGCACTTGAGTTACCAGCGTTTAGTCACCTATCTCAAGTTGCGCTTGAAGTGAACTAGTGATTCATGATTATATATTTTCCTTACCTTTCGTTCAACAGAAATCATTATTAAATAAACAGTCTAAAATTAACTACTGAACTGAAAAGTGTATTCTTTAAAGGGTTCAACACTAAAATTTTGGTTTAGTTTGTACGGTTACTGTCAGCAACTGAACTAAAAATTGGTTTCCACGCCCCCCCTTTTACCTCCCACAAACCAATGAAAACGTTTTATTTCAACGGTTTGTATCGTGTTGGACAAAAATTTTGTAATTCAGTTCATATGGTTACTCTCGGCAAGTACACTAAAAATAGGTATGTCCCACTTTAGTTAAACTCACTTTTCAGGGAGTTAGCGTCGAGTGAAGTAAAGTGGGCCAGGCTTAAGCTAAATTGAGCTGAAATTTTGGCAGTCGATTTGTTTCGATTACGAGATGGCTCAAGGGAAATATTTTCCCGCACCCCTTTTTACCTCTTGCAAAACAACAAAAATGTTATATTTCGCACGGTTTTGATCGTATTAGACTAAAATTTGGTTATTTAGTGCATATGGCTTCTTTCGGCAGCTATACTGAAAATGGTGAATATATTTTGCATTTCTTGACATTTTCGTATATGGCAGTAAGGTGGTCTGTGGCAGAACAACGTCTGCCGAGGAGAGTGAGTGTTCCTGTGAGGTTTGGTAACGTAAGGACGAGGGGGCGTAGTACCTCCCACACAAGCCAAATTTGCGCTATCGACCACAAACCAAATAAAGGATATATATCAGACGGTTTCGATCGTAAAAACTAAGATTTAGTAATTTTGTTTAGATGGTTACTGTCAGTAACTGTACAAAAAATGGACGTGGTCGCATTAAATATACGCCCACTTTTTCGAAATAATGGCAATTCCGGAGTTCTATGCATTTTTTATAGTGAAACTTGCTGTGTAGGTGCTCCAAGAGACAGTCACGATACATAAATGTTTTCACGCCCACTTTTAGCGCCCACAAATCAATATCTGCATACATAAAAATGAATCGTGATTTGTTCGTATGCTTAAAACTTGAAAACGACTAGACCAAGTAGGATACTTCCTTCTACTGGTTTGTTCGTAACTGCTACGCAAAGGTTTAGGAAAAAAGTAATTCCACACCCCTTTTATCGCCCACAAATCAATAAAAATGCTATATATAAGACGGTTTTGATCGTATTAAATTAAAATTAGGTAAATAAGTTCTTATGATGACTGTCACTAACTTTAATAAAAACGGGCGTTGTCACACTTCATCTACGCCTACTTTTGGAAATATCACAATACTTCGAAACTATTGGTCCGATTGAGCTCAAATTTTGTAAGTGGCTTTGCTTTGAGTACGAGATGGTTTAAGAAGAAATGCCACACCATCTGTTACCTCCAATTTGTGGGGGTAACAAAAACAATTTGTGTTATCGAATAGCGTTATGGGTTGTACAGCTTAGAAATTCGGTATTCGACCACAATTTAGACGTACCGTTTCAGTGATGAAATTTTATGGGAGTTGGACAAGGGGAGGGGCACCTCTCATACTACCCAAATTGGTGATATCGAATAGCTTTGAAGTTATAGGAATTCAGCTTTGGAATTCAGTTTTTGACCTCAATTTACACATGCAGTTTCAATGATTTTATTTTATGGGCGTTGGACAGGGAGGCCTGTCATCTCCCTTACAACCCAAATTTGCAATATCGAATTGCTTTGAAGTTATAGGTTGACAGCGTAAGAATTCGATGTTCGACCTAAATTTATACATGCACTTTCGTTTCTTACATTTTATGGGCGTAGGGCAAAGGGGAGTGACACTTCCCATACAACCCAACTTTGTGCTATCAAATAGCTTTAGAGTTATAGGTCGCACAGCGTCGGAATTCAGTATTTGACCAAAATTTACGCATGCAAATTTACTGATAAAATTTTTTAGAGTTTGTCGGGGGGGCGTGATACCTCCAACTTAACCCAAATTTGCGATATCGAATAGCTTTGGAGTTATAGGTAACTCAGCCTCGGAATTCAGTATTCGACCTCAATTTACAAATTCAGTTTCATTGGTAAAATTTTATGGGCGTAGGGAAAAGGGAGTGGCACCTCCCATACAACCCAAATTTGTGTTATCGAATATATTTATTTATTTATTCATTCATCTACCAGGTAAATACCCTTACAGATTACATATTTAAACTTAAATTATTATTGCTCATAATATATCTTAAAATACATTTTATGTATAGAGGTTCTTAAAAATAATTAATGCAAGTGCCAGTTCAAGGTAGTTAACCTGAACAACAAAGTGTATGAAGAAACAAGAAATTTTTACAATTTACAATTTATATTATTTCATCTACTGGGCTTGGCCCTTACAGATGTTATAACAATACAATATACAAAACTACAATATATGATAACATGATATTACATATATAGCATTCAACAGATTCATTCATAAAATATTTTTTTAAATTAAGTCAATGTGAATTAAATTGAATTTACATATTTAAAGACATCACGCTTAAAGGCATCTCTAGGAGAACTGAAATCTAAATGATCACCTGCTTGATTGCAAAAATAAAGACATTTGGATAAAGGCTCATTGATACCGTAATTAGTCCGGTGAAAGTTAACGTAAAATAGGCTTCTTTCTCGGAGCAATCTTGAAGGAGCGTAAAATGGAATGAGCTACAACAACTCATCACATTCAATTTTGCTATCCAGAAGGTCCTTAACGAACAGAATGCTATGAGCTTGCCTTCTCAGTTGAAGACTTTCTATGTTTAAGAGTTTGCAACGCGTAGTGTAGTCAGGCATAGTTTCCCAAGAGAACAAACGACGAAGAGCAAATCTTGTAAATTGCTTTTGAATTCTTTCAATGCAGTTTATTTGGTTATCGTAGAAAGGATTCCATACAAGACTTACATATTCCAGATGGGATCTCACTAAGCTTAGAAAAAGTGTTTTTAATGTTAATAGGTCTTTAAATTCTCTGGAGTTTCGTTTTAAGAACCCAAATTGAGAATTTGCTTTAGAAACAATATATTCTCTATGAAGGTTGAAAGTTAACTTAGAATCAAAATATATGCCTAGATCTCTAATAACATCGACACGATCAAAAACACCATTATTACCATAACAATAATCACTAATTAAAGTGCTCACTTTACGCGAGCATGTACAAATTTTGCACTTAGAGAAATTGAGGCTCATCCCATTTATATTGCACCATCGAAGGAGAGAATTTATATCATTTTGGAAATTAGCGCAATCAGATACATTACTTATAGACTTGAACATTTTTAAGTCATCAGCATACAACAAGGTTTTACATGAGTGAAGATTATAGTTGATATCATTAGTGTGGATTAAAAATAGCAGAGGCCCAAGGTGGCTTCCTTGAGGAACCCCTGACGCTGCATATATAGTTTTCGAATAACAGTTATTGATTTTAACTGTGAGCAATCTATTATGCAAGTATGATTCCAACCATTTTAGAAAGCTAGAGTGGCAACCAAGTTTTTCAAGCTTATACAGAAGCAAGTTGAGAGGTAGAGTGTCAAATGCTTTCACAAAGTCTGTGTAAAGGACATCGACTTGTTGCCCTTTTTCGACCTCCTTTACACAAAAATTCGCAAACAGGGTCAGATTGGTTGCGGTGGACCTGCCTGCAAAAAAACCACGCTGTTGGGGGATGATAAAATTTTTGACCTCATCAAAAAGTTTTTTACTTACTAATTTATCTAAAATCTTTGGAATCACCGACTGTTTAACAATAGGTCTATAGTTGTTTATACGAAATTTAGAACCGGATTTAAAGATAGGCGAAATAAATGCAAACTTCCAGTTGTCCAAGAAGATTCCACTAGAAAGAGACTTATTAAATATAATTGTAAGTGGTTTCGATAACGAACTGGCGCATAGCTTAAAAAGCAAAGGAGGAATCAAGTCGGAACCTGCACCCTTGCTAGGGTCAAGACCAGCGACGGTTTCATAAACTTCTGATTCGGTTAGGACCAAGTTACCTATATTCACAATTTGTTGCAAATTGGAAAATTGCTCTGCTAAAATTGAATGGCTCTGCGTGTTAAAAACGGAACCGAAAAAATCTGCAAACAAGTCACAAATTTCTTGCTGGTTACTAGCTATTATACCGTCTAATTCCATCGACTTCGGAAAACCGTTAGTATTTCTTTTTAAGTTATAAAACGACCAAAAATTTTTTGCATTTAATTTGATGTTGCTTTTAACAGTGAATAAGTAATTCTTATACAAGAAATTAGAGAGAAAGTCGAACTCTCTTCTACGGAGATAAAATAGATTCTTATCATGTTCAGATTTTGTTTGTTTGAACTTCTTATGAGCCTTGTTTCTCAAATTTTTGAGATTAAGTAAACGACGATTATACCACGGCAAATTAGAGTTTAATTTAAAATTTTTTAGGGGTACAAATAAATGAAATGCTTCATGAAGAGCCTTTTGGAAAACATAGTACATATTATGCAGATCTCGACCACCAAAAACAATATTCTAACTAATGGAGTTAAAGAAGTCATTAAGACCTGAATAATTTGACTTTTTAAAGTTGAACTGTAAAATTGAATCTGAAGTTGATGGACTTAAAAAGGTGTAAAAACTAAAAGTCATTAAAATTGCTTTGTGATGAACCGATTCGTTAGTGAGCGGCAAATCACACTGAGAAACATTGAATTTAAAATCGTTAGTAACAAAAATTAAGTCAAGTATTTTGTTAATATCATTTTTTATAGAATTAATTTGAAACAAATCTAGAGAGTAAAGAGAATCACATAATAAAGACTCAATTTCATTACAAATATTAAAAGGCATTAAGATTTTATCATATAAACTAAATTTCCACTCAATGTTTCCCCTGTTGAAATCGCCGAGCACGCATGGAGTTTCAATCGGATTCAATGAATTGATAATAGAGTTAATATTAGAAATATGAATATTAAATATGTCTATGCAAGTATTAGGTGGAATGTAGCTTAAAATAAAAACCATCTCGCTCTAACTCGAAACGATCGGTGTGACTCCGTTGAAATTTACAGCAACGCAAAGTTGTTCGACACTTGGATGAGGAAGTTTAATTTCCCTGCTCGCATATACCGAAGAGACAGCAAATAACACGCCACCGCCTCTCGTGATGTTGGGAGAGAGCTCACGATCCCTGCGGAACACGTCGTAGTTGGTATCAAACAACTCCGATGACAGAAAATGAGAAGTCAGCCATGTTTCGACTATGGCTATAACGTCATAATCATGAGCTGCGGCTGCAGAGAAAAGACTATTAGTCTTGGTCCGAAGTCCACCAGCATTATGGAAATACAGAGAAAACTCGTTGCTTTGAAGATGTGTCAGCTCAGATGACTCCAGGTTATCGTAGTTAATGAGTGTAGGCTCAGCTATTTCTACATGTTGAGGCTGTAAAGAGTGACTGCTGGTGCTCGAGTATGGCGAAACTTGGCAAGAATGTAAGTTACGAGTATAAGGTACAGTATTTCTTAGTTTTTTAGAAGGGCTTCACCAGCTTTCTCACGAGAAACGAATTCGTGAACTACAATCCCTTCAGGCCAGAATGCTTTAGAGATGAGAGTATCAAAAAATTCAACAGGAGTGTAGATCTTGAAGGATGAGATAACTTTTGGGTTAAGTTTATAGCACTTGATTGAAGATGCTGATTGCTGTAGTTTATCAGAGATGAATGTGAAGACTGCGTCAGCAGTAGTGGTTCCCAATAGGCGAGACAAAAATACTACTTTCCACTTTTTCTTTTGCACCACAATAAGATCAGAGGTCGCTGATGTAGGTGGAAATCCATTGAACGGGGCGGTAGTAGCTTAAGATTCAGCAGAGTGTGTCGTGGATAATGATTGACTCAGCTCAGTTTGAATTTTAGAATGAGTTATAGCTGGAGATGACGATGAGGATAACTGTGTGGTACTGGCAGAATTCTCAGGAATAATTAGATGAATGGAAGGTGGCAAGGTAAGCGATAAGTCAGGTACTGAAATGCTACCAACATCATGTGTAGATCTGTTTACCATGGCTGAGGCGGCGGCGACTGAAGAGACAAATGAGTTCGCATTAGTAGATTGATCGATTACCGCAGGCTGAGAAGATGGACTGGTCCCAATATCATTGACATTGGTAGCATAGGCATCTTTATCAGATCGAGCGGGAGTACACTTTCTAGGTTTTGGGTAAACTCTAGTGGCCTTCTTACCCGGTTGAGTAGAGTTGACAGACCTAGTAGCAGGTATAGAGTTAGCGTATGGTTTGCTGCAGTGTTCAGCGTGGAGTGCCACCATATTCAGTAGGCGCGCTACTTCCTCAGCAATCACATCTGCTGACTTCTTCAAGGTAGACAGTGAAGCGATTAGCGTGCTAGCCGACACATTGCGACATCCTGAGCAGCGCCACTCTAATCCATAAGTCATAGAGCCAGACAGAGTATCACCAAATTTGGAGGGCAGCCCAGCGCACTTTGCATAGAAGAGTTCCGAACAGCCAATACAGGAGATAAAAGCTCCATAAGTGTCCCACTCTGACTTGCAAATAAAGCAGCAGGTGACCATAATGGCTGCAAAAGTAGGGTTAAGTTGCACGCAGAAAGTAAATCCAAGCAAGTAGATGATAAAATGAACAGCAATGCAGTAACTTTTATGCGAAGGCTGCTAAGAATCCGTAACTTAATAGTTTTTACAACGATTTGGTTAAATTTAAAAGGTTTCTAATTAATTACATGAACTTAAACTCGGACACAAAATAAATATGTCGTAGCAAGAGAACAGAGTTGCCAGTTTTGTATTTGGAGTTATATGTAGCACAGTTTTGGTATTCGGTATTCGACCTCCATGTAAACTTGCAGTTTAATTGATTACAGTCTATGAGGGGTGATCAAGAGGGCGTGGCACTTCCTATACAACCCAAAATTGTTATATCGAATAGCTTTGTGGATATAGGTCGTACAGTCCCGGAATTCAGTATTTGACCTCAATTTAGACATGCTGTTTAACTGATAACATTTTATGGGCATTTGAATAGGGAGAGTGGCAGCAACGCGCCGGGTTTCAGCTAGTCACTAATAAAATTCAGCTGTTCAGTTGAATTCAATTGCAGCGGCTAGGCACAGTTCGCTTCAACTCGTTTAGGATGTCGATTTTTTTTTTATAAAAAAGTGCTATATAAGCCATGTATAGCATTAGCAGCGGTAACAGAGAAGGAACCATGAACCCAAATTCATACTGTAGCTCCCAACATATTTGTTAATAAAACTTATTAAGTTTTTGGATAACTGTTATTCGTTTAACTGTGTTAACTGAAAAAGCCGTATCAGCGTATGGGCGATTTCAGTTAAAAATTACTGGTTGCACTGCACAACCTCACCGTTGAAACGATACGAGTCGACCTCAAACAGAATCAAAAATAATTTCTAAAAGTAGTCGAATTATTTTTTCTTGATTACTTTTAATTCTTATTGATTATTTTCGTTATTCCAAGTAGTCGTAATTATTTTTTGATTATTTTTAATCTAAATCAATTACTTATCAAACACATCTCCTTTAAGGATTATATGATTATAATTCTTTTTAAAATATAATAGTATAATCTTAGTGTTTATTAAACAATTTAACAGCTATGTTTTGTATATAGTTTTTTTTATAAATATCAAACCTTTAAAATTAATGTAATAAACATAATTTATAAAAAATATAAAAATAACAAAATATAACAGACTGATGTACTGAAATGTACATATGTTCCTCGTTAAGGCAGTTGCCGGTTGTCTAAAATTATCTTCTTTTTTTTCTTAATCTTTCAAAAGTATAGTTTTTGAGAATTTACCGTAAAAGTTTTGTAAGCATACTGACGTTATCTCCGCTTCTACATCCGTTTTAGCAGGTGTCGAGCGCACAGCAGAAATATGCATAATCTTCACACTCATTTATTTCAAAACTACTTTTTTCGTGTTGTATCGAAAACAAAAGCTATTCAACCGAATTATCTGAAATTTTAATACGTTATTCACATCAGTGGCTTTCGCCATCAAAATTTCAAAAAGTCTTATATTTTACACTGAATAATCAGTAAGAAATCCTATTTTTAGAACTTAAATATTAAAAGTGCGTCATACTGTCAATTTTCAGTCCCGGCCATAGCTGAACTCTATTACTAGAAGAGTAAATATCAACAACAGCGACGAAGCTCTTTCTTCGAAAGGCTCTAATTGAGCACCATTTTGAACATAATTAAAAATTTTTTATGAGTGTTGCAATATACTTTTAAAGTTTAAATATCGTTCATCGTTCATTATATTAACTTTTAAAAAAAAAAATCCTAAAAATATTTAAAATATTCAAGCACTAAGTTTTAATATTATTATTTTTTATTTTACATATGTACATGCTTTGTTTCTTACTATTACATTTTAACAAAAATATTTATTAGTCTTCAAATTAAATAAATAGAATTGTTATTAAAGCTTAAAAAATTAGGTTTCAGTACTGTTGTATGTGGATACTTTTTTCTGAAGTGGTTACATTTGTGACCTTTTCATGGACACTTTTTTTGGAATCGTTGCGGCAACACTGATCTGAGGTGAACTCACGTACACAATAAATGAGTTTCACCAAAGTACATAAAAATGGGAAAAACATATTTTTTGACGTCACAAAATTTAAGTTGCCTATCTCTTTATCTCTGCGAGGTACGACATTTTCCATAATAGTACAATTTTATTTTCATTGCTTTTCTGTGTATTTTTTTTTTTTGATGTGGCCAAACTCGGTTCGTTTTGGTTCGCATTATAGCTATTTGGCAGCACTTCTAGCAGTTGGATGTTTGTTTACGTATGAAGTGCTAAGAAACAAAAAGTGCGAAGGGTAACAAGGTACGAAAGGTACTCGTACTTATCAGGGGGGGTTACTCTGTAACGCGATGCGAAAGTGAAATTTTTCGTATTCGCACAAAAGCAACCCTGTAATTCGACATTCGCATAAAAATATGCGGTTGCCAGAAACTTTGAGTACTCCACTTGTGCATGTGAACGCAGATTGCTTCATCGAGGACGATTTTGACATGGCTGATGGCAACACCAACACCATAGAGACTGTTCCAAGATCATCAAATAGATCCCAACAAAACAAAGAAAGCAGAGACAACCAAAGCATTTACCAAGAGAAACATATACAGGGTAGCCCTTATTCGAAGGGCTGTAACTTTCCGCAGTGATGCCAAATCGACTAATGACATACCGCGTTTGAAGTGTCATTCCAAGCAAATGTTTACAATGGAACAGTACACGCCACGCGAACGCTCTAAAATTGTTGAAATTTACATTCAACAAAACAAGTCAATAGTTAAAACTCAACGTGCTTTCAAAAAAATAAATAAAGTGAAAAGTGCGCCTTCCAAGAAAACAATTTATCATTTGTATGAAAGATTTACAACTGGTAATACTCTTGGTAACCCAAAGAGGCCAAATAAAAAGCGACCAAGGCGATCGGATGAGAATATTGCAGCCGTACGAGCCAGTATTGAGCAGTCACCAACAACATCCCAAAATCGTCGTTCTCAGCGGCTCGGCATTCCCCGATCCACTTTACAACGCAATTTACGTGTTAATTTGAATTTTTTTCCGTACAAAATTCAATTGGTAAACAAATTATTGCCTACCGATAAGCCACGTCGATTGGAATGGGCCCAAAGAGTCATCGAAATGGCTGAAGAAGACGAGCAATTTTGGCATAAAATTATCATGAGTGATGAAGCTCATTTTCAGTTGAACGGAACGGTAAACAAACAAAACTGCCGTATTTATGCCACTGAAAATCCACAAGAGATTCAAGAGGTACCTCTTCCCGATGCAAAAGTCACTGTTTGGTGCGGCGTTTATGCTAAAATGCTCATTGGGCCGTTCTTTTTCGAAGATGATAATGGCCACAGAGTTACTGTCAATCAGGAGCGTTATCGCGATATGATAAATAATTTTTTCATGCCATTCGTTCGTCGAAAGCGTATCAGGCACTACTGGTTTCAACAAGACGGCGCGCCACCACACACAAGCCGCACTACAATCGATTTTTTGAAGCAATTGTTCCCTGGCCGTTTGATGTCAAAAAATGGTGATTTCAATTGGCCGCCAAGATCACCAGATTTAACGCCTCCAGACTTCTTTTTGTGGGGTTATTTAAATTAAAAGGTTTACGTCAACAAGCCAAAGACCCTAGAAGAGCTGAAAATCAACATCCGTCAAGAAATAACCGCCATTCCCATCGAAATGTTGAAGAAAACCATGCAAAATGCTGCAAAACGGGCACAATATGTCGTAGAGGCCAATGGCGACCATTTACGAGATATCATATTCAAGAAATAATGTAAGCAAATCTACTTGAATCCAATTAAATGATATTCATGACGAACAGACAAAAAAATAAAATGGGCGCTTCGAATATTGGCAACCCTGTATAAAACCTAAAAAGCACCTAGGATCCACGTTGACTTGTCTCCATTTTCGAAATTTTGTTTCAAGTATTCTCTTGCTAGAGATATTTCCAAACATGTGAATCGTGTGCTGCTCCTCCATATCGCCCGTTAACGTAACAGATAACATATTGTGATCACATATCTATAATTATATTTATTATATTAAATAAACTGTGAATTTTAAATAAAACTAAATTTTGCTTCAAAGCCTTACCACCATAGCGTTTATGCTATGCTTTTACTTGCGTTTGAAATACATATGTTCATTTCTAGAAGGGCGTACCATCTGGATATGCGTCCCATCCACGACTCCAATTACCCCGGGTATGCCAGACTTCTTGTAGAAGTACTTCTTTGCATTTTTTTCTCGTCATCCGTCATAATAAAGTTGATATGCCGTAGGCACAGTATTTTTTCCATTCCATTGCATACCTCAGAAACACATGAGGACACTGTTTGCCGTGCTAGACCCAAGTAACGATCCTTTCCAATTTTGTGTTGATATCCACCCTTCGACAAGAACGTTAGTGTTGCAGCTAGTTTGATGATTGGTGAAACTCCGGTAGACCTTGTTGGTATTGCAAGTTCATTCCTAATACTATTAAGAACATAAATGAAGGCGTTCTTGTTTAATCGGAAATTTTTTACAAAGCTGTGAAACTAAAATCAGTTTTGAGAAATTACTTTAAAAAATAATGGAATTTACCTTTAATCACTGAGAGACATTATATCTGAATTGTCACGTATTATTTTCCGATTAACTCTTTCGTCGTCATTATCGTCATCACTAAACCACAAAGCAACACAATCCATTTTTATGTAAGATTTTTTATTATATTGATAGATTTTGTTAAATGACGATTCATTTTACGCCTTCAGCCCGGCACTACAAGTGAAAATGTATTGACGTTTGTCAAACATAACTGTTTAGTAAGTCAGACTGCTTTCTGCTCATGCAAAAAAATTGGCAATAAACCGTCCCACGCATCATTTATTCTCACAGTGGCTGCTGAAGAGCTTGCAACTGTTCTGAGCTCTAATTTGTGGGCTGATAATATCTTTGTGTCTGAGTTAAAGCCTAAACACAGTTCTAGAAGGAAGAGTAATATCGCCAGTCAGACCCAAAAAAAACTAAATAGGCTTTCCCTTTACTGTCAAAATGTAAGGGGATTGCGTTCAAAGACGCGCGACATTTTTTTGTCAACTCAGAATTTTTCTGAAGATATTATCGCGTTAACTGAAACTTGGTTGAACGGAGGAATTACTGACTTAGAACTGTTTGACAATAGTTTTCAAGTATATAGGAAGGACAGACACGCTGACAATAATTCTGCAGTTGGTGGTGCAAGGAACTCCTGTGTTAGTTCCTTTATTGATATTCCCTGCTCTGCTAGCATCGAACTTATATGCGTTAAGGTTGTACATTGCAATTCTAATGTATATGTTATAAATGCATACGTTCCTCCCAAGAGCAGTGTAGAGGTCTATGCAAGCCTTGCGGATTGCATAGAATTTATTTTAAATTTACTTGACGTTAATGACGATGCACATTTTTGTGCATCTAATTCGAAGACACGCCAAGAACATATATTTGTTGACAATATATGTTCTGACTTACAACAAGTTAGTTGTATTTATAATAGTCTGGAAAGGCTGCTTGACCTAGTCTTAACTACAGACAGTAACAATGTCATTGTTCAGAAGGCACTTCATGCTTTGACAACTATTGATAATTACCATCCACCTTTGAGTATTTGGTATAAATCCGATAGGGAGAATATGGTAAATTCAAGCTCTGTTGACACAGTTTATGAATTCGATTTCAAAAAAGCTGACTTTTTGAGGTTGAATCATTTACTTTATAGTAAATTAAATATAATTACAGAATACATAAATAATAAAAGTCTTAATAGTTCAATAAATTTTTTCTATACGGAGCTTGTTGCCATGTTCTCTCAGTCTGTACCATATAGTCTCAAATTTGCGAAAAATTCTGCGTACCCATGGTACACAAAGGATTTAAAGACTCTTCGCAACAATAGGAATAGCGCATGGAAGAAATATGTTTGTAGTTTTGACTCAAATGACCTAGAAACATACAAACGTTTGTTTCTGGAATTTGAGAATCCAGCTCAGCTACATTATATAATGAGTATTTGGATAATATGAAGCTGAGTATTTTGTCTGATCCAAGAAAATTTTGGGGATTTATTAGTATTAAGAAGAAGACTGATGGATATCCTTCTTCTTTCAAATTTCAGGATGGATTTATTGACGATTCCACCATAATTTGTGGCCTATTTGCCAATCTTTTTAAAGAATCGTTTTGTTCAGATTCTTTTAATCCTGATTTAGCGTATTTTGATTATATGAACAGTGCACCCAAAGTTTCTTTGGAAAATATATCTTTCACCTCAGAGGATATTTTCAAGTACATTGTATCAATCGATGAAGATTTTAGCGCTAGACCAGATGGGATTCCTGCCGCAGTATTAAAACAATGCGGCTCCATTTTGTGTCAACCACTCTCGTTACTTTTTAATAAGTCAATTAATGAAAGTAATTTTCCTCTTTTCTGGAAAAAATCTTATATCAGTCCTATTTACAAAAAAGTTTGCAGGAATGACGTCACTAATTATAGGCCTATCGCTAAGCTGTCTTCAATTCCTAAACTTTTTGAACGAATAGTGTACGATCGAGTGAAAATTCACTGTAGGCAAGTCATGACAACTCGTCAGCATGGTTTTGTTTCTGGCAGATCCACTCTGTCTAATCTCCTCGATTTCACTACATTCTGCTTAAAATCTATTGATTCTGGTAGCCAGGTCTATTGTATTTACACTGACTTTAGCAAAGCTTTTGATAAATTACCAGATAATCTAATTTTATTTAAACTTAAATTAATGGGATTTCCACAATATTTTGTAAACTGGATCAAATCGAATTTGATGGAGAGATCTTATCAAATACGGTTCCGAGGTGTGTTGTCTTCTGAATTTGTTGCAGAATCGGGTGTTCCTCAAGGAAGCCACCTGGGTCCACTTCTGTTCATTTTGGCAATTAATGATGTTACCCACATCATCAAACACTCGCATTTGCTTATTTATGCTGATGATATGAAAATATACATAACAATTGATTCTAATGACAATTCAGACCTGCTTCAGTCAGACTTGAACTCCTTTGAGGTTTGGTGTTCTAAAAATAACATGTTTGTAAATCCAGATAAATGTCAAACTGTGACCTTTTCGCGTAGAAGGAACAATCTTGTTTTTTATTACAAAATTAAAGATACTGCTTTAAGTCGTGTAACTACCAACAAAGACCTTGGTATATACATGGATTCTAAGTTATCGTTTAACATGCATATTGATAGAATGTGTAAAAAAGCGTCTTCTATGCTTGGTTTTATAAAAAGATGGGCCAAAGAGTTTGATAGCTTAATAACAACTACAACTCTGTATTATTCAATCGTGCGTCCTCACTTGGAGTACGCAAGTCAAGTATGGTCCCCACATTACAATGTGCTTGTTGATCGTGTCGAAAGAATTCAAAAACGTTTTGTTCGGTTTGCTCTGAGAGGCTTGAGTGGAACTGTCACATTTAATCTTCCTCCATATGAGGATCGTTTAAAATTATTAAAGATGCAATCTTTAAGTGAGAGAAGGAAGTGTTAGGGATGAATGTGTTCTCTTTCTTAATGACTATAACTGTAGAACTCAGCCATTTTGGTATTTTGGCCAATTTTTGCTTTCATATTGCATTCTCATTGGTTGCAGATTCTGTATGAAATGTCAACTTCGTTTTGACAATTTTGGTCACTGGCTCTCCGCCCTAAGACTACCTTGTCTAATTTTGCCATTCCACTACTTGAGATTTTGCTACCAGACAAACAGAAAACATAGTAAGCAAAATGCGGTTTATTATCTGACGCCGATTCGTTCATCCCCTCTAACGTTTCGCAACCGCTGGGATCTGTCTTTCTGGATTGATCGATGAGGATTTTAATGCTGGACCTGACGGAATTCCTGCCGCAGTGTTAACACGATGTGGTTCCGTTCTAAGTCAACCACTGTCCATGTTATTCAATAAATCAATTAGCGAAAGTATTTTTTCCACTTTTTTGGAAAAAATCTTTTATAGGTCCTATCTATAAAAAAGGTTGTAAGAACGATATAAACAACTACAGGCCTATCGCGAAACTCTCGTCGATTCCAAAACTTTTTGAGCGCCTCGTGTATGATCGTGTGAAGATTCACTGTGGGAAGATCATGACAACTCGTCAGCATGGATTTGTTACTGGCAGATCCACTGTGTCTAATCTCCTCGATTTTACAACGTTTTGCTTAAATTCATTTTATTCAGGTAACCAGGTCGACTGTATTTACACTGATTTTAGTAAAGCATTTGATAAACTGCCACACAACTTAATTCTATTTAAACTAAAGTTAATGGGTTTTCCACAATTTTTTGTAAGCTGGATTCAATCGTATCTGACAGAGCGATCTTATCAAATACGATTTCGAGGCGTATTGTTAGCTGAATTTATTGCTGAATCAGGTGTTCCTCAAGGTAGCCACCTTGGTTCACTTCTGTTTATTTTAGCCATTAATGATGAAACCCACATCATCAAACACTCTCATCTACTTATCTATGAAGATGACATGAAAATATACAGAACAATAGATGCTAAAGACAGTTCAGATCTGCTCCAGTCTGATTTGAAATCCTTTGAAATTTGGTGTTCTAAAAACAATATGTTTCTAAATCCAGATAAATGCCAAACTATGACCTTTTCGCGAAAAAGGAATAATTTAATTTTTGATTATAAGATAAAAGATACTGCATTAAGTCGTGTAGATGCTGTCAAAGATCTGGGTATATGCATGGATTCTAAGCTATCGTTTAACGTTCATATTGATTACATTTGTAAAAAAGCATCTTCTATGCTCGGGTTTATGAAACGCTGGGCCAAGGAATTTAATAGTATGATCACAACTACAACGCTGTATTATGCAATTGTGCGACCTCACTTAGAGTATTCAAGTCAAGTTTGGTCCCCAAGTTACAATGTACATGTTGAACGTATAGAGAGAATCCAAAAACGTTTTGTTCGGTTTGCTCTAAGGGGCTTAAGTGCAACTGATACTTTAAACCTTCCTCCTTATGAGGATCGTTTGAAACTATTAAAAATGCAATCTTTGAATGAGAGAAGGAAGTCTGCAGATATCGTCTATTTACACCAACTCATAACTGGTGTATTCGATTCTCCGGAACTTCTTTCTCTTATAAATTTTAACACTAACCGTAGAAGCAGTAGAAACTCTAACAACTTGATTTATTTACCATTTAGTAGAACAAATTATATGTTGACTGCGCCATTAAATCACATGAGTACCTTTGTTAACAACTGTAGCGTGTTTGATGTTAACTTGTCGAAAGGTCAACTCAAAAGTAGATTGAAAACTAATGAGTGATTTAGATCAGTGATGGGCACACACATATTATCAAATTCTTTGCTTGTGTGAGAAGCAGAGAAAAACGAAGAGCAACTTGGCGTTCGTCAGTTTTAAGCTGGAAGTTCATTGATGCAGTTGTGTTTTGCGTCCGTCTACTCGGTGGTAAAATTTTATTAAGTATGTGAAAGGTAATGGGAGCGAGTTTAATGCTTGTGAACGTTACGTTGAGAAAGCTCAATTTAAGCTAGAGAAGTTAAAAATATTTCAACTTTTCTTGCGTGAATTTGTAAAATTGCGCAGCCAGATTTAACTGCAACAAGTGCTCAACACCAACTGACTTGATTTGCTTAGCAAAAATCAAAACAAAGCAACAGCCGAACGCACGCGATTGAAAGCCACACGAAGAAGTTTATAGTGTACATGTGTCGACGTCGCTCAAGCAGCATTTTGTTTCCAAACACGTGTGTTTGGGAAACTAAAATGTGCCCGAAACTGATTTAGATCTATGTAAGCGCATGGTTAGTTGTTATGTCTTGTGTTGTCCCTGAGCCCAACCCATATTATGGTAGGTAAATTTTTCTCCCTCTTGGTTTTTTTTTTGGACCACTTTTATTCGATATCTTTGAGATATTTCAATGATATTTGGGTTGGTTCTTAAAATGATTTATTGCGGAGAAAGTGTGAAAAAGCTGTAGTAGCTGAGCTCTATTGTTATTGCATGTATTATATTGATTTTGTTAATTTCTTATGGTGCTTCACACGGCTATTCGCACACTTTTGACGTTTAAGTAGCTGGTGATGCACACTTCTTCAATAATTTAGGGGACACAAAGCAAGCAACATTTTCTTTCATGCGAAATAGTAAGAGAGTATGATTTTGAATTCGAATCGCATTCGACTTTCGGATCGCATCACTTTTCGTATCGCGTTACAGAGTAACCCCCCAGCTAGTATAAAACTTACTTATAAATCAGAGGGTACAAAGTACATCGGCATGATACAAAGAACTACAGATAAAGTATTGCGCATGTCCGCCATCTTTGTTGTGACGTAGTTCGAGCTTGTCAAAGTGGTTAAACAAAAACGTAGTCACAATATATTTAAAGGGGACAATTTATTTATAGCGATGAAAAATATCGACATATTGTTATTGAAACTTCGTTTATTGACATGAAATAAATTACATTATAAATATATTTATAAATAAATTTAAGCAAATATGTTTTTCAGTAATAGTATTAAAAATAAATTTATTTATAATAGGGGTGTTTTCTCCCATTTGTTCTCCTACACAAAAAAAAATAGCTACGTTGCTTGATGAGTTTGACAGCAAATTCAACTAAATGAATGCAATATTTCTTAAATGCTTGCAATTGTACTGCTTGCTGCTTGTGTTTACTTTTTGCTTTTTCACATTTTCTTTTGTATGTATGCACCACGTGTTACAGCTGACAAGCTCGAGTGACGTAGTGCGCAGAAGATTTCAATTTTTGCGCACGGAGTATGCTATGCGGTACTTTTGCTTTTTCATGGTATTCATCACAGTTTGCCATGACTTTATTTTTCAGTTTGTTTACAAATATTTCGACAAAAACAAAAGGTGCCAAGAGTGGTAGATACATGAAAAAACAATGTTGCCATGTCGTTATGTTATGTTTATGATGTCAATCAACTAGGGGGGAATAAAAAATGATGCAATCTAATTTGTTTTGAGGTTGACATAAATTTATTTACTTCTCTGGTGTTAAGTATGCCAAAACATAAAATTTCTTTAAGCGCATTGTTCTCGAAAATTATAAAGTATTTTAAAGTTTGCCTTTCTACTTATCAAATTTTTTCTGAAATTAATATTATGTATAAATAGACATTTAAAATTGCAAATGGTTGGCATTTAAATTAATGGAAAACAATCACCATGTTCTGTGAGATGCTTTAAGTGTTGTTCTTCTTCTTATCAAACTAATTCTGGAATGCATATAGGAGGGGTTTCACGTCAGCCAGCAAGTGTGAGGCAAGTTTTATGATTTGCTTTACGTTAACATACAAAAAATAATTACTAGGGCAAATAAAAAGCAACAGTTAATTTAGATTGCAGTTATAATTGAGCAAATACAATTTCATAAGTTTGTTTACAAAAATTTCGAGAAAATGTGAAAAAGTTAAATATGCTTGATTCAGATAAAAACAAACTTAAGAAAACAAAATAAAAGATTGACATCTAAATTAATTTTAAAAATCTTATAGATGCCTTGCTAAAACCTTTTTAAACATTCGCTTTTATAATTGGATTCAGGTCTAGTTGTTATACTAAACTGATATGGAACGTTTTTTGAAATTATTTTTTTATTTGCACTTACACAAGCTAAATGACGAGAAAACAGTATTTTTCTTTTAAATTTGAGTTGGAAATGGTTAACGTTTTAATGAATGGAAAAATTCACTTATTTTTTGTTATAATGTGGCATGGGGTGACAGAACTAATTTTTTTTATATGTGTATCTATATAACACTGCAAAATTTTGTTATTGTTGTTTCGGCCTTCTGTCGTTTGTTGCTATTATAAATTGGGTGTGGCCGTATAAAAAGATTAACAGTTTCTCATAATTTTTTGCTTTTTTATTATCCTATTTTCCGATATTTCGGCTCACTTTATGGGCCTTCGTTAGGGCATGAAAGACAATTAAGTTTTTTCTTTAACACATTTAAGAGATTATTGCTAAATCAAAAAGCTTTATACTATGTTTCCATCTGCTCGAAATCTTGCGATTTTGAAAACGTGATTTCAAAGTGTTTCCATCCGGTATGTCATGACAGCTAGATTTCATTTGACAATTAAGACTCCATTTGAAAATTGTATAAATTTTTGACCAATTGCGTTCTTGCATTTCTTTTGCCATTTCCGGAGCTTTTAAATATTTTTCTCCAAAATTGGTACTACCAATTGCTCCTCACTGAAGCTCCGAGCCTTTTATTTACATATTTCCTTTGTTTTGCATTTTTCATTTGTATTATTATTGTTATTGCTTTTTTTTTAAAATAATTATTTAGCTGTCATTGTCAATTGTCAATATGAAAAGTTTGACATTAACTGAATAGTGCTGGATACTGATATAACTTTTCAGGGATACCACATTGCATTTTATGAGATTTTGTATTAGATTTTGTTGAAATCACAAGATTTTAAAATCTTAAACTTGTATAGAGAACTCTGTTGATTTCAAAATGGATTATACGAAATCTCAAGATTTCAAGCAGATGGAAACATAGTATTATATACAGTTTAAAAAGTAAGCGAAACTAATAGAAAAGCTAAACGGATGGAATAATATTACGATAAAAAATTTGATATTGATATGGATTTTTTTAGTTATGTTCTGTTCTACGTTAAGTGAGGATGAATGTCATATAGGAAGAAAGAATAGGGAATTATAAGGATACTTCGTCGTACTACACAAGTATGTTCTAATATTTTGTAGAGACCTTTTTTATTTTTTTGTGTTTGTATCTGTGTTTAGAAAATCCCCACATTTTCATTATCTGTTTCGTCCTTTATATAGATTTCATATATATTTTGTTTTCATATATATTTTCATGTTTAGACCACTTTTATTTTCTGCCGATGCAACCCTGTACAGTAACCCCCTTATGCAATAGATTTCAGCATTTAAACAACAGATTTGATTGTGCTGTTTTATATTGGGCAAGACGACTAATGTTGTTTAAAGCCTGCTAGCCCCTTATTCAATAGATTTCAACATTTAAACAACTGATTTGATTAACATTTACTAACTTTTAAACAACGAATAATAATGTTTAAAACCTCCTCTTAGCGGATGCGTTAGGTTTATGACTAGGGGTAAATGTTTAAGAATCAATGTTGCACATGTATAGAAGTACCATTTTAAATACGTTTTAAGTAGATATGTTTCCGTACTCGATTCAAGTAACTTGAAGTTGCTTGAAAGCGTTGTTTTACAAATTTTTGAAGCTCGAGAGAGAAGAATAACATGAAAAATGTCAACCTCTATTCTATTACAATTACTTGAAGTTAGTACGTGAACAGACCTAATCTTTACACACTATCTTGACTCTAAATATTTGATTGCATGCGCACTGTCAAACTGAATTCCATGATATCAAGATTTCATGCTATAATATTTAGGTGGACATTTTATCTCATGAAATTTCATTTTGGAATTTTTTGTTAAAGTTTATTAAATTAATAATATCTACCATTCGTCATTTGATTTTATGTTTTTCACTCTTTTAATGCTTTTACAATATTTTTTGCTTGAAAAGTTCATAAAAAAGCACGCCCTTACATATTTTACTGAAAAGTGACAGCTCATCTCATATATATCTCAAGAAATAGTTCAAGAGATAAATTTCTTGGTATGAACAATTTCATAATATGAGTGGTCTGCACTTGAGATATATATATATATCATGAAATTCAATTTGACAGCTCGCATTCAATCAAATATTGTAAGTGGAGACAGTGGCCACATTCAGCGTAGACAAAAGTTGGCAACTGTTGAGTAAAAATTCACTGAATGGTACATTTTGGTAGCGCTCACTAAAACTGATCAGGTAGCATACGCCATTTAATCGAGCGAAAAAATTCAACGCTACATGAATACAACTGTTGATTGCTACTAATGCTGCTACTGACGCTGTTAAAGTAAAAAACAGAATGATCGAAGCAAATTTAAGTGAGAAACCTTTGCAATTAAATTAAATTTACATAAAAATTGTATACAATTGAATTAAATCTAATTTCTGACGTGTAGAATAGCAACACATTCAGAGAAAAACAACGCTTACTAAGGTAGCGCTACCATAACAGTTAACAACAATTGTCTGAGCTGAATGTGGCCATTGTGCTAGGTAGGCAGTACCACATTTCTCTTACTAGTACAATTTTATTTTCTTCGCTATTTAGTGTATTTTTCTTGTGCGGACCTTACACGGTCAATCATTTTACAACAATCACTTAAATGTGTTAGTAAATATTTGCTTGTATGCGTTGCACAGATTCGTTGATGGCTTAATTGACCAAAGTCTAAATTTTTGCAAAGTGTTTATATTGGGGGTTGGAATTAGTTTTAAAGGTTTTCTAAGAGATGGCGTAACTATCAATAGATCGCATTGGGCACACCTGTGACTATATTCATTTCAAAGCACATTGTCTAAGCTTCATTTTTCAGTATGTGTCATTCTACTGAAGTGTAAACAACATATATTTTTTTCTCTGTGAACATGTCGACTTTCGTGCCAACAAAACGCAATTTGCGGGAAGGTTTACTTTTGTGCTTCCATTTGAAGAAAAAAGCGGTTGAAGCACAACGCACGCTTACTGAGGCTTACGGGGACTATGCTCCATCGATTTCTACTTGTGAGTACTGGTTCCGTCGGTTTAAAAGTGGTGATTTTGATACGGAAGACAAAGAGCGTCCGGGCCAGCCGAAAAAGTTTGAAGATGAGGAATTGGAGGCTTTGCTCGATGAAGACCCGTGTCAAACCCTTCAAGAATTGTCAGAATCATTGGGAGTCGACTTATCAACGGTCGGCAAACGCTTGAAGGCCATGGGAATGATTCAAAAGCAAGGAAATTGGGTGCCGTACCAGTTGAAGCCGAGAGACGTTGAACGGCGATTTTGCATGTGGGCCAAGCCGAATATTCATGCCGCCAAGCTTATGCTGTGTATTTGGTGGGATCAGAAGGGTGTCGTGTACTATGAGCTGCTAAAACCTAACGAAACTATCACTGGGGAACGCTATCAATAACAATTGATGCAATTGAGCCGAGCATTAAAGGTTAAACGGCCGGAATATGCCAAAAGACACGACAAAGTGGTTTTTCAACATGACAACGCACGGCCACATGTTGCAAGAACCGTCAAGGAAACGTTGGAGGCGCTGAATTGGGATGTGCTACCCCACCCGCCTTATAGCCCAGACATAGCCCCTTCCGACTACCACCTATTCAGATCGATGACGCATGGCTTGGCTGAGCAGCGCTTCACTTCTTACGAGGATACCAAAAAATGGATCGATTCGTGGATTGCCTCAAAAGACGAATCGTTCTTCCGGCGCGGAATCCATATGCTGCCAGAAAGTAGGAAAATGTTGTAGCTAACGATGGACAATACTTTGAATAATATACATTGTACCGTTGTTTCTTAATAAATGCTCAAAACCGAAAAAAAACCTTTAAAATTAATTCCAACCCCCAATACTTACAATAGGTTTGTTCCCGTACTCGATTCAAGCAGCTTGAAGTTGCTTAAAAGCGTTATTTTAAAATTTTTTAAAGTTTGAGAGTGAAGAATAACATGCAAAATGTCACTCTCTAATCTATTACAATTACTTGAAGTAAGTGCGGTAACAGACCTAATATATGATTGCATGCGAACTGTCAAATTGAATTTCATGATATCCAGATTTCATGCTATAATATGAAGGTGGGGACTAAATCGCATGAAATTTCATTTTTAAATTGCTTGTAAAAGTTTATTAAATTAGCAATTTCTTCCATTCGGCATTCTATTTTATGTTTTTTACTATTTAATGCTTTTGCAATAGTTTTTGCTTGAAAGGTTCTTAAAAATGCACATACTAACATATTTACTGAAAAGTGGCAACTCATCTCATGAAATATCAAAGAAAATAAATGTAAGGAAGTGGCGTAGTAGCACAAAAGTGCGGCATATTTCATATTGATGGTGCCCAAGTAGCACAAGGAGAAGTTATAAGTACAAAATTCAGCTTACAAAACACCGAGGTATTTAGAATAGCTCTGTAATGTAATTAAAAAGATACTATGCTTTATAGCAGAGGTGTCGTGACAGTGAGCTAAATTACAAATTAAAAAAAATTAAAATAAATTAAATCTTAGATTTCGACAAAAATAAAACTAAAAACAAAAACAACAACATGAGCATACTGCGCAAATGTCTCTTTAAAAAAACAACAAAAAACTCGCCATGTGTGCGCTACGAGAAAATTCCAACAACAAAAAACCACACAGCAGCAATAACATTGATAGCTAGCTTTCGACGCGAGCAAACAACAACAATGCCATGTACATAATTCTTCGAATTACAACACACATGGAAATATTGAAGTTGTTGTAAGTGAGCTAAAAGAGCTATGGGATTTACAACTCTGCTTTATAGCAAAATTTTGCTTTTATAATGCCTTAATAAAGCGTTTACAAGACCACTACAAAGAGATACGTAAAAAATGTCTTTAGTATGCATTTTTAGAGCTCATATTGAAGTTATTATAAATACATTGAAATGATAAAGACAATGAAATGATTGCAAGGAAATGCGAGGCAGTTAAAGTTATGTCACTTCCCTGCGTATGCCTCGTGTTTGTTGAACAGCAAAAGAAGAAAAATTTTAAAAGTTGAATAGAAAAATTAAAAGGTAAAATATATATGTGTGCTTTAATAAATAAACAAATTGTAGATGGCAGCTTCATTTAAAATAATAGGCACGAAGGACGGAAAAAAGCGATATCTAGCACTCGTTCCAGCTAGTTTGGAAAACCATCGAGTGCTCTCATGGCCAAAACTAAAGAGCGATCACAAGGTAACTCAATCTATTTTGAATAATATTGCTTCTGAAACTCCGCCCGAGCTCAAGTGGATCAAGCGTCCAGCAAAACTGGTGGAAAATTAAATTCTTTCCTACGCTGCTGGCAACAAAAAATGTCTTTTCTGAATTCAACCTACTATTTTTAAAATCTTTGCAAAGAGCCTTTCAAAGACCTCTAAAGAGTTTTTCGAGCCTCTTCAAATACACTAAGCATATCCCTATATCACTTAGTAAAAAACTTACAAATACAATTCCTGTCTTTGTACTTTTAAAGGTATGTAAAAGAAGCTATAAATACTGTTTGTGCTACTAGGGTGGTTAGCACAAATACATGAATATACATGAACAAACACGGCCGCGTTTGGTTGCATCATAAAAAATTCCCAAATTGTTTCTGATGACCGAGCGCTTCGACTGCACGAACGAACGAAGAATTCATCGTTCGTTCAGGCAGTGGAAACAGTTTGGTGCGAACCAAGGTTCGGATCATTGGTTTTTTTTTTCAAAAAAACACTATTCGATCAGTGGAAACACTTTTTCAGTACGAACGAACGAAGGTTTCGCTCTGATCGGCCGGCGCTCGAACATTTTGGTCGAATCCAGTGTTTCTTTGTGAATAGAGTAGATTTGTTGAAATGGTAGTTAATAACGTTGAAAAAAACAAAATAAGAACAAAATCAATTAAGAACTTAAGACAAAAGAGCACTGCTTTATTTGTGCCAAGTTTTCTTACTGTTTAATTTTTTTAATATCGCAAGCATTTGGGCCTATTCTGTGGAATCTTTTATGAAAAAATGTTGTTATGAGTTCCCATTCAAATTTTTGAGCTTTCAAAAATTTTGTTATGTGATCAAAATTCGTATTTTGCACGACAATCTTTAATGAAATCTGATATAAATCATAAAAGATTTTTCGAATTGTCAAAAAATCTTTCCAAACTCTTAAATTAGTATTCTACATGACAAAATCTGTTATGAAACACAACAGCATAACGTATACATTTTTCTGCGTTTTATCAAAATTAAAATTTTATTCTTTGTGTTACTGCGTTCATTGCTGCATCCATTACCTTGTAGATAGTATGAGGACCCTCCTGCATCGCCTCCATTGTAGTTAATAGTTCGCTCCCTCTTGCATTCAACATCTTGCCGTTGGTAAGATGAGTTACCACTATTGCCGCCACGACGATTGTCATTCGGTGGTTTTGGTCACCTCCACATGCTCGTCTTCACGTTGTTCTTTATGTTTGTAACCCACGTGGTCACCTCTGTACCTTCCGCTTCCACCTTCACCACAACTGCGTTAGTAACGACTTTTATGGAATTTTGAGCTTCTGCTCTGTGTCGTACTCCCAGTCCAATATTATATTAAAACAAGCACTTTAAACAAATCGGCAATGCTAATTTGTAAAGCTAATGCACGGCACTTTTTTAGTGCTAGTTTTGTAAAAATATTTGCAATTTACATGTTAAAAGGGATAACTCCTTCAACTTGGGTTAATTTATTTTTTAGTTTATTGACAGCAATCATCTGTTTCATAACAGAAGTTAACGGAATTGTAATAGCGTTTTTTTTCGAAGATTGATAACAGGATACCATAAAAATTCGAAGGGCAGAATACCAATTTTAACATATCTTTTATGGTTGGCATCTTTTATGATTCATATTTTATTTGTAGGATTTATATGTTGTATTTAGATGAGTGTAACTTTGTAAGAATTAACGTGTTTAATACCTCCTTTGGTTACGTTCGACGAAAACAGTCGGTGTATTTTTAAAGTTTATTTAAGTTTTGGTTAAAAGAGCTTTATTTTATTCCGAATATTTTTAAATAGTATTTTAGTTTATTTGAGTTAAGTGTATTTTAGTTCTGTATTTTTTTAAATTGTAATTTAGTTTTATTTAAATTAAGTTTATTTTAGGTCGTTATATTTTTTAAAGTGTATTTTAGTTTTAGTTAAATTAGCCTTATTTAATTCCGAATATTTTTAAATACTATTTTAGTTTTATTTAGAGTAAGTGTATTTTAGTTCTGTATCTTTTTAAAGTGTTTTGGATAATTTAGCTTTATTTATTCCGAATGTTTTTAAGTAGTATTTAAGTTTTATTTAAATTAAGTATATTTTAGTTCTGTATCTTTTTAAAGTGTATTTTAGTTTTGGCTATGTAAATTAGCTTTATTTAATAACGAATATTTTTAAATGATCTTTTAGTTTTATTTAAATTAAGTTTATTTTAGTTTTGTATCTTTTTAAAGTGTATTTTAATTTTGGCTCAATTAGCTTTAATTAATTCGTTATATTAATAGTGTAGTGAAGATTAATTAAAACACATCTGCTTTGGTTTAACATATATTTCGGAATGATCCGAAGCTACTAGAGCTTAAAAGAGAAATGAACAACAACTCGAAAAATGCAGTTAACTCAATGAAGTTCAACAAACATAATATGCAACAATATAATATGTATTTGAATATAACAGTGTATTGTATATATGTAAATATTCTACAACAATTCGGCCATCCTGACACTGACCTGAGATCCGTTATAATAATTTCAAATCCTACTTGAAACCAAACCTTCCTTGAACCATGGACGGATATTTTCCACCGTCCAAACACCTTTATATGGTATGCGCGACTGCTGAAACCCTTCCACATCCTCTATTAAATATCGATCATAACGTAGAACTTTTGTTATTTTATATGCACCTATGAACTTAGGAATTAATTTTTTCGATGAACTCACACATGAATCAAAATTTTAATCATTACGTCATCACCAACTTCATATTTTGTTGGTTTTTGTCTCTTTTAAAAAATCAATGTAATGCAAAAATCGATGCACTCTTTATTGTATTTTTGCAGTCGCTCTTGACTTAGATCTGCTTCTTTTCTGATGTCCTTAAGATCTCGCTTTTCTATTTCTTGTTCAACTTCCAACAGATTTTCTTTCAGTAAATCTATTGTTTTACCTCTTTGACTAACCCCAAACAGCATTATACTAGGATGTTCATTAATTGCGCGATGTGAAGTATTATTAAGTGTATGTTCTATTGTTTCTAATACTATGTTCACACTAAGGTCGAAAAGCCGCTTTTCGGACATTAAGGGCTTTTCAGCTGGAAAGCTGCATGATATTAATGATAGATATAGCTGAAGATATTAAGTTTTTCGCCATAGAACTGTCAAATGAAAAGCTGCTAATTGTTTGCTTTTCAGCGAAAAACTCCGAAAAACTAAAAAACTGGTTGTTGAACAGACTATTTCTTGAGGTAAAGTCAAAATCTATTACTTAAATCCAAGTTGTCACTGATATTTGACATTTCGTTTGTCTGCTGATATTTTTTATTTGGTCAAACTACAATTGGACATTTTATTTGTTGTATTGGATAAAAAAAATACAAAGAACAAGTTAAATGGAGTGAGCTGCATGAGGCAATATTGGTCGAGCTGTGGGAGGAGAAGGCAGAAGAGTTTCGTGGTGCACGAAAAAATATGCATATATATGCGGGAATGGCCAGCGACATGGGCTCTTGCTAAATGCAGCGGAAGGCAAAATAAACATTTTAACTATTACATAAAGGTAAGAAAAATAGATTTAGTATTTGAAAATGTGGTTTAAAAGAATTTTATTTAATACAATAAAAATAATTAAGCAAAATGCAATAATAACAAACATATTACAAGTTGAATGTCAAAAGAAAAGTCCTTTTTTCAGTGTGAGCAAATTTTTTTGAAAAGAGACTTTTCAGCTGAAAAGCGGCTTTTCGGCCTGTGTGTGAACATAGTATAAGACTGAAACCACCAAAAATGTTTTTCGCAGGATCGACAAGTTCAGCAAACATTGGTCCCAATGACCTATTAATCCTTTTCACTTGCCCATTGGCCTGTGAAGATCATGTGGCATTTAATGTGTTCGATTGTTCTTTACCAAGAATGCATTGAACTCTCTAGACGTAAAACAGCTTCCTTAAACTGATATAGTATACTTCGGGCGACTATAAGATCTAAAATATTCTGATAGTGAATTAATCACTTCATTAGTATTGGTTTTTCTGGTCGGATACAATCTTACGAACTTAGTACTCGCATCTACAATTACCAAAATGTGTTTCTTTGCCCTAGAATGGTCTACCGGCCCATAATGATCTATGTGTACTACTTCGAATGGGACCAGGGTGACCGTTTTTCCAGGGTAGAAATCTCCCAAAATCTACTAAGGGCCAATTTTTCAGTGCGAGTTTAAACTCTATCAAAAATAGCAAAAGGAGTAGTTTGATGTTGAAAATGTAGTAAATTTATCTAAAAGGATATTAAGATGTGTAGCACAATAAATAAATGTGGAGTAATTACAACTCTAGTTGGAGTATGACGTCAACACTGATGCAAGTTGATCAGTTGACGGCAAAACTGAAAACGACAAAGCCAAAGCAACAATTCTAGGTAATCTCTTGCCGACAAGCCAACGACATGATTCTGGTGAGACAGTTAAGCTTATTCAAAGAGGAACATTGATTAGAATTAACCAGTTTGTTTCTACTATCAGAAAAAAAATTGAAATAATTGGAATTTGGAATTATTTTCATTACGAACTATTTAATCATAGATTTTTCTGGCTAAAAATTAGTACAACAATCAGACAATACTTGCTTGACATGCAAAATTGATGCTTGACATGGGAGTATTAAGAAATGTGTTTCTATGTAAGGATTTAACAAGGAGTAATTGCGAAAAAATGCATTCGCAAGCTGTATTTGACTCTGGCATTGTCATCATGTCTTTAGCAAATTTGTAAAGATATTTCTACTTAAAGGAATTGCTAAGATCCTTCAAACCTCCTACTTCAAACCAAAACTTTTCTACGGAAAGTATAGTTCTATTTGAGGTACTTAACAGGGTTTTAACATATTTGTCGTGCTTTAACTGTCGATATTCTCTATCAATAGATTGTTGAATGTCTCCATTAATTGCTAAAATAATTTCTCGACTGGCAACCTATTCTTTAATTGTAAACATAATTTAATCAAAAACCTCTGACAATTTTATCGATAATCGATAATATTACCCGGTTTTAAGCATAGAAATAAAATATAAGGAAATGGTGTTACCCTCACATACAGTGTATGTGTACTGCGGTATGTTTCGTGAGTGAGTGAGACGGAGAATATTTTTTTGACACTTGGATCGTTCTGTCGGCCGAAGTAAGAGATACAAAAATTACTAATATTAAATGTTTAATTAAAAGCTATTTTTATTGATAATTCCAGTGAGATTAGTAAAGTTTATGATATAAACAATTAAACAAACATGCGTTGTGCTGTAACGAAGTGTTTTTCCTAAGGCTGAGGTACGCTCGCCGGACCGAGGATCGTTGCAATAATTTATATAAAATCACGAACGCCAAATCAAACTCTGGGTTTTAAATTATGATAAACAATGCTTTTATTTCACAATTAAATTCCTTAACCTATCTTAAGACTAACCAATCTAGTTATTTCAATAGTTTATATTTTAATTACTCGACCATTAATTAATTAATTAAACTCTGTATGTAAAATATATTGTAATTTAATATTGGATTATAATTAAATAAATCTTACCAATGAATATTTTAATTTACTATGGTTTAAATGTGTACTGATTGTTTCCTTACGTGCAATCTCATTGATTTGGTGTACTAAAATCTTCCTAAAGTACTCAGCCGGGGAAAATGGGTTAAACAATGGAAGTGGTTCTAAGGTTGGAGTACCTGTGCGACTAGTCTCATCTTACGCAGGTACAAACTATTAAGGAGCCCTTGTGCGAATAGTTTCATCTTACGCAGGGATTTAGGAGCAGAGCACCTGTGCGACTAGTCTCATCTTACGCAGGCACTAAAAGGTTAGGTGGATTAGTGGGAATATGCGGGAAATGGTGGATGCTTGTGGCTATTGAGCTATATTTAAGATAGGTTTGGGAGCACCTGTGTGACTAGTCTCATCTTACTCAGGTACCAAAAGGTTAGGAGCCCTTGTGCGAATAATTTCGGCTTACGCAGGGTTTAGGAACAGAGCACCTGTGCGACTAGTCTCATCTTACGCAGGCACCAAAAGGTTAGGAGGAAATATGTGGGAAATTAAGGATATCTGTGGTTATTGCTAACTTTAAGATAGGTTTGGGAGCGCCTGTGCGACAAGTCTCATCTTACGCAGGTACCAAAAGGTAAGGAGCCCTTGTGCGAATAATTTCGGCTTACGCAGGGTTTAAGAACAGAGCACCTGTGCGACTAGTCTCATCTTACGCAGGCACCAAAAGGTTAGGAGGAAAGTGGGAATACGTGGGAATCTTTAGGGATTTTGTGGCACTGGGACCGTTCTGCAAAAGCTGTGAGGCTTACACGCAAGGAATTAATATTGGTAAGATTGTAAATTACGTTATGGTTCGATAATAACTTATTATGTATACAATATATTTAGTTTAATAAATCTCTTAATTAATATAAATGAAGGGGTGATACTTAAAACTCCAATGGTCGTTGTTGTAGAGTGCGTTACGAAGTTCCAATGCGGTGCTGCTACTATCGATTACGCTATCGGTGCTGTAATTCTGTTACTGCCGATCGTGACTGCGCTGTTGGCGGTAATTTTGCCGCTGTCGATGTTGTAACTCTGCCGCTGCCGATCGTGGCTGCACTGCCAACGCTGACTCTCTGCTGCTGCTGACGGTGACTGTGCTGTCGGCGCTATACTCTGCTGCTTCGACGTGACTGAGCTATCGACGTTGCAGGTCTTTGCTATCAACTCGACTGCGCTCCCAAGTCCGGTCGCTGCTGCTGTTGATAGACGTCGCGGTTCTGCCCTAGTTGTCAACCACTGTTGACGTAGACTTACTACTCGGCTTCGCGTTATGGCACAATTTAAAATAAACTACTTGATTGTTGACTGGTCTTCACTGATCTGTGGCTCAAGACTGACTGAACTTCACTCGTTCGCGGCACAAGATTGAATGCCGAACTTCTCTCAAGTTCTTTTCTTCGAACCTCGCTGTTGAGTATCCGACTCCTTGTCTATCTCGTTCTGGCGTGTGTAACTCCTGCCACTGTCTTCCTCTACTTGAGTTTTTTCCATTGCAGGTGTTCACTTCTAGCTAGACATCGTCCGATCGTCCCGTTAGTACATGCAAATATAAGAAAAAACCATTAAATAATACATTACGCCACTTTATTAATATGCACCCAATCTCTGGTGCGCAATTAATAATAACCTTGAAACTCATGACGATAAAAACAACTCATGTTTGATGTCGTCACCCCAGTAGGAATGAGTGCCTACATTACCTATACCTATGTGTAGCGTAATGCCTATGGTTTCTTGCTATAAGAAACACACTCTGGTTGTCCTATGCTATTTTATATTTAGATTTAATAGCTTTTATGTAAACTATCTTTTTCTATACATATTATAATATATATTACCCCACATATTCTAATATCTCTAGCATTGATATTTGTTCGGCTAGTAAAAACAGTTTATTTTGTCAAATGTGTATGTTTTCTAATACACATTTAAATATGTAGTAGTTCGAACCAAAATATATTTTAATAAAAGATAAATAAAATAAATGAGTATTTACAGTCTTAATACTATACTTCATTGTTCTTAAACCTAACTTAATAGTAATAACTTAGCCTAAAAACGACGTGCCTAGCTACACCTTCCTTGGGCATGTCCTCACATCCCTAATGCCTACTCGGACATTCTCCCTTACCCAAGGTCGACCTACAACCCAGCGGGAATCTGAAAAGAGAATGATTACATTAGTATTAAACATGTGAGAGCAAAACTTCACAGTAGTTTTGGTCCTTACTGTGCTGTAAAAAACTGTTCAAGTAGTCAGAATTTGAAGAATAATGTGGTTTCCTTCCATAAGTGCCTTCCATAAGTTTCCTTCCATATGAACACCAGTTGGATTTTTAAACGAAACAACATTCTTTATAATGAATTGTGTTTAAAAAAGTTATTTAAGTGAAAATTTGTGCATTTTTAATTTGAAATAAGTGAAAAAAGTAAATTGGAGTATGTTCTTTCCGCACCAATTATAAGGGATTGAAATGTCAAATTATTTCAAATTATTATCATTCCGCTGCATAAATCCGGAAATAGGTCTTTAATTGATAACTACCGTGGCATCGCAAAATTGAGCGCTTTGCCTAAACTTTTAGAGGCAATTGTTACATCACGACTATCGCATAGCATTAAATCTTTAATGTCTCCTTTCCAACATGGATTCCTTTCTGGAAAATCCACTGTTACTAACCTTCTCGAATTTACATCTATAGAAAACTTTGGAAAAGGCATGCAGACTGATGTCATTTACACGGATTTTAGCAAAGCTTTTGACGTTGTAAATCACAAACTACTGATCTTAAAATTACATCTTGTTGGATTTCCTACACCGTTGGTAAAGTGGATTGAATCTTACTTAAGCAATAGAACACAATCTGTTCTTTTTAAGCTCAAGAAATCACACGAGTTTCCTGTTACTTCAGGAGTACCTCAAGGAAGTCATTTTGGGCCTCTTCTGTTTCTACTTTTTATAAACGATTTGCCATCTGTCATAATGCATTCCAGCATCTTAATGTTTGCTGACGACGTCAAACTCTTCCTTTCTTTTAAAAATGATAATGACGCTGTATTTTTGCAAGCCGACATAGATCATCTTCATAACTGGTCAAAACGAACCGTATGAACCTCAACATGAAGAAATGCAAGCATATGTCTTTCTCGCGCAAACCACCAATTAAATGTACCTTCAAAATTTGTGGTTATCCATTGGAGTCCTTAGATAGCTTCAATGATCTTGGAGTTACAATGGATCCTAAACTACGCTTTAATATTCATGTAAATAAAATAATAAATAGAGCAAATAGTACTTTAGGATTTATTAAACGTTGGGCAAAAGAGTTTAATGATCCTTTCATAACGAAAACCTTATTCACTTCCCTAGTGCGGCCTATCTTAGAATACGCTTCAGTTGTTTGGTGCCCAAGATACGGTTGTTACATAGACGACATTGAATCAGTGCAGAAACAATTTCTTTTGTTTTGCTTAAGCTATCTTTATTGTAATACTGATTTTCACTTACCACCTTATGAATATCGGTTACAACTCTTAAATCTTCCTTCTTTAAAAAATCGGAGAATTATGATAAATGCTTGTTGGATTATAAAACTTTTACATGGCTATGTAAACAGTCCATATTTATTGAGTAAAATATATTTTAATATTCCTCTTCGTCCTAGAAGATCTTTTGAGTTACTCCACATGAACTTTTGTAGAACTAATTATTTGCAAAATGAACCTCTTAGAAGCGCTTGCGGTGATTTTAATTTTGTATCTGATGTTATATCCTTAAGTGAATCCATGGACTCAATCAAACATAAAATTATAGATTACCTGCAGTACCGTCGTTGATTATGTAAAGTTCTTTCAAACATATATCTGATGCATCTGGTGATTTGTAAACACATTAATATAACAATCTAAATGGACCTAAGCGTAAAATGGAAAATTTTGGTGTATAATATATCTAAATAATCTGAATGGACCTAAACCTGGGATCTTCAATTGCCTCATATCTTCAAGATGGTTGTGACAACATTTGTTGACGGTACCGTGGTGTCTTGGTGTCTTCTTACCTCTTGAAACACTACGTTAAATCGATTTGTAATATATTAATATGAGTGGCCGATAAGACCTAGTTTGTCTTGGTGCCTGCGTTCGCAACTGGTTTTCTTTATTTTATGAAAATTGGTTTGGTGAAGTTGACCTAGTTTGTCGAGTAACCACCCTGTCAAGCCAGGAATTCACCGGCTTCAGGGAGACAGAACGATATATATTATATATATACCTATTGGAGTGGTGTTTTATTGGGTATGAGATCTTGTTTGTCACACGACTCCGCCGTATACAAAAATTGTTGCTAACTTGACCTTGTTTGTCTTGAAAACGCAACCCTGCTATGCTGTCTGATTTTATAGATTTTGACTTAATTTTTTTTCTATTATTTTTTTAAGCAATTTACTAAAACTTTTAAGTTTGTTAATAAAACATTATTTCATTCAAAATCATACTTTATATTTTTGAATTGTATTAAATATCTTATTTTATAATTTTAAATTTGCTATAAAACCTGTTAAGGTTTAGCAATCAAGTAAATAAATAAATAAATAAATAAATTTCAGGGGCGTATTCAATTTACATATTTTGGCACATTTTAAGGGCACTCGTGTTTTCAGTGAAAAATTTTTGGCCATTAGTGCAGTAAATAAATGGCCCACGCGTAAATAATTTTATCTTATGTTTATTAAACGTAATTGGGCCTCCTTAGTTCACAAATAATAAGTGCAATAATAAAATGTCGGTCTCAAATGGCTTAGGAGATAAAGTTCGCTAAAGTTTCCAAATTCAGTGCATAATATGAAGTGTGCGGAATAGAGGCCAAAATAAAGAATAAATTACGCAAAAAATTTTAAAATAAAATAAAAGGAAATAAATATTTTCTTTATTTAAAATAAATGTTTTAAATGATCAAAAACTTTGTGTCATGATGTGACATACATATGTGCAAGAAGTAAACAAACCTTGCACAAAAGAGCCACTCACGTTGAAAGACACCCCTAGCGGGGCCATTAAGAATATAAAACGAGTACCGCTACAAAATCAGCCCTATCACTGTGTCCCGTCATAGTACGATATCGTAAAAACTACGAAAAAGGCATCACTGAGTTCGTAGTAGCGCCATTCGTAGATTTTTAAAGTAATTTGTTACGACGTGTTTTGGTTGTCTGAAAATAATTTTGAAATAAAATTCAGAAGGAAAAATTCAGAACCACTTATCAAAATTTTCTCCCACAGCAAAAACACGTCGTATCAAATTACTTCAAAATCAACGAATGGCGCTACGAATGAGTTCAGTGATGCCTTTTTCGTAGTTTCTACGATATCGTACTGCGACGAGAATCAGTGATAGGGCTGAATGACAATACAAAAAACGAACTAATGCGTAGTGTTGCCAGCTACTACTGTTCAAAATCCGCAAAATTTCCCAATAAAAATCCGCTAAAATTCGCTAATTACTTTTTGAAAATTTTATAAACATAATTTATAACAAAATATTAATATAACTAGCTGAAACCCGGCACGTTGCTGCCACGCCCCCGTTGCAAAACTTCCATAAAATGTTATCAGTGAACTAACATGTGTAAATTGAGTTCGAATACAGAATTCCGAGGCTGTGCGACCTATAACTCCAAAGCAATTCGATATCGTAAACTTGGGCTGTATGGAAGGTGTCACTTACCATTTTACAATGCCCATAAAATTTTATCAGTGAAACGGCACGTGTAAATTGTGGTCGAATACCGAATTCCGAGGCTGTACGACTTATACTGCCAAAGCTATTCGATATCGCAAATTTGGGAGGTGCCACGCCCCTTGTTTAACGCCCATAAGATTTGATCAGTGAAACGGCATGTGTGTATCGTGGTTGAATATTGAATTCCTACGTTGTGCGGCCTATAAATCAAAAGCTATTCAATATAGCAAATCGCAAATTTGGGTTGTATGGGAGGTGCCACGCCCCCTGAATGGCGTGTGTAAATTGTGGTAGAGTACCGAATTCCATGGCTGTGCGAATTATTTCTCAAAAGCTATTTTAGAAAGCTATAAACACGTTTTTAGAGCATCATAATATGATTGAGTTTTTGATTGCTACTATCAAGTTTTTTTCCACGTTTCAACAATGAAAATGTTAAAAACATGTCTTGATTGAATAAAAAGATTGTAACATCTATGTTCCGTTTTTTAGAACTGTAATATTAAAAATAGCAATCATTTTGTTATTATCATTATAAAGAACATGAAAGGACTGAAACAATAATATTCTACAACAGCATCTGTTAGCAACTACCATCAAATACTTCTGACAACAATGTTAAATTCAGAAAACATTTTGCAGAGGCCATACTATGACTGCATTTATTATGCTCAGAAAACATATTCTTTTTAAAAACCAAAATATTATTGTAGCAATAATTCTTTCTTTTTTCTTCTTTTTAGAGAGATCATAAAGTTATTGCTATAACAATATTCTGTGATGTGATTATGGTTAGAGTAACCGTAATATTTTTAACGAAACAATGATTTCCTACCAATCTAATGGGGGAAAAATAATATGATGAAAACAATTTGTGTTGGTATATATTTTAATTTAATATTTTTTAATAAGATCATTGCAAACTTATCTTAAAAACCTTAAATTCTATTTTTTACTCTGTAAACAGCGCACACTCTCTTGAAAAGTAACCTAGCTCAAAATTCTTAAATTTTGACTTTTTTATTAAAAAAATTTTATGTGAAATTTTGTGCACATATTTTTTTTGTTGAATTAAAAAATAAATCATTCTGTCCCTTTGACATTTGAGAAAAACTGAGAAATTGACACTTCAAATCTCATCGCCTCTGTGGTGCAGTGCGTTTGTGCGCGCTTGCATGGGTATCACAAAGATTTCTGATAAAGCCTTTAGCACGGTCGAAATTGCAATAAAATCAGCTAGTGATTTTTTCCTTTTCATATTGAAAAACTTTGTTGTTGTTTCTTTGGAAAGACAATTAATTGTTCTAACTTTAACCTTACGCTCAATAAACGATTTTAAACTATCAAACAACTAGAATTTGTATTTAAAATCAAGTCTGATTTAAACTATCAAACATTTAGAATTTGTATTTAAATCATATTAAATCAACATAATAAATAACAAGGTCATTTAGAAAAAAAAAACTTTAGTCAAATGGTGGAGCACGACCAAACAGAAACAGCTGTAAACAAATCAGCAAAAATCTAAAAACAGCTTCAGTTAACATGCTTTGTTAGTGGAAAACTTCCAGCAGACTGTTGGACTCCATAAATAATAACATAAGCATAAAGACTAAAGTAAAGCAAAAATACAACAACAAATGTGAATATATGAAATTTGAGAAAAACTGAGAAATTGACACTTCAAATCTCATTGCCTCTGTGGTGCAGTGCCTTAGTGCGCGCTTGCACGGGTATCACAAAGATTTCTGATGAAGCCTTTAGCACGGCCGAAATTGCAATAAAATCAGCTAGTGATTTTTTCCTTTTCATATTGAAAAACTTTCTTGTTGTTGTTGTTGTTTCTTTGGAAAGATTCGTTAGAACAGTTAATTGTTCTAACTTTGACCTTAAGCTCAATAAACGATTTTAAACTATCAAACAACTAGAATTTGTATTTAAAATCAAGTATGATTTAAACTATCAAACATTTAGAATTTGTATTTGTATCAACATAAATCTTAAATTTTATTTTGTACTTTGTAAAAAGCGCACACTCTCTTCAAAAGCAACCTAACTTAAAACTATTTTTTTTATTGAATTCAAAAATAAATCATTCTGAATCATTTGAATTTTGTTTCTTTTGAAAAAGATGAGCGATACGTTTTAATTTATAAATAAGAGATAATTTTTTTCAAACATATAAAGGGTACGCCAAATAACTTTTTTTTTATAAAATGCATTGGGTGGTCAGTTGGCTTCAACTCCTGAACCAATTGGACTTTGTATGGCTTCATACCAAGGTCTTTATGCAAAATTCGTCTCAATGATGTCTCCGAAATGTTCAATTGTTGAGAACGACGGTGAATTGATGTTGATGCGCTTCACACACACTTTCTGCCACAGCAGCAATATTCTCGGGTATACGCACTGTTTTTGGCTTTTCACGCTTTGGTTTATTGATGAGGATCCCAGTTTCTTTCACTTTTTTCACAAGATAACGAACATACGGAGCTGACGGTGCTTCTCTTCTTCCAAAATCCATACGCAATTTTCGCACACATTCTGAACATTATCATGATTTTCAAAGTAATGTCCCAATATTTCCCAGCGTTGTATTTATACCAGCGGAAGAATAAAACTAATTATTTGTCAAATCAGACATGAGCTAAGTGTTACCATTCACGAAATAAGCACTAGTTGAAAAAAACGTTAGATGGCGGACCCTGTATAACTAATATTATTTGAGCACAATGATTTAATCATTACACAAAAGAAGTCTTCTTCGTATTCTTTTCGAATAGCGTGATAATGCGCATCAAATCCATGATTTAAGGATTGTTGTGACTCACAACGAGGTATTCCCCAAAATATTGTCTTTCTACTAGTGGCCAAGTACTGGCAATGAAAGTTGATCCACCGCAACAACTAAGCGAGCGATCAACATTCATTGCATTGCGGCACTTTTATATGAATTCAATGCCAAGGCTAGTCAATTAAAACAAAAATAAGACAATAAAATGAACACTGATCTACCGCAACAACAACTGGGCGATCAGTTTTCATTTTATTTAAAGACAATAAAATAAAGCCAACAATTTACTTCTGTGCGGCCAGCGTCAAATGCTGACCAAGCAAAAACCAGAGGTAAATTAATTTTAATATTTTATTGTTGTATTTAGCATACACACATTTTGGCTAAGCGAATAACGCAAAACAAAAATAATTTAAATAAGAATTTATCGTTGGGCAATATGACCTAATTACACAAGTTATACATGTTTGTATGTTTGTTCGGCCCAAGTTGGCATCATTGAATAAGTATGTATGAATATGTTTTATAATAAGAATTAATACAAAACTATACTAAGAACTTAATAATGAAGTTAATTTAAGCCAAAGGCGGAAGACAAAATTACGCAACCGCTGATTTATCAATAAGTAGAATTAAGTATGTAATAAGTTTGTAAAAATGAAGAAGAAGAAGCGCGGCCAGATATGTTATAAATATCTGGTCCCCGCTAAAATAAAGAGATGGTGTGAATGAAACTTTAACGGTTGCAATTATTATTTCTGAAGAAGTTACTTAGGCAAGACCAGAACTTCAACTCGGAGGATACGAATAACAGTAAGTATAAAAAAAAATCTCAACGCCTGAATGCACCTAAGGGTGCCGGCGAAGGAGATATTTTTTTGAATAGATGCCAGTGGCGCTCTTAAGCGCCGGCAGCAAACCTTAGGTAGGACGGCGCTCGGCGACTGTAGGACCCACGCGTATAGTCTCAGAGGGGATACAACAAAATGGCGCAGCCGGTAGGATCCTTCTGTCCACGGGGACAGCAAGGATGTTAGGAACCTTATTGTTACAGGAACAATAAGGACAACTTTGTTTAGAGGAGTACAATTAGAGGAGTACAATTTTTTTAGATCCTTCTGTTAAAGGAACAGCAGGTAGTTTAAAAAAAATGGATATAAAAAAAATAATAGGTAGGATCTTTGTTGTTATAGGAACAGTAAGGACATTGGTTCTTTTGTAGGGATTCAAAGTGATCGGTTGGACCTTTTTTGTTACAGGAACAACAAGGGTATTTTGAAATTAACATTTTTTTTGGGGAATTTTAATATCTTTGTGAAGGAAAATTTTTGGTGGGCTCTTTTGTTCACGGGAACATTAAGGATAATAGATCCTATTTACTTTTATATAATGGTTTAAGTTTCGGTTGAACCTTTCTAAGTTTGCAATTCGAAATCTTTCACCACCTCTCGGAAAGAGGCTGGCAGGATTAAAAGATTTTTGGCTTAAGGTTTAAGTTTCGTTTAAAACCTTATTTTTTATATTTGTTTAATTCAACAAAAGTTTTCAAAAAAGAAAAAAAATAAATAATAAAAGGAAATTTTTTTGTTTTTAAGTGTCACATAACAAAACAGACGCACCAACGGACGTTCCATTAAAGGTTGGACCCAAACCAATTTCCTTGGACGAGTACAGACAACGGCATGCAGCCAATAAAGAGGAAAAGCTGACGGCCATACCGGCGTCGGGAAAAACCTAAACACCGGCGTGGAGGTAAGCTAGTGAAACTCAGGAAGAGGCTAGCCACGTAAAAGGCAGTCGTAAACGCGGAGAATCCACCAGATTTCCACACCGCTGGGTGCGTTTGGATGGAAATAGCCGAGCTGGAGGAGCAGCTTAAGGAGAGGAAGAAGCGGAAACAAAAATAAATTTATTTTTTTTGTATCTCTATGTATAAAAATTTCTGTTTATCTTATTCAGTATAAAAAAAAATATTTTGTGAAAGCTAATTACTGAAAAGAAAAAGAATAAAGATATATATTAATAAAAAAACTTAATAGCATGTCTTTTATTAAAATCGATATTTTCACATGGCGCAAGCAGAATTTGACAGTTTCATAGAACAATTGTGGAGCGAAATAGAACATTTTTGTAATTAGAGAAAAGATTTTGAAGCAGTAAAAAAGGGGGTGTATGATTCAAAAGAATTAGGTAAAGCAGAGGAGGCTGAGGTTGTCCTGCAAATTTTTACGCAGCTGGTACATAGTGAGTCGAGGGCATCTGTTGAGGAAAAGGAGGACCTGAAAGAGCGCTTCAGGGATATCGAAAAGAAATATCATGCAATAAGGATACAACTCGAAGAGACAGAAGAAGGGATAAGGGAAATTGAGGACGAGAACTTAAAATTGAGAAAAATAGTGGGGAATAAGAATATCTCCTGGGAGTTAGTAAAACAATTAGTCAAGAACGAGCACACAGAGTGTGAGAAGAAATTGCAGGAAGCCCAACGAAAAATAGAAAGTTTAAAGTTGGTAAGAAGAGACCGGGAAACAAAAGTAGTACCAGCAACTGTTAAAATGAATATAAGTGAAATAGCCAAAACGGTGAGTAACTTAGTACCGCTATTTTCAGGTACTGAGTCACCGGCAGAAGTTTATAGGTTTATACAAGGATGCGAGTTGGCATTCAAAGCAGTGAAACCAGTAGATGCACAGGACTTCACAGATTGTGTGAAATTAAGGCTACATGGGGAGGCATTTGAGTTTTGCAGGAGTAAGAAATTTGGCAAGGTTGAGGAACTCTATGGGGCAATCACAGCGAAGTACCTTAAGGAGACAACGTATAATACGTTGATAATGGAACTATCGCATTGCGTCCAAAGGCCGGGGGAGAGGTTAAGTTCGTTCGCGAACAGAATAAGCGACATAGAGTCTTGGGGTAGAGATCTAGTAGGTGATGACGGTATAATGTGGGAACAACTCAGTAGTTCGGTCGTTAGTGCGTTTAAGGTGGGAGTCTCCGACCCGAACCTCAGAACGATTTTATTAACGACAACCGGTTTGGGTCTCGCAGCGTTAGAAAAAAGGGCATTAGAAATAGAGGTCATGTTAAAACCGCACAAGGCCATAATAACTATGGGCAAGAGTACCAGGGCAAACAGGGAATTAGGTTTCCCAGGGAAAGAGGTCAGGAACAAAGAGGGCAGTATAAAATACAGGAAGAATATAAAAAACAATTAACAAATAGCAGATTAGCTATAAGGTGCTCATTTTGCCAGGAGAGAGGGCACACTAGGGACGTGTGTAGAACAAGGAGAAACTCACCGTATTGCGAAAAATGCCAGGAATATGGGCACGAAAAGGGGTGGAAATGTGCCCAAGAATTTAAAACCAGAAGTGATAAAATGGCTGGAAAAGGATATGAGGAAAATTTTAACTCAAAAAATCCATTCAGAAATAGCGAGGACAAGAGACAAAAACAGGGACCAAATAAAGCGATTGAATGTAGATGGTGTAACAAGTTAGGCCACGTAGAGAAAGACTGCTACGCTAAGAGCAATTGGGAGAATAGGCAGGGAAACTTTCAGGGGCCCCGCAAAGGCCAATAAGCTGGGACCCCCGAAATAAAAGAACACTAAGGCCGACCAAGACAGTAACAGATCATTCGACATCTGAAAAGATTGTGAATATCTGTACGTCTAAGTCAATAGAAAGGATAGTAACAGATAATTAGACCTCTGAAAAGATTGTGAATATCTGTACATCCAAGTCAGGAGAGAGTTCAGTAACAGATCATTCGACATCGGTAAAGATCGTGAATATCCGTATATCCAAGCCAGTGAAAAGTTCGGTAACAGATCATTCAGTATTAACAGAGAATTTAACATCCGAAAGGATTGTAAATTTCTGTACACCTAATTCAGGAAGGAATTTAGAGAACACAAGCCCAGAATCGAAGGAAACAGTTGAGTCGTTGCAGGCGAGATTAGAAAAGGTTATAGGAACACTCGGGAAAATAAAAGAAAAATGCAACGTGCTATTGGAAAAATTAAATGGAAATATGAGAGAAGAAAAATTCAATGTGGTAGCAGAAAAGTTAAATGAAAATGTAAGAAAGGAACAAGTCAATGAGTTAGCAGGAAAATTAAATGGAAATATGATAAAAGAAAAATCAGATATGGTATTCGAGAAATTAAACGAAAATATGATACAAGAGAAATGCAATGTGGAATTAGAAAAATTAAGTGAAAATATAACAAATGATGGTTGGTATAAAAATATGACGGTGTTCTTCTTGTAGATTCCGGAGCGGACACGATTTTAGTGAAACAAAACGCATTACAAACAATTGAAGACAGGGGAAAAGAAATAAAAAATTTGTGTGGAGCATTCGGGGGTTTCGTGAAAACACTTGGGTCAGTGAAGATAGAACATGACGAGGTAAATAATCTTAGTTTTAAGTTGCACGTAGTTGCACTAGAACAAGGACTGCCTGCAGATGGCATATTAGGCCGGGATAATTTGTGGAATAAATCTATCATAAATACGATAGATAAAACAGTAACTATATATGACAGAGAAGGAGGTAATATAAAAGTACCATTGAAACAAATGAATGAGTTAAGTTCGATTAATTACAATGAGGAAATGAAAATATAAGCTAGGACCATACGAACAGTAAGAATTAAAGTAGAGACTAAAATTCCGGTGGTAGTTGTACATAAACAGGAGATTGTGCCAGGGGCTTATTTAGGAGAAAGTTTAACGAAGGTAGAGAATAATACCGCGTATGTATCAATATTGAATTCAAATAATGAGGATGTTATCTTGCCGAGATACTATAAACCGAAATTTTCTAATTATTATATATTTAAAATGAAGTCAGGCTCAATGTATGGAATAAACGAGTGTAAGGTAAAAGACAGAATTAATAAATTAACACAGACAATTGAATTAGATGAAAATTTGAACTTAGAGGAAAGATCTGCAATCGAGAGTTTAATAACGGCATACCATGATATTTTTCTATTGGAAGGGTTTAAATTAACATACACTCCAGTAATAGAACACGAAATTCAGGTTCAAGCAAATCAGCCTCCAATAAATCAAAAAAAGTAAAGATTACTTCAAGCACATAGAGAAGAAATTCAAAAACAGGTAGAACAACTGTTAGAAGTCGACATCATTAGGCCGAGCAAATCACCTTGGAATTCGCCATTGCTGTTAGTACCAAAGAAAGCAGGAAGCGATGGTATGAAAAAGTGGAGATTAGTCATAGATTTTAGAAAGGTAAATGACGCAACAATTAAGCAAGTTTTTCCAATACCAAGGATTGATGAAATATTAGATCAATTAGGGCACTGTAGGTATTTTTCAACATTAGATTTGGCAAGTGGGTACCATCAGGTTCTCATGAGTAAAGACGACAGACAAAAGACAGCATTTAGTACAGCATTCGGTCATTATGAATTCAATAGAATGCCATTTGGACTCACCGGAGCTCCAGCGACTTTCCAGCGATTGATGAATAATATATTGACAGGATTACAAGAAATAGATTGTTTTGTTTATTTAGATGATGTGGTAATTTAAAAAAAATCTAAAGCAACATGGAGAAAGATTAGCACAAGTATTCCAGAGACTTAGAGAAAATAGCTTAAAATTGAATACGGAAAAGTGTCAGTTTCTTCGCAGAGAAATAGCGTACCTGGGACACAAATGTTCGGAATTAGGAGCGCTACCAGATCCACAAAAATTAAAATGCGTGAAGGATATTCCAATACCGAGAAATAGGAAGGAGGTTCAGGCATTTTTAGGCTTAGCTAGTTATTATAGAAAATTTATAAAAAATATGTCACAGATGGCACAGAGAAGTGTCAGGAAGCGTTCGAAAAATAAAAGAAGCAGTGACTTCATCACCCATTTTGGCGTATCCCGACTTTAGCAAACCGTTTTTATTAACTACGGACGCGAGTGGAGACGCATTAGGAGCAGTCTTGTCTCAAGGGGAAGTAGGAGAAGATCGACCAATTGCGTTTGCAAGTAGATCATTGAATAGCGCTGAAAAAAGCTACTCAACAGTAGAAAAAGAGTTTTTAGCGATTGTTTGGGCGACAAAAAATTTTAGAGCATATTTGTTGGGTAGGCCATTCAAGATATATACAGATCATCAACCATTGAGGGATATAGCAAATCTGAAGGACCAAACGTCAAGATTAGCAAGATTTAGACACAAGATGTCAGAGTATGATTTCGAAATAATTTATAAACCAGGCAAAAAGAATTTAAATGCGGACGCACTGAGTAGAATACCACAGCAGAACCAAGAGATAGTTGTAGTTCAAACCAGATCTAAAGCAAGAAAAAAAGAAGCAGCCGAAGAGACTGAAGAATACACGGATTCACTAGCGGAAGTGGATGAGGGGATAGAACAACAAGACAATCATAACATAGAAATTCTAACAGATAAGAAAGATATAGAGAGAATATTAAAGGATTTTCATAATTTGCCATTAGGAGGACATCAGGGAGCGCTGAGAACGTACTTTAGAATACAAATGGAAGGGAGTGCAGAAAAAAATTAAGGAGTATGTAAAAAATGTAACAAATGTCAAATAAATAAAAGTTCTAGACTCACCAAAATGCCTATGGTATTGACAGACACCCCAACACGTCGATTTGACAAGGTTTTTATGGATAAAGTCGGCATATTGCCAGAGACTGTGTCTGGTAATAAATACATTTTAACGTTTCAAGATGATTTTTCGAAGTATATGGCATGTGTTGCACGATATCGAAAGCATTTTTTAACGAAATCATAACTCTCCACAATACACCACGGGTGTTAATTACAGACAACGGCTCAAATTTTATTTCACGCGTGTTTTCAGATGTATGTAAAATGTTAGGTATTAAAAAGTTACATATTACACCGTATCATCCACAAGCAAATGTTTCCCTAGAGAGAAGTCATAGGCCTTTGGGAGAATATTTGAGAGGGTTTGCCAAAGAAGACGAGCCAAATTGGGATCAGTGGCTATCGTCGGCGATGCACGTTCACAATAACCGCATACGACAACAAAGCAAACACCTTTCAAAACTTTATATGGGATTGACTCAGAAATGCCAACTTATTTAAGGCGAAAGTGTAGTCCGCTGTATAATGCCGAGGATACTTCAAAAGTTATGAAATATCAAATTCAGAGAGCGCACGAACTGGTAAGACAGAACCAGGAGCGTGCAAAAGAAGTATCTAAAAATTATAATGATAATACTATAAATGCAGTAGAATTTAAAGTTGGGGACAGGGTACTAATAAAGAATCAAACAAGGAAGAATAGATTTTCACCAATATGGATAGGACCGTATGAAATTTTAGCAATAAAAACCCCAGTAACTACCGAGATTTCGATAAAAGGAAAAGCAAAGAAAATTCATAACAATTTACTAAAATTGTTTCATGAAAATGAGAAATAGAAACAGATCAAGTGTTAGAACATTACACAAAACTTATAGCAAAACGTAGAATTAAGTATTATTATCATAATTTAGTGAGTTATAATGAAGCATGTTCATATAAAACAGAAATTTTACAAGTGTAATGCTCACAAAGAAACAATAGGTTTAAGTATATTATAAAAAAAAAAAAAAAAAACAAAGGGGAATGAAAACACTAATGGTGGGGAAACTGTTTACTTTCAGAATACAAAATGAAGAATACGTTGGAATGGGTTTTATTAGTGATTATTCCGGTAGTAGCAGTGGCACAACACAGAGGTGCAGAACATCAATGAAAACAACGGGTTCATTACAATAAGATTAGGAGAAGTACCAATAATCAAGCAATATATGAAGGTGTTACATGTAATCAACATAACAGAGTTCGAGATAAGCAGAGAAAACATTAGAGACAATATCGAAGCAGTAAGGAACCAGGTAGATGGGAATGACGCATCATTTTTAACGTTGCCAAACAATTTCGAAGACAGAAACTGGACAATTTATCAAAAAGTAACTCGGTATTAATCACGGAATCTAACAAACAGATATTAATAAATTCACAAATAGCAGATCAGGTACAGAACATTACAAGACATATAAACAAGCAACAGGAGATCATAAACTCAATAATAACAAGCAATACCGAAAAAATAAAAAACGAACTAGGTATTTTTAGACATATTTTCCAGATGAATTATGACATAACGTTGTTAAGGAACCATATTGATGATATCGAACAGATCATATTGACTAGTAAATTAAATATATTATCTAGAAACATTCTAACCAACGAGGAATTGGATTTGATATCAGACTTTAGGGCGCTAGAAGATATAAAAATAGCAGTAGCATACTATAAAGATCTCATAACAATAATCATAATGATACCAAACTACTCGATGAAGAAATTTTCAAAAATAATATTTGAACCCATTCCTAATAGATATAATAAATCAATCACAATACGGAAGGGCGAATATATAGTGGACGAGGAAAAACAGGTTTATTATGGTCACGTTAAAGATAGTTTAAAAGAAAACCTGAAGGTTGTGGATGATGACTGTATCAAACACATAGTGAAGGCAAGTGATGCGAGTTGCGAAATGATGCAGGATAAGGAGGAGAGTATAAAAGAGATTATACCAGGTCTAGTTATAGTCAAAAATTTGAATGACACCCAATTTTTTCAAAATTGTAACAGCATGAAAATAAAATTATACAGGAATAGTCTAATAAGATTTAACAACTGTAGAATAGGTTTTAAGAATCTAACTTTCAATAATGAGTTTGTAGAAATTGCGGAACATAATATTTTACCGTTTACGACGATAATTGTAAAAGAAATAAGCACACAGAAAAAGACAACATTAGAAAACCTTAAGATTGACCAAACAGAGAATGACCGTGTGGTCATCAGAAACTATGGGTCCGAAGACTTTATTGGGACATCCCTATTAAACATGCCTGGAATGGTATTCACTATAATATTGCTGGTTGTTATCTACATAGTGTAAAAGGTAAGAAATGCAAACATTCCGAAATGTTGCACAAAACAGCAGGATCGACAATTTAATCAAAGGAATATAACTGTCTCAAAATAAGAAAATATACATATAACAGCGTAGATATAAAAAAAAATAATAATAATAAATATTGGGAAATTAAGAAAAACGAAATTTACATTTTTTAAACGAAATTAAATAGTGGAAACTTAAGCTAAACGAAAATTTAATTTTTAATTTATATAGTTTTATTTTTCAATTATTTTTCTTTGAACTTAGGAAAAACGAAAATTAAATTCTTAATTTATATAATTTTATTTTTCAATTATTTTTCTGAACTCATATTATTATTGTCCTAACAATCGCAGCGAGGCAGGGATGGGAAAGTCTGGGGGCTTCTGTACTCCCTCACGATCGAGTTGAAGAACCTCAGCACAGCATTGAACCAGTAGGTCAACACTTCTGATTGACCTATAGGACGAGAGGAGGCGCTGTAGTCGGGAACCAACTAAGTCATCCCAACACTAGTCCACTAGACGAGAGTAGTATTCGTCCAGGTAAATGAGTGGATCTCTCTCCCACAGTGCTGTGCTGTGGTTCATGCGATGTTGTTGCTCCTCGATGGCGGCAAGGTCAGCTGCCCGATGCCTTGCGAGTAAAAAGAGGCGAGATTCAGTAGAGAACGGATCTTTCACTTCGGAACAGTAGCCGTCGTCACTCAGGTCGGAAGAAGACTCAGAAAGCTCGGCCAAAGCCTGAGGATCATAGGGCGCTTTAATAAATCCAAATATATAAGAGAAAAAGAAAACAAAATAAACATATTAATATAAAAGTTGGAACTAGGTGACACATTTTATTACCAGGTGGGTCCTCATGGAACACACGAATGGCATTGATGGGGCGACCAACCTCCCCAAAAGGGCGGGTACTCCGGCCAAGTCGGTGGCATTTCAACAGCTCGTTCCTCGAGCAGGGCGCGTCGGCACTGCTGGTATTCGAGTTGAGCTTCACCTAAAATAAGTTCAAACAATTAATTATAATTCGTAATATATAATATAAAATAAAAAAAGAAGAAAATAAATTACTACTTACGATTGGACATACTGAAGATGTAGGTTTTGTTGTTCGAACAAATTAATAAGAACTAAGTCTATTCACAAAAAGTGGTAACAAGGAAAACTTTTTGCATAGTTAAAAGTCAGCAAAATTTCACACATAGGAATCATTTTTAGTTAAATAAGCATTAATTGCGAAATGGCAGAATAAGTAAATAATAAAAAAAAATATAAAAAAAAATAAAAAAATGAACCAGAAATTGTTTACTAAAACAGTTGGGTAATGTGTAAAATGAAACAATGGTAGTTCAAGAAATTGCGAATTTAAACAATAGGTAAGCGTAAATGCGCAATAATGAAAAATAATCGCAATAAAAATGCTGAATAAGCGTTGTGGTAATTCTTGAGTTCACAAACAAAAAGTACAGTAGCAACGAGTGTCAGCATATGTAGGTTCAAATTGGAAAGACATGAGTATGCAATAATTAATATAGTTTATTAATTAAGAATTTGATTAAGTCGATAAAACGACAGTGGAACAAAACAAAAAAAAGGGAAATAAAAAAAAAAATAATAGTAACACAAATAAATGGCGCTGACTAATTGTAGGGAAAATCTAATAAAATATAAAATAGAAAATGAACGGGAAAGGGAAAAATAGTATACATACATATTATACATATTAGGAGTAAAATTATGAGAAAAAAATATATATTAAGAAAATTTAGTAAAGTTGTAAAGAAAAAGGTTACTATAAAACAGAATTTAAAAAAAAAGTTAAATGTAAAGAAAATTAGGAAAGAAGTGAATGTGAAAGCATATTTGTGGGCAGAAAACGGCGAAAGATATAGATAGAATAATAAAAGAAGAGAAGAAAAATAATGAATAAATTAAATGAAACAACTGAGAGCCAATGGAGAGATATGGCAGAAGAAAAAATTAGAAATGGAGAAAATCTAAAGTAAAAGGCAATTGTGTTGGCATCTTCAAAGTGAATGACGTTCTTACAGAAATCCCTCACAAGGATTAAATTCTAGTACAACACATTCTACTTGTAGATCCCAAAATAGTGCCAATTTATTTTAATTCTGTAAGTTTTGTTTTGGATTGAAATATAAAAAAATATGAAAAGATTTGATTGAAATGAGAAAAAAATTAATGGTAAATAAAGAAATTTGATAGCGTCAAATGAAGACGCGGTAAAATATAATAAGTAATATGATATAGAAAGTAAAGGGAAAAATAATGAAAAAAAGCATCATTTTTACATAAAGAAAAATATTATTCTACAAATAAAAAGAAAATTGAAAATCACGAAGTTGAAAATTGAAAAAATTGAAATCTATATATTGACAAAAAAAAAAGTTAAAAGTTAAGTTTAAGTTATTAATTAAAGATATTGAATAAGAGAAATTGAATAAAAGTAAAAAATTATTGTTTTAAAGAACAAAGCATACGAAAAACATATATATAAAATTTTTTAAATAAATAAAATGTACTTACTTATAAGGAAATTTAAAAAAAAAGTCAGGTAAAAGAAAATATTAACAATTATGTAAATTAAAAGAAAAGTAAAAATAAATTTTAAAATAATTAACGAAGTACGAAAAATTAAAGTAGTATAAATATGAATAAAAGATGTTTAAAATAGATTAGGGAACATCATATATTGTTGAGATTAGGGGTGCAACCAAAGATGACGCCGATGGACCCGAAATAAGCGTTATCAGAGAAAAAAGCAGTGAGCAGAAACAACATTTAAAAGGAATAGAGCAAGTCAGGAAATAAACTTCAACCACGAGAAGTGTGTGCTGGAAAGCCAACAACAAAAAATAAAATAAATATTAGAGCAGAGGAAATTAAAAAGTAAAACAAGAAAAGGTGAAAACACCTTCGTAAAATGCTGACAAAGCTGCGAATACAAAAAAAATTATTGAAAACAAAAATTAAAAATTTAAAACAACAAAAGGTATAACACCCTTATTAAAGCAGAAAAAATTTGAAAATTAAGAATAAAATAGGTATAAATATCCTTCCTAACACAACGAAAACAAACAATTAATCCAGATTTGGCAAAATAATGCTATAAAACAACAAAAGGTACAAAAACCTTCATAAACAACAGTTTTGGCAACATAATATTCTAAAAAAAGATAAGGTATGAAAACCTTCGTAAAACAACATTTTTGGCAATATAATATTTTAAAACAACAAAAGATATAAAAATCTTTCTAAAATCAGATAAATAATACAACAAACGGTGTAAAACCTTTCTAAATTTTTCTAAACTCAGAAAAGTAATACAACAAAAGGTATAAAAACCTTTATAAAGCAACAAAAAGCAGGAATTTAATTTTAAAAGACATAAAAACCATTCAACAGAGAAATATAACACCAAAATGCATATAAGGTTACAGCCTGAAAAATTGATATAATAAAAAATAAAACAGTTTAACCAGCAAGGACGGGAAGTCTATTTTTTTTTAACGAAGACCAGGTTAATCATCTATAGGGCTAAAAGCCTCCTGGCAAACAAAAACAATATCACCAGCACACACACTTCAACAGTATCTGCATCAAAAACTATAACAAAAAATAAATTGAACGCCGTTGACAGTTTTTCCGGCGCACCGATGGACAACACTGAAAAATAAACACAAGAAAACAACAATCACCCCCAAGAAGTGCCAGGAAGTAAGGGATTTATAAATTTATAAGTAAAAATGTAGAAACAATAAATTAAAACTAAATACAGAAACAATGTAAGCATAATTCAAATAAGAAAGATGAACACGAAATGTAAGTCATATGTAAAACCAAAAATTTATTAACAGAAATACAGAAACAATGTAAGCATAATTCAAATAAGAAAGATGAACACGAAATGTAAGTCATATGTAAAACCAAAAATTTATTAACAATCAACTTGTCGACACAATATTAAAACGGCAATTTTTGAATAGAAATAAAGTAAGGAAAACTATTATAGCTTTAATGAACAAGCATACAAATAAAATTAACAAAGAAATAATTGACGAAAATTTTAAACTCTTCAAGGAGAAAATTTTCTGTGTGTAAGGGGGGAGGAATGTTGTGACTCACAACGAGGTATTCCCCAAAATATTGTCTTTCTACTAGTGGCCAAGTGCTGGCAATGAAAGTTGATCCACCGCAACAACTAAGCGAGCGATCAACATTCATTGCATTGCGGCACTTTTATATGAATTCAATGCCAAGGCTAGTCAATTAAAACAAAAATAAGACAATAAAATTAACACTGATCTACCGCAACAACAACTGGGCGATCAGTTTTCATTTTATTTAAAGACAATAAAATAAAGCCAACAATTTACTTCTGTACGGCCAGCGTCAAATGCTGACCAAGCAAAAACCAGAGGTAAATTAATTTTGATATTTTATTGTTGTATTTAGCATACACACATTTTGGCTAAGCGAATAATGCAAAACAAAAATAATTTAAATAAGAATTTATCGTTGGGCAATATGACCCAATTACACATGTTATACATGTTTGTATGTTTGTTCGGCCAAAGTTGGCATCATTAAATAAGTATGTATGAATATGTTTTATAATAAGAATTAATACAAAACTATACTAAGAACTTAATAATGAAGTTAATTTAAGCCAAAGGCGGAAGACAAAATTACGCAACCGCTGATTTATCAATAAGTAGAATTAAGTATGTAATAAGTTTGTAAAAATGAAGAAGAAGAAGCGCGGCCAGATATGTTATAAATATCTGGTCCCCGCTATAATAAAGAGATGGTGTGAATGAAACTTTAACGGTTGCAGCTATTATTTCTGAAGAAGTTACTTAGGCAAGACCAGACCTTCAACTCGGAGGATACGAACAGTAAGTATAAAAAAATCGCCTGAATGCATCTAAGGGTGACGGCAAAGGAGATATTTTTTTTTGGATAGATGCCAGTGGTGCTGTTAAGCTCCGGCAGCAATCCTTAGGTAGGACGTCGCTCGGCGACTGTAGGACCCACGCGTATCCTCTCAGAGGGGATACAACAGGATACATAAATAGTAAGAATCGTTGATTATACAAATATGATTAATTAAACCAAATAGAAGATTGTCATCCTCATATTCTCCTACTTGTACAACCATTCCTATTTAAAAATTTTCGAATTGGAGATACGATATATTATAAACTGAATGAGTCGAATCAATTCCGTATTTCTTTAAAATATTGGAACTGCTTTCATATATTGTTGAAGGTCCGTATTTGATTTGGTTACTATTTATCTCGTTGTAGTTTGCAAAGAAATAAAAAAGCTTTGGTTGATATTTAACAAACATGGTTTTTAAAAGGTTGATTTTATTATTAGAGCTATTGCTGATAGTTTTAAGTATTTAAGTAAATGCTCAGCAATGCCGTCTTGTATTGAATCTGATTCACAAGTTGTGATCACTATTTGTCTTAAAAGTAAGTATAACGATCACTTTTCACATTCAAAAACCAGGTCTCCAACTAACAGAGCAAAACATTTAAAAAAACAAGCATCTCAGATGCTGAAAACTTAAGTTTTGTTTTCGTTAGGAAATCTGATTGCAAAATAGGAGGCTTATTTCTCCTGTGAATCGGACCATAGTCAAAAGTAAGTATTCTATAATTTAACTGCTCTAATGAGAAGAATTTAAAGTCTTTAATAAACCGATTCAGTAGAAATATAAGTTCGTAATGGCAAACTTCTTCCAAAATGTCATGCATTACATTAACACTATAATTTTTAGTCACATGAAAATTTAAAAAACCGTTCCATACAGAATTTTTCTTAACTCCAGTTAACGTAAAATCATTTATTTCAATATCCCTTTTATAATTCAATTCGAGTCGAATGGGTCTGGCAGCGAATGCAGACGAAATACTTGGTGTCAACAAACAAACAGTCCATTCGTCTTGGAACCCACGTTACAGTTGACAATACCTCCTTCGAGGTTGTAAAGGACTTCGTTTATCTGGGATCCAGCATAAACTCAACCAACGACATCAGCATTGAGATCAAACGAAGAATAACTCTTGCCAACAGGTGTTACTGTGGGCTCAGTAGGCAATTGAGAAGCAGAGCCCTCTCTCGACGAACGAAAATCACGCTCTATAAATTGCTCATCATGCCCGTCCTACTTTATGCATCACAAACCTGGACGCTGAGCAGTTCAGATGAAAGGACTTTAGGAGCATTCGAGAGAAAGATTATTCGTAAGATCTACGGACCAATCTGCGTCAATGACGAGTACTGAATACGGTGGAATGATGAACTGTATGAGCTGTACGCTGACATCGACATAGTCAAGCGCATTAAAATCGAGCGGCTTCGCTGGCTTGGTCATGTTCAGCGCATGAAAGACGATGCTCCAGTGAAGAAAAACATTCGATTCGGTACCCAGTGGCGGTCAACGCAGACCGCATCTTCGTTGGAAAGACCAAGTAGAGGACAACCTGACGAAGCTTGGAATTTCCAACTGGCGCCAGCAAGCGAAAGACAGAAATGGCTGGCGCAAATTCTTAGATGAGGCCAAGACCGACATACGGTTGTAGTGCCAACTAAGTAAGTAAGTAAGTAAGTATTATAATTAAGTGGATTTCGCAATATTTCAATGCTTTCAGTTACACATAGCTTCATAATATCAAGATGTTGCTTACATAGACGACAGTAAAAGCTACTTGAAAAACTTTCTGAAAATTCAAGAATCGTGTTTAGTCCTAGGTTATCCTCCAAAATAAATGATGAAAGTTGGATGACATAGTTATTCATGTATGAAATTTTTTCTCCAATAAAATTCCAGAGATTTGTAAAAAATTTAATTCTGTAATAAAGTCAGAAAACACAATGGTGTTTCCGAATCTTTTTCTGTCCTCTGAAAATATAAACATTGCTACAAAGATGTGGGATAGTTTAGATTGAAGATACTCAGGAAAGGTATTTTAATGTATACCCCACCAATTTTCTGCGATCCTGCATGTGACCCAAGAACATTATTCGGTTCAAATTCATTAAAATATATAAAAAGTGGTAAATGAAAAACTTCTCCATCAGTAAATTCTGAACTTTTCATTAATTTTTTGATTCCAATGTGAACTTTGAATAAAATTATAAATTTACAGCTATATAGAAAATTAGTTTTTTGAAAAAAAATTTCAAACAGTTTTCGAGTTCTTTAAGAATAGTTTGTCCTTCAGTAATGAAAACTTCTTACAGTGCCTTATGTATTAAAATAAATTTTACTTCTATGAAGAAGTTAGTTTTTTAAGTTCTTTTAAAAATTTGTACTCAGTTTCGGCCACAGAACTGTTACAAAGTTCATTTACAAAATCTAGCACATCAGAAGAAATATTACAATGTTCTAGTTTATCTTTTAAAATAAGTGTCTTGTTTGATGTCGAGTCGATGAATTAAACCCAATATGTGAACAAGATGGTGAATTCGCCAATCCTTTTATTTTGTGGTTTAGCTTCAATTGTTTACAATAGTTATACTACAAAATTATATGCCCCTATTGAGGTCTTGATGAATGTTGGAAATTTTAGAATTTAATAATAATGAAAAAAATGCGAGAATTGCAATTCGAGAAAAAAATGTAAGAAAACTTAGAAATTTAATTTGATTTAACTGGATTGCAGTTCTATGCTTACGACCTTGCTGCTCGTAGGTTGTACAGAAAAAGAGAAAGAAAAAAAGGGCGGAAATTAGGTAGTTGTTGGAGCTCGTGTGGAGCCATCGCGATAGGCGGTGTAAAACATAGTTGGTGTAAAAACGGCGAGGCAGCAAGGTGGTAAGCAGAGAACTGAAATTCAATGCACATTTCGTGAGGTTAGTTTTTCGTATATGTTAAATGTGAAAAAAGGATAGTCGTGACGCAAACATCGCGCGCGCCTTGCACTGGTGCAATATTTAAAGCAGGGCCTGTAGCCTCTCCAGTGCCTTGATGGCCGTTGCCAAGCAGTCCCGCCGATTTAGATTGGCGCTTTGGCGCCCTTCAGTCTCGCGTTCGGATGATCGTGCTGGTTTGGATAGCGGTGCCCACCTCGCTGTCGAACCTTTGCTGTTGCCGCGCATTGCTGATTTCGGCAGATCATATACGATCCTTGGATGCTGCACGGGATGCAGCATGGTATGATGCTGCAGCCCGCACAAATGGCACGCGCTGGCAGAAGTGCACTCGAAAACCTCATGAGACCGCGCCAGACAGTTGAAACAATAATCGTGTTTTCGGACCGAGTGTCGCCGCTGAGGTACGGTCATGGAGAGGAATCGGCGACACCTCCTGAGTGAGTGGGATTCGCGGCAAAGTCGGCACTTCTGGAAACTGGAAAAAAAATTTCATTAGTAATTGAAAAATGAGATTATTGGACAAGTCAAAACCAGATCAAAATATGTAGTGAGGTGTATATGATATTATATGAGAGTATAAGAGAACATTCTTGATTGACTATTGAAGGTGAGATTGTTTTGTTAGGGTGGTAATGAGATACTGAGAAAGGGGATTAAATCATAATGCATCTGAGGAGAGAATACATAATTTAACTATTGGTCGAGTTATGATCCAGTTCTGAGTTTTTTATCTGCTACTCGCACTCGAGCGTCGGTGCCGCGATACGTTTTAATAATGCGACCTAGGCGCCATTCCGTTGGCGGAAGTAGTTCGTCTTTAATAACGACAAAATCGTCAATGCTGAGGTCGCGTTTGGGGTGTTTCCATTTATGCCTTTTATGGAACTCACAAAGGTATTCTTCTTTCTATCGATGGCTAAACTGATGATGGAGGATTTTAACTTTTTCCCATCGATTAATTAGCGAAAGATTTTCCTTAGGAGGCTCGGGTAGAGCTACCAATGGCGCACCTCGAAGAAAGTGGCCGGGCGTTAATGGTAAGAGTTCAGCAGGGTCTTTGCTTAGTGGAGATAGGGGTCGAGAATTCAGAACTGCTTCAATTCTGATAAGAAGAGTGCCGAACTCCTCAAATGTAAACTTTTGTAGCTGTGCGACTTTTTTGAAGTGGATTTTAAAACTTTTTACTGCTGCCTCCCAGAGTCCACCCATATGAGGAGCAGTTGGGGGTATAAAAGAGCATTCAAAACCGTGGGCGCTGATCTTTTTAGACACCTCTTCAGCGGATTTTTTCAAGAATTGGTCATACTCTTTTCGCAAGGTTCGATCGGCCCCAACGAAATTACGGCCGTTGTCGGAGAACAACTTGTGTGGGAGACACGTCGACCAAAGAAGCGTGCGAAGGCAGTACAAAAGGCTTCCGATGAGAGATCAGAGACAGCTTCTAAGTGAATAGCTTTGGTTGAGAAGCAAACAAAAACACTTACGTATCCTTTGAGGTAAGGAGCTTTACGAAGCATTGAACTCTTTAGCTCAAAGGGGCCAGCAAAATCAACTCCAGTAGTCGTAAAGGGGAGTGAGAAATTGACTCGCTCAGGAGGAAGAGCAGCCATTATTTGGGATTGTACCTTTTTTTTTGAAGATTGTGCACACTTTGCATTGAAAGATACAGTTCTTAATTTTGTTTTTTAGTTTTTGAATATAGTATTCCTGGCGAAATGCTCTCAGCATGAGTTGCTGTTCTGCATGGAGAAGCGTTGGTTTGACCATCTCATTTTCGAACATCTTTTCTAGGTCCATCATGTGTGCCTTACATCTGTGGCATGTATCCCCACACGCGCCATATTTGGTCCGAGTTGAAACTTTGAACCCGTCATCTGCTACAGAGTCCTCTGCGATCATCACTTCTGCATAGGCGTCATTGAGTCTGGCCCATCTCTTTGATCCAGGTCGAGAAGCTGGACGTGTACACTGGAATCTGTGTGATCGTCGACGCTGATGCCTTCAAACTTCGAGCAAAACTCCACCAAATTGTCAGAAGTGAAAATGAATTTTTGTTTGATGCTCATTTTGACCGATGACCTGAGCACACGAGTTGATTTAGAATCTAACGCGGCAACGTATAGTGAGTATTACTTCAGAAGTTGCACGGGGTTGACAACTCTGAACTGAGATGTTTAAATAAATTTATTTTCAATTCATAGTAGTTGCACAGGGTTGGCAACTCTAAAATCTAGAAATTATTTTTGAAAAAATTAAATATTTGAGATAAGAATTTATGTGGGGTTGGTAAGTCTTAAACTTTGAGAGTATTTTCAAGAACTCGAAGAATACCGAGTAAGATTCGCAACAATATATGAAAAACTTCTTTTTGAGTAAATATGAGAAAAATTTTAAAGTCAAATTATACACTGAATTTCGAGAGAACATTTTTTTTTGAAAAATTGGAGATTTTAGGACAAATTTTTCTTTAAGTCGAAAAGATTCAGCAGTTGCGCGAGATGGCAACTCTGAGTTGTCGTGAAAAAATTTATGAAGAAAAATTAAATCAGGTACCCAAGAGTTTGAGCACGTATTTTCGAGAGAACAATTTTTTGAAAAATTAGAGATATTAGAACAAATTTTTCTTCAAGTCGAAAAGATTCAGCAGCTGCGCGAGATGGCAACTCTGAATTCACGAGAAAAAATTTTGAAGAAAATTTAAATCAGGTACCCAAGACAAGTGCGTCGGAAGTGAATTTCATCTGGGGGGCAGTACAAATGGTGGTGTAAAAAAAGTTCACCAAAATTTCTTCACATGAATCATGAAGAAGAGAGAAAGAAGAGGAAAATAAATAATACAAAAATATTATCGTTGTAAAAAAACTGATATTTTGAATAACTTTTCTATTAAAATTGTTTATCTAGCTAAAAAAGTGGGGGGAAACTGCCCCCTTTCCCCCACTTGCTACGCCAATGACCCAAGAGTATGAGCACTGATTTTCGAGAGAACAATTTTTTGAAAAATTAGAGATTTTGAGAAAGTTTTATTTAAATCGAAAATATTCAACAGCTGCACGGGATGGCAACTTTGAATACGCAAGAAAAAATGTCAAAGTAAATTATATCCAGGTACTCAAGAGTATGAGCACTGAATTTCTTAAGAAAAAAATTTTTTTTTAAGAAATTAGGGATTCTGAAAAAAATTCCATTAAAGCGAAAATATTCAACAGTTGCACGGGATGGCAAATTTGAATACGCGAGAAAAAATTTCGAGAAAAATTCTTCTGGAACTTTAGAAACAAGATAACAAAAAAAATTTTATTTTCTCAAATACGAAAATATTCAGTAGTTGCTCGAGATGGCATCTCTGAATACGCGAAAGAAGTTTTGTCTAGAAGAAGTTCTAGAATTAGAGAAAACAATTAAATTTTTCCAATTGTCGAAAATATTCAGTAGTTGCGCGAGATGGCAACTCTGAATACGCGAGAATAATATAATCTGGAAAAACTTTGAGAATTAGAGACAATAATTAATTTTTTCCTAAGGGACGTAAATATTCAGCAGTTGTGCGAGATGGCGACTCTGAATACGTGACAAATTAATTATTTTTTTTTTTGTTTTGAAATATGAGAAAATAGTGTAAATATTATAACATATATTATTGCATTTGTTTAAATTGTCCACGAGCTGGCAATACGTTTTTTGCAAATCCATGCACGCTTTATGCGTTGCCTCCACCTATATATATATATGTGATATATGTATATGATGTAAATTTTTTTTTTTTTTTGGATTCGCCCGGAGGTATGAAATCTTTCAAAGATACGTATACCTGTCCTATACGCATGCACGATTTACATTCTAGATCCTGCCCGAATCAGCCGGGACAGACAGAATGTACCTACGTACTAAAACATACCCCCGATTGGCAATTAGGATTTTCCACTAAGCACATTAATTGGCTTTTCAGCGGAATTTAAAAAGTGAATATATATAAAACGCGTATTTAAATAAACTTGATTCTATATAAGTAAGCAACATCGAATTAAATAATAGTAATTATCAATTTAAGGTACCCGAAGAACAATCCTGATTTCAAAAACAATCCAAAACACTAAACTCATTTTAACTGGTTTGCGGCCATTGTCCAACCCAAGGACCTACGTGGAAATGAGATAAATCTCATACCCGCCAAATCAAAATCCCAATTAGTTGGATATGCATTTGGGCCAATGCAGGCATAAACTTGTGTGAAAAAGAGATATACTCTGGCACACCAATCCAGGTGATAGTGTGAGTTCAGTCTAATTTCAAATCAGGAAACCACATGAGCACGTAAATCCCAATTCGATTTAAAATTAAAATATTGAATAATTAAAAAGTAAGTTTTAAAAACGATTCATATTTGATGGTGCTTACTTTATAAAACATAATATCGAGACGAAAAGGAGAAACAGAACAATCTCAATTACCGATATTACATTGTTATAAAACTGCGTAAGGTATAATAAGATGAAGTTAAATTGATTTAGTTATTTAAATGTAATATAATTTTCCATTTTAAGACGTCTACCGAATCAGAAAAATTAATCATGTTGAAGTTATCATTGAAATCACTGCACATACATCGTAAAGGTTCATGAAGAGCGTAATTAGAACTGCACTGACTCAACTTGAAAAACAGAAAATGTCTAGTTATGATTTTCTCAAATAACTTAGGGATTGCACTTAATTTTGCAATTCCTCGATAGTTAGAAACATCTATCTTGGAGCCAGATTTATGAAGGGGTATATAAGAATATATAAGAAATAAGGTAATATAAAAATCCTTCCATTTAATAGGAAAATAACCACTATGCAAGGAAATATTAAAAATGTTTGCTAGAGGAGTACACAGGTTTGTAGCACATTGCTTTAAAATACAGCTTGGAATTTCATCAGGGCCGGTCGTAAAATATTATTTTACATGTCGAAGATAACTTATAACAATATTTGGGTCTATTACAGGAGTTTCAAAAGAGTTAACTGGCGGGAGAAAAGGATACACCGTGCTAGTATTAAATGGTATATCGGAGTAAGTTGATTTAAAGAAGTTTGCAAACATGTTAGAAATCACATTGTCACAAGATGATTCTTCCTGATTGAATTTCATAAGTGGTGAAAAGCTGGAGGCTTTACGTTTTGAGTTAACAAAACTATAGAAAAGTTTTGGATCATCTTTAAATTGAGATTTTATGTTATTTATATAAGCAGAATAGAGTTGTTTATTTAATAGTTGATATCTATAACGACATCAAAAAAAGCAAAAAATCGCGAGATTGCGAGGGACCGAAATTCTTTAGTCCGCATTTAAAAATAAAAAAGCTATTTTAAACACATCCTAAATTAAACGAAGTGTAACATAAATAGTTCGTTATTTCACCAAAACAGATTGAACACAAAAATAATAAGTTAAACTTTATTATTATCTCAACATTTAATAAAAGTGTAATTTGAGTATTTTTTACATAGCTCATATTTAGTGACTTCGTGTGCAAGTACAACAAAAAGCGCGCGCGCAAGTTTTAGAAAACAAAAAAGAAAGAAAACAAAAAAAGGAACAATAACAAAACTTAAGAAGTGCCAAGCAATGCAGTGTATATGTTTATCAAAAGTCGATCGTCATTTAGACGATGACAAAAAAGTTAAATGCGGCTTATGCAATGAATATTACCACAGTAGTTGCATAAACATAAATAAAACTGAACTTGAGTTCATGCAAATAAACAATCAAATTTATAAGTGCGAGAAGTGTCTTCTATCCCGTCGAAAATCGTTCGTTGCTTCACCACCAATACCGAATAAAGCTTATGCCAAACAGCCACTGAAAGTACAGTGTTCTGACAGTTCTGTTAAGGTGTCTACTCCACCTTTATCGGCAATTGGAAGAGATGCTAGCAACCAGGTTAGCAACAACAAAACACCTTCAAATCAACAACTGTCTCAAAACCAAAATACGTTTCTAAGCAAACTCATTGAGCAGAAGTTTGATAAACAGAACGAGATGTTTGAGCTGCGCCTTGCAAACCAAAGCCAGCAGATCGCGCTCTTATCAAAGAGAAACTTGAAGAAAGTGAACAAAGAATTCTCGCTGAGCTCCGCCAAAATATAACTGAAGCTACCTCTTGCCTGCGCTCTGTTACTGAAAGAGTAACCCAGCTGGAAAAAGAGGTTGATGATAGCAGCAAACTCAAGCAAGATGTAGGAAATCTAAAAGCAGAGGTTGAAGAACTAAAAGCCAAGCTATCCAAACAAGAAAACAACGCCATTGCATGTGATCATCGACTAAGCGGCATACCATACTATGAAGGTGAAAATCTCAATGCAATATTTAATGAAATATGTGCATTGGTCCACAGTCAACTACCCAACATCAAAAATATTTGCCGCATCAAGCCAACAAAAACGTCGCAGAACAATCTTAATGATACTACAATCATCGCGAAATTTGATTCACCGTATCACAGAAATTTTGTGCTTAATTCAATAGCAAAATTTCGACGCGATAGCAAAGACTTCATGCGCTTGCACCACGCAGGGTTTCAGTCTTCCAAGCCTATTTACACCAACGAAGGGCTAACAAGAGAAAAATCAATTATTCTTCAATCAGCTCTTAGATTAAAAAAACAGCAAAAATTATCTGCAGCGTTTACTCGCTGAGGCATTGTTCATGTAAAGCTCAGGCCGAGCCATAACCCAATTTACATTGATACAATGCAAAAGCTTAACACCCTAGCAGAATCTATCACTACAGACAATAATAATCAGCTAAACCCCACAAACCATATGTTTCGCTGCAATGAAAATACCAACAATAATATGGAGAGAAGTGCCAATTCGGAGTAAGGCGAGTGAAAATCAAGAAATGTTCTCTGAACCTTTACCAAGACATTTGTTTAAGTTGAGCTGTTACTCGGCTACGTTAAGTATCTTGAGAATATATATTAATGTCTCTAGAATATTTTATAATCGTCATATCTGTAGAATATTTGTATTAGTTTGTGTGCATAAAAACTGTTGTAAAATCTCTTGTTTAATTATTAATATCTATTTTAATTTAACTTATTTCTATACTAAATGGATGGACAATTTTTTCATTATAACTTCCTTTTTTAGCGTATATGCTTGCGTTGCTGAGGTGTTGCTAATAATAATAATAATAGTTTACCCTTTAAATGTTAAACACATTAAATAATAGTAGAGGTAGATCCAAAGACAGTAATTTTTCGCTCATTCGAATTTTATGCAAACAAAAAATTGGTTTGAAAATTTGCCATATAAACGCACAAAGTTTAAACGACAAGTTTGATGAATTTAGATTTATTTTTGAGGGCTCAGCGGTAGATGTAATATGCATTTCAGAAACCTGGTTTCAGTCCATTGTGCCCGACAGCATAACCCGGGTTAACGGGTACAAAACATTTCGTGCTGATAGGATTGGTCATGGCGGGGTGTAGCGATATATATAAGGGAAGCCATAGCATGTAATTTTGTTTGTAAATCAAGGTCAGATGATGCAATAGAATATTTGTTTATTGAATTAATTCATGGCACAGATAAAATTCTAATTGGAAATGTTTATAGACCAAATCGTTACCTACCTACGGAAACATTTCTGCAAAAAATTGAAACCTTAGGCCTCTCATACACAAATATAATAATTTCAGATGATGTTAATAGTAATTTATTAAATGAAAGCCATTTAAATGATAATATGCAAGCTTTAAGTTTAACCTAATTCTATCGTGCCCACTCACTACACTAAGTATAGCAATACTTTACTAGATTTGTTTTTTGTTAGTGATCATGAAAAGGTATTACTATAAGACCAAATCTCAGCTCCCGTGTTCTCGAAGCATGATTTAATTTTCATGACATACAACTTTCAGCTTGATACAAATGAACAAAAAATAGAGTATCAAGACTTTAAAAACATTGATTATTTCGCTCTAAACGCCGAACTGAATACCCTAAACTGGACTGACATTTTCTACATGACCACGGTAAACGAACAATTACGTCTGTTGATGGACAACATTACGTATCTTTTCGAAAAGCATGTGCCAAAAAAAAAACGAAATTCATTAAACACGGGCAACCGCCTTGGTTTTCAGGCAGCATAATAAAATTAATATATAAAAGAAACAACGCATTTAATCGTTGGAAACGGTTTAAGACACCCGAACTGCTCGCACAATTCAAGCAGTTTAGAAGAAATGTTATTAAGACAACCAGGGAAGCAAAGACAGCCTATTTTGGAGAAAAGTTTAAATCCGCTTTAGGAAGCAAAGATAAATGGAACACGATCCGTGAGACTGGTCTCAACAAAAATGTCATAAGAACACCCATAACTGTTTACTGCAATGCGTTAAATACAAAATTTATAGACATTCCTTTTCCCACTCCAATTAATAACCACTAAACTATTATCAATAGCCCTCTTCATAGTTTTGCTGAATTCTGTTTCGCTTGTGTATCGCAAGCTGATGTGCTGGAAAGTTTTCTTGCAATCAAATCAAAAGCTATTGGTCTTGATAATATGCACCCAATGTTTGTTAAAGCCTTACTCCCAAAATTGTTGTCTTACCTAACACACTTCTTCAACACAATTTTCACAACCTCTACTTATCCCGCTGAGTGGAAAAAAGCAAAAATCATACCGATACCGAAGTCTGATAATGAATTTCGTCCCATTGCCATTTTGCCGTATATGTCTAAAGTTTTTGAGTTTTTAATGCATAAACAACTAAATAATTATCTTCAGCAACATCGGCTACTCACTGAAAAACAATCAGATTTCAGACCAAATAGGGGCTGTGTAACAGATTGTTAGACGTAACAGAACAAATTCGAGTTAGCCTTGATCAAAATATGCTCACGTTTCTGGTTCTTTTGGATCACTCAAAAGCCTTCGACACAGTTGATCATGGAATACTCTGCACAAAATTGTCACGCAAGTTTAATTTTTCAGGACCCTCAATAATTCTTCTCGAAACATATCTTTCAAATAGGTCACAAGCCGTGAATATTGGCTCCACATACTCACATCTTTTACCTGTCAGTAGAGGAGTGCCGCAAGGCTCAATACTAGGACCCTTGCTTTTTTCAATATATATTAACGACTTACCTAATGTGCTCCAACACTGTCATATACAAATGTATGCAGACGACGTTCAACTGTTCATTAGTTGCTTGCCTAATGATAATGATATAAAATCATGCACTGATAAGCTTAATGAAGATCTCGAGTACGTAAATAATTGGGCGATGGTCAATGGTTTATGCCTTAACCCCACCAAATCGAAATGCTTGAATGTAAGTAGAGCATCCAGCAACAGGACAAATAGCCCGTACATATGTCTTAACAGCTCTAACATCGAAATTGTGCCCACGGCAAAAAATCTTGGCATTCTCTTTAATAGTTCATTGACCTGGGCTAATTACATTAACATCTCAATAGGTAAAACTTTTGGAATGCTACTCTGGACGACCCAATATTATACTCCCTGGGAAATTAGAATGCTTTTAGCCAAAACATATCTTGTACCGACACTTTTATATGGCTGTGAAATCTTTGCAGACTGCGACGCTATGAGCAGGCATAAACTAAATGTTGTTTACAATAATATTGCACGTTACGTTTTTGGTCTTAAGCGATTCGATCATATCTCTCAGTTTGCAAAACAAATTTTTGGAATGAATTTCGATAACCTTCTTAACTTAAGAGCTCTAACCATGTTACATAAAATTATATATACTTCTGAGCCTAAATATCTCTTTGAAAAACTAAAATTCATGCAATCTAACCGCGGAAAAAATCTTATTTTGCCTAAACATAAGTATCTTTCGTCCAAACGACAATTTTTTGTTTACACACCTCGTCTTTAGAATTCACTGCCTCATAACATCCAAACTACTTCCAACGCAAAGCAGTTCAAAAACAAACTAATAAATCATTTTTCATCCATTTAGTTTTACAATTTATTTTTCCAATATTGTTCAATGATGCACAAATGAATTAATTTTTAATGATAAAACTATGTTCTTCAAAATACACAGCTAAAATATTGTTTAAATTTTGTTTATCTAATCTTTTTCTTTATCTATTATATTTCTTTATAAACTTTATAATAAATAATAATATGCAAACTGTTTGCCACTCTAGATAATGTTAGCGCTAGTTATAAGTGAACTCTTGTTAGCGCTAGAATCAAATAAATAAATAAATAAAATAAAAAATAAGAATAGGAAGCAAAGTCTAAACTAGAACCAGATATTTAATATTTTTTAAATAAACGATTTTTTAAATTTTTTAGTGCCTTTAGATCATTTGTTAGCCAGGGTGGATTTAAAGGATTGGCGCAACACCTTTTTTTTTGGGACGGACAATAAGAAACACTTTTGCAGAGCATCATTGAAAAACTGTACTGAAGATTCGACGTCATAATATGAATATGATGTTTCGCTAGTAAAAATTGGAGACCAATCAGTCTGCGTAAGTAAATAATTAAGTTCTACATAGTCCGTTTTTTTAAAACTATAAATTTTTTATTTCGCGCATCAGCAGTTACTTTATCTTCTTTTTCGTGGGGGAGTAAAACTGTTATTTCAAGAGTTGGATGATGTACATATTCTGGAAATGATACGGGATTCGAACAATGGAGATTAACAGTAGTGCATCTATCTACAAATACAAGGTCTAGGGTTCTGTGGTTTATATTTAAAATATCATAGACTTGTTGAAGACACAGATCAGACAGCTTATCTAAGAAATCATTTATCCAATCACTATTGGAAACAGGAGTAAGAAATGAAGAATCGTCAGACGATCTCCAAGTCACAAAAGGTAGGTTAAAATCACCCAGCACAATAAGAACGTCTTTATTTTTTAACAAATTGTGAACTTTTTCGATGGGGTGTAAGTGTTTTAAATACATTATTAAGTCACATTTAGGAGGAATGTAAGAGCAGGTAACATAAATAATACTATTATTTAATTTAACTGCAACACAAATGAACTCAATGTCACTGGTGTCAAGAATTGTCAATTCTTCAGATACAAGCGAGTTTTGAACAGCTATCAAAACACCACCACCGATCTTATCATGACGATCTTTACGAAAAATTTGATATTTATTGCACATTATTTCCTAATTTAATATATTAGAGCGAAGCCAAGTATCTGTAAAAATTATAATGTTATATTCAAAATCAAAACTGTTTATGAAAATATCGGAAAGTTTGGAGTTAAGACTCCTGACATTTTAATACAAAAGCTCTAATTTAGACTTGCGGTCTATTAATCGTTTTTTGGATGAGATTCAGGGCTATTTCGGGGACGCGGCAAATGTCCAACATTTAACGGTCTTGGATTGCTTTTAAATTCAAATTCGAGTACAATTGTGTTAGGCGGCCAAAAATTTACATCAACTATAGAATTAAATAAATTTTCAGGAACTGTTAATCTATAAGAAGTAATCGATCTTACATTTGAATATTTGAATTTATGAGAAACAATTAGCTGAGTATCCACAGCTAAGCGAGAAACAATGATTGATTTAGTTGGTGGAATTGCAATGATTGGCTTAGGTGGAACAGAAACCTGAGAAGTAAGAGGAACAACCTGGGAATCGACCAAAGTTGGTGAAAGAGAAACAGTTTGGGCATAAAACATGACTGGCAATGAAGGTGGAGGTGCCAGCACTGGCAAAGGAGCAGAAATCGATATGTTTGCTGTATTCGAAGTAGAAGTTAAAATAGGTGGAGGGGATGTTATACCACCAATGTCCATGTCATCAGCAATGTCATGTACAGAAGAATGTAGAGTTGTAGTTGAATCCATTTTTTGCTTACTACGCAAAGACATGTGTTTTTTTTTCTTTTGAGAGAAGGAATTGACTCTTCAATATATTTAAAATCGTCGAAAAGAGACTGATATTTAAAAAAATTTGCAGAAAGCGAAGAAAGTTCCTTACTTATTTCAGAGAAGCCTTGCTTTGTCTGCTTGAAAAGCTTGTAGAAGTTGATGTCAGCCAATCTACATTTCTCGCAAGACCAACGCAACCCTTTACCTTCCTTAATACAATCCACAACTCGGCCTGTCACGTCTGCACATTTGGTATGAACAGCATTATCACATGACCAGCATGATAAAAACCGCTCAGTTTCACCCCTTACAGAGCAGCCAGGCTTAGCACAAATCATATTAAAATAATGCAGATAAAATGACGAAAAAAAGGCAAAAAAAAAACACTGCACTTAAATGACAAGCAACAAAAAGAATAAAAAAGGAAAAATTAGCTTTGTACCGCCCTGTACTAAAAGTTCCTAAAAGTATACAGCGATTAACAAAAGTATGTAGCAAAAATTTAAAATACAATTGATGCACAACCGCTAATGAAAAAATGAGACAAATAATCAAACAACAGAAACAAGCGAATATGAATGCAAACACAAAACTCAAAAACTTAGCTTCCACAGCTTATGAAAAAAAAAATTTGTCAGAAACAAATTTTATTTTTCTTCTTTAATAGAATTAAGTGGAAAAATAAACAAAAATTATAAAAACCTGACTGGAAAACGTCCTCAAATGTCCCAAAAAGTACAAGTTTACACAGAAATTAGTCTTAAATATTCAAAAACACTGGATTAACTTAAAAATTTTCGCAGCTAAGTTATCAAACAATCTGTTTACAACGAGAGTTGATTGAGAACTGAGGGAACAATTGTAGCAAATATGGTTTAATAGTTATTAAATCAATTTGAGAAACAAAATTGTATTATACTTATTTTTTGTGGTATTGTGACCCACTGTATATTTTCGATGCTGTAAAACAATGGTATGCTATGTATGTATATATATTTGAATATAATGGCAATAATGTGCATATATATTTTAGTGAATATGTGGTTTTATGTGCACATTTGTTATGTGATATTATTATATATTGTACCTGTATTTTAGGGAAAAAATTTTAATCAAATATATGTAATTTAATATATGCTAAACAAATAGAACATTTGTGTGATTTGCCAGTTAATTTGTGTGTGTGTGTGTATTTTAGGAAAACATTTAAATCAAATATATGGAATTTCATATTTGTTAAACAAATAGAAAATTTGTATGGTTTGCCAGTGTGTGTGTGTGTGTGTGTGTGTGTGTGTGTGTGTGTGTGTGTGTGTGTGTGTGTGTGTGTGTGTGTGTGTGTGTGTGTGTGTATGTGCCAACAAATATTTGTGTAATTTGCCAGCATGAATGTGTGTGTGTTACCCAAAGTTAAATTTACATGAATACCTTTTGACCTTGGGTTCCCACTAGTTGATCGTCACTGCACTAGTTGATCGTCAGCCAACTATTTTTCTTCTACAGACACTTTTCACCTGAAATACTTTTTGGTGGCTGCACACACAATTTCACTAGCTTCACACATAGCACTGTTTTTATACACCACTTCAATTTGTTTTAATTTTTACGTTCTTTTCGTACTATTAACTTTTCTATTTGTTTTCGCATTAGGTTTATACTTTTTCATATGCTATTGTGCTTTTTTAATTAAATTTTTTTTCCTCTTCTAAATAGGCGCGTCCGCTTTGTGCACTTTTCATAATTTTTTCTCTCTATCACAAGAAAATGTGCGACGAAAAAAATCGAAGCTTACCTTTTTGTAGACCTGTTCGATTGAGCTTTTCGCATAGCTGCCGTTTAGATGAAGCGATGTGGATTGTTGTATATCTTTGTGCTTCTCGGAAGGTTCAAAGAACCAATGTCTTGTTTGATGTCGAGTCAATAAATTAAACACAATATGTGAACGGGATGGTGAATTCGACAATCCTTTTATTTGGTGGCTTAGCTTCAATTGTTTACAATAGTTATATTACAGAATTATATGCCCCTATTGAGGTCTTGATGAATATTGGAAATTTTGGAATTTAATAATAATAAAAAAATGCGAGAATTGCAATTCGAGAAAAAATGTAAGAAAACTTAGAAATTTAATTTGATTTAACTGTATTACAGTTCTATGCTTACGACCTTGCTGCTCGTAGGTTGTGCCGAAAAAGAGAAAGAAAAAATGGCGAAAATTAGGTAGTTGTGTGGAGCTCGTGTGGAGCCATCGCGATAGGCGGTGTAAAACGTAGTTGGTGTAAAAACGGCGAGGCAGCAAGGTGGTAAGCAGAGAACTGCAATTCAGTGCACATTTCGTGAGGTTAGTTTTTCGTATAAGTTAAATGTGAAAAAAGGATAGTCGTGACGCGAACAATAAGGAAATGCTTTTTGAAGCAGAAGACAATGCTTTTTATAATAGCATGGCTTTTGTTACGAGGAATTGAGTCAATATATTTTCACAATTTGCTTCAAAAGATCAAAACGAATTTCTGAAATCGGTAGTAAATTTATGGCGATTGCAAGATCATTACTAGAAGAACTATTGCTATGATGTGAACATTTGATTTCACTTTCATCACATCTGATCGACACTGATTGTGAAGTACTAGCCATTGTAATATCATTGGCCACATTCAGCGCAGACAACAGTTGGCAACTGTTATGTAAAAATTTGCTGAATGGTACAAATTTGGTAGCGCTAACTAAAACTGATAAAGTAGCGAACTCTTTTTAATCGAGCGAACAAATTTTATCCTACATGAACACAACTGTTTGCTTAACTGTCAGATGCTGTTACTGACACTGTTAAATTAATAAACGCAGAAAGAACGCAGCAAATTTAAGTGAGAAACCTTTGCAACTGAATTAAATTTACATAAAAATTAAATTGAATGTAACTTCTGACGTGTAGAGTAGCAACACATTCAGAGAAAAACATCGTGAACTAAGGTAGCACTACTATTACAGTTCACAACAGTTGTCTGAGCTGATTGCGGCCATTGTTAGACCTTTCAGTGAAATCTATGTTATCATATGCGACTTCTCTTTCAACACTTATGTTCGAATATGACCGAAAATAGTGCGTTTTTAAATGAAATCTAGACGAGTCTAGACGATTATACTGTCTGTTGCAATAACGATAAGAACATGTCAGTGAAATCTTGTTTGGATGCCTATTTTTTATATGTTTAATCAACTCATTCACTGATATAAACACTTTAAAACAACTATAACAACTTATTAAATCCATTTAGAAAAGAACTATAATTTAGAAACTGGAAAAATTACGAAAATAAATAATAATTATATTAAATTATTAGAAAAGTACAGTTTTGATAAAATTTTTTGTTTGTGCTATAGACAATGGATAGAAAAAGTAATAGAAATAAAAATAAAAGAAACACCGGTAGCAATCAAAAAACTCGTCCCTTGAAACGCCAGTTTCGTGGTAACCAACACGAAAGAGATGAGGACACCGAATCCACAAGTACATCGGATACAAAATTTAAAAATAATGAAAACGAAGACATAAGCATTGACAACAAAAAGGAGAATTGCATTTTTGAGTTTTATACAGTTTTGATAATCTGGTGATATGTGCCAAATGTGAAGGAAAAATCAAATTTAAAAAAGCATCGCCGTATGGAATTGGGTTCAAAATTGGTGTTCACTGCGCTTGCCCGACCACTACATACATTTTTTTCGTCGTCTTTGGTTGGCAAATCATATTTGATGAACCGGCGCTTGATTTTTGCCATGAGGCTTTTAGGCATTGGGCCAAAACGCATTAACACGTTTTGTGGCCTCATGGATATCGGCAGAGGTGTAGGTAACTCGTTATACTACACTGCCCTGGAGAACTTTAATACAGTTGCAAGCGCGATCTAAGCATACACTCTTTCAAAAGCCGCGGAAGAAAATAAAGATGCCATGTAAACAGCCGATCCACAGTGCGACCCAACAATGTTTACCGTATCAGGTGATGGCACTTGGAAAAAACGTGGATTTTCTTCACTATACGGCGCTACAACGTTGATCGCCAAATACAGTAAAAAAATAGTCGACTCTGTTGTAAAGTCCAGCTTATGCAACAGTTGCAAGTATTGGGAAGCTAAGAAAGAAAAAGACCCACTGGCATATGAAATTTGGATTGAAGACCACGAAGAGGAATGCCGTGCCAACCATAAAGAAAGCTCTGGGAAGATGGAGGTGTATGCGATAAAGGAAATATTCGCCATATCAGTGCAAAAGGAAGGCGTAAAATACTGCAAGTATATCGGCGATGGCGACTCAAAAACCTTCAAAGCTATTATAGACGGGCAAAAGAATGGGCACCAGACTCCGCAAGGCCAAAAAAGAGAACAGAGGCATTGGCGGCAAGGGTGCAGGCAAATTCACAGATAAAGTCATCTCTGAACTAACAACATATTATGGCTTGCTATTCGTCGTCATCCAGAGTCGGTTGCTGACATGAAGAAGGCTGTTTGGGCAACGTTTTTGCACAAAATCTCGACTGATGAAGCTCCACAGCACCAAAACTGTCCGACCGGTGCGTCGAGCTGATGCGCCTGGAAAAAAGCGGTAGCAGAAGGGACAATCGACAGCTTCAAGCATACGAATGCACCACTAAATCAGTCCAAGAAGCAATCAAACCTATTTACGAAGCACTGTCAGCCGATGATTTGTTGAACAGATGCCTTGGCTCCGAAACTCAAAACAGCAACGAATCTTTTAACGCAGTGCTGTGGTCATTCGCACCGAAGCATATGCACACCGGCGCACGCACTATTGAGATTGCCAATTATATTGCAACTGTCATATTTAACGAAGGTTTTTTTGCCAATACTTCAAATAATGAACCTAATGGGAGCCCCGATTAGCAACTTCACATATGATTTCGCTATGTCTCGGAACGAAGAACGTTTGAAAAGGTCCGAAGCCAGAGCTCTGGCCGCATCAAAATAAGGTAGAACTGCCCAAAGAGCACAAAGAGCTGCTGAGTCCTCATTTTTTGAAGAAGAGGAAGGAGTTCTTTATGGGGCTGGCATTGCAGATTGATATATGTAAGCATTTCACAAAAAAAATGTTTTATTGCCTAAAATTTTCTTTGAGTTTTACAAAATCACATTTTTTAACTTCGAAGTCACTTTTCTCCGGTTCTACTGTACCGATTTTGATGAAACCAAATGCAATCGACGCAGAATGGTTTGAAACTGCGTGTTGAATGCTTTTTCATTTTAATTTTTTTGATGCAAAAAAAATAACTTTAAACTTAAACGCGTTTATATCGAAACCACGTTTTTCGAGCTTGCGGCCTAGATTGCGCCCGTAGTTCTGAACTGATTTTGATTAAACAAAGTGCAATTGACGCAAAATTCTGGTCCCTATTTATTCTGCTGGAATTCACTGTTCTGGTTCCTACCTCAATCACAATTTTAAACAATTTTTTACACTAAACTAAAAAAAAGACCCAAAATAGGTTTTTAATTTTTCAATGACCGTCAATTTTGTAAAAAATAATCGCGAAATGATGATTGAGGTAGGGACCAGAATTACATCTGTACTGAATTTAACGCCGTTTACTTTTTGTATTTCAGATGATCCAAAGTCGAGCATGCACCATACCTTTTTTTCGACGCCCAACTTTGAAGGCCGACAACTTTTTGAACAGCCCTCGTACAAAGGAAAATTTTATTTAATTAAATATGTTCTTAATACAATAAAAAACAGAATTTAAATAACTCTTTGCGTTTTCAAATGAGAAGTTATTCAAAAAGGGTCCAAAAACAGCCTCAAAACCAGGAATACTCTCTTAAAAAGGACTTATAAAAGTGAAACTTATAAAATTTATACTTCTTGATGCTGCAAGCCTTTGATGTCGTTGATTATTGTGCTGACGGATGGTATAACTGGAATCTACGACGTTTGTATCTAGAACACCAGCAATTGGATAAACATCCAAACATTTTCAAAATTTTTTGGATACTTTATATGCATTCCAATGAAAAAGTGGAAACAAACTTCAATTGCCTTCATAGGATTCTCAAATTTTAATCTTTTTCCAGATACATCAACGTTCGCGAGACAAATAATTGTTCGATGATCCCCAACAAGATATATTTTTGGTTGTGTTTCAAGTTTCTGACGTTTTATAGCTTTCCTAGTTCCATCATCCGCTTCGAAAATATTCTGTGTAGAAAAAACCATAATTTAATTAAATACACCATTACTCACTTACTTTCTTGTATTCTATACGTACCTTACAGTATTAAATAATCTATGCTTGTACTTCTAATTCACTTAATCGTCTAGAATTTGACAAATGATATGGAGCAAGCATAAATGCAAGCGAAAGTTTTGTATCTCAAATATATATGCAAATAAATATCAGACTGGCCTTTTTTTAAGAATTGCTTAAAATTCAATTAAATGACTAGTTAAAATACGTTTACTTTACATATTTATCGATTTTTCGCACATAAAATCTAATTTTGAACATAACTGGTATGCACTTCGTTTTTTATTTTATTGTTCCTAACAATGAGCTATCGGATAACATTATATAAAAATTACCAGAGTTGTTATATTTTACTTTTCGAAAAATGTCTTTTTTTTCTTGTTAAAGGATCGTAAAAATTCAAATTTTGAAAAAAATTGCAATGATATGCTGAAATCTTTTGTGAAACAACATTTAAAACATAAAAAAATGATGTGATTACGTTGAATAACTTGGTCATTGAAAAATTTTCTTAATTTTTTTAAGTTTAACTTTTTATAAATTTTGAGTTTGGGCATATTTACGAAAAAAAATCTATAAAAATCCAAAAATGCAAAATTTTAGGAACCAACATCATGAGTGGCTATGTCATAGTTTTAAGCTATTTTGTGCTATGTTACTCATATAAAGTGACTTTAGTGATATAAAAAAATTTCTGATTTTAGTTAGAAAAAATTGTAGGGGTTTTCATATCAGAATCTTATTTAAGGAAATATTAAATATTGAAAACACTCAAAAACCTTAAATTTTAATATTCACCACTGCAATAAGTGTGTTCTCAACATGTACGATATTTAGGCAACTGAGGGTTCATTCGCTGAGATACTTAAACATTTCTGGATAACATTATGATGCTTCATGTGGCACAGCCAAAAAACAATACTTACAACTGTTTATAAAAATGCATCACCAGTCTAATAAATATAGTATGTATAATGCTTGGTTTTCACTATGTGATTTTCAGTGGTCAGTTGTTCAATCAAATTGAAAATAACAACATGTTGGCGTTTTTACTAACCATGGCGATCTTGGAAAATTAAAAACGATTAAATTATTAATTTAAGCTATACAGAAAATGTTCTAGAGTTTTATTAAGGTGATATTTCGGTGGCAAAATTTTTGTCGTCATAAAAATGACATAGTGAAAACCAAGCATAAGAACAAAAACTTTGCTATATCTTCAATGTACCTTCATTTTCCGCTTTTTTGATAGTATTTAAAATTTCTTGAACGCACTCGTTTTTAAGTTTCTCAGCCTTTGTAATGATTTGACAGTAATATGATCTCTACTCATATATGGTTTTTGACGATGGATATAATAAACGATCATCAATTTCAAGCTAAAAGAATACTTCATAGAAAAAGGTTCATACATTTATTGTTTAAATATTCCACCAGTTCATAACTGTTCTCTTTCGACAAAACTGAGTATTTTGCAATTTAATCAATTGTTAAGGGGACAGTACACACCTGGATTTTTCAAAAATGAAATTTTTAAAATGAACATTTTTTTAAGAAAGAAAGAAGAAAAATGAAATTTTTGGATTTTTCCAGCGTGTTTTTTAGCTGCTGCAGGTTGTTGATTATAACATCAAAAAATCACGGCGGGCGTTTTTTTGACTCACTGGAACGTCTGGAAAATAAAACGAGGTTTTAATCAGCATCCGCTATAGATTGAACTAAAAGATTTTTTTGGCAAAAATTTACAAAATGGCGGCGTTTTTTCAAAATAAGCCGATTTTTTGGACCAAGAAATCCCTTGAAAACCAGAAATACTTTACCGATCTTTCTATCCGTAGTTCAATCTATAGACTTATATGTGTACAATAACATATTAAAATTTTAGAACGATCAGTGTGGTATTTTTTTTTATCACGCCCGCCAACTCAGAAAATGTGATTTCTAGAAAAAGCGCTTTAAAGTTTTAACACGGACTATACGGCCTTGACGCTTTGCGTTTAAAACCTTCGCCATTTAACATAGAAATCAATTTCTAATTTTATATCAATTAATATAGATTATTTGAGGTCTTTTTAACAAAAATCAATCAGAAAAAAATTATAGACAAATAAGTATTTAGTTTAATATAATAATACAGTAAAATACAGATAAATAAAACTTACGAAAATGTTCCTGCGCTATTTGCTTCTATCTTCTTTTTATTAAATATAATAATACAGTAAAATACGGATAAATAAAACTTACGAAAATGTTCCTTCGCTATTTGCTTCTGTCTTCTTTTTACTATTCCAGCAGCGCTAAGTCGTGCTCTGTAGTTATTGTACGCGTCGTTTTTTTTTTTTTTTTTTAGACTAAACCAACGCTCAGGGGATGCCCCCTATAAATGCGTAAGCATTGTGTTGATTCGGAAGATGGGTGATAGTTAGTTGGAGGGTGGATAGATGGAGTAGTGTCGGTGAAGATTTGTTTTGAATTTGCACAGCTCAAAACTGCCGGGAAACACGCTCGCAGGGAGACTATTCCACAACTTAACCGCGCGACTAAAGAACGAATTATCACGGTAATGCGAGGTTCTATGAGGCATCGATGCAATGGTAAAGGGGTGGGCTTGGACAGCTGCCCGAGTGGACCTGGGAAACACACGAGCTGGTGGCGTCAGGCCATGTATCTCCCTTGAACACTTTCCATGGTAATACCTATACAGAAGGCTTAGGCAACCTACATTACGTCGATGCCCAAGAGAGTCGAGAGAGGATGAAATACTTTCATCCCCTATCAAATATATCGCACGACGTTGAATTCGGTCCAGAAGCTCCAAATAAGATTTTGAAGCCCCTGCCCAAATGTGCGAATTGTACTCCATTTTCGGTCTAATATATGAGGTGTAGATCATGCGAAGATCAGCTGAAGTGAAATATTTTTTGCACCGTTTTAGAAAACCTAGGCACTTGCCCGCTTCTTTCGACACATCGAAAATATGATCATTCCAACGAAGATCAGATTGGATCGATATGCCCAGAACGTCAAGAGCGGCTGATTCCACAAGATCCACACCATTCATACTGAGAGGAGCTAAAGGGCAATTCACTCGCTTGTGGGTTAACAGACAACACTGGGTCTTGCTTGCATTGAACTCTACTCTATTAGCAAGACCCCACTCGGAGATTTTTTGTAGATCATTAAGGAGTGTGTCATTCATAGTTTGCCTTTTTCTCTCAATCTCCATAGAGCTTGGGCGTTTTTTGAATGAATATGAATGACAAATGCTGCTGTCGTCCGCAAACGAATGTATTGGGTTATGCGTCAACGACAGAAGGTCGTTGATAAAAACCAGAAACAAGGTGGGCGATATAACTGAACCCTGCGGTACTCCTGCGTTGATGGCGTGCTTCTCGGACGAAATACCGTCTACTACGACTCGAATCGTTCTGTCCTTGAGGAAACACGTGATCCATCGAGCAAAATTACCACCAAAACCATATGCAGCAAGTTTTGACACGAGCGCTTTATGCCACACTCGGTCGAACGCTTTTGAAATATCCAGAGCAACAACCCTGCTCTCGCCGAAAAAGTGAACGCATTTATTCCATTCTTCGGTTAAGAACGCCATAAGATCACCAGTAGAGCGAGCCCTACGGAAACCATATTGACGGTCACTGAGCAGTTGGTTGTGCTCCAGATAGTTCATAACGCTGAAGTTTATTACGCTCTCCATTACTTTGGAAAGCGTAGAGCATATCGCAATGGGTCGGTAGTTTGCAGGGTTCGTGGCATCACCCTTTTTAGGTACCGGCTGGACATTTGCCACCTTCCAACAAGATGGAAATATTCCTGTTCTGTAGGATATGTTGAAAAGGTTGCGCAAAGGCCGAGCCAGCGAAGAAGCACACATTTTAAGCACAATTGGCGATATGCCATCAGGACCAGAGGCTTTGTTTACGTTGAGATTTGAGAGGACCCTTTTAACTGCTCTCGTTCGAAAGTATATCTCCTGCATTGCAGAAGATCCACCCTCAACAAAGGGCAGTGGCTGATTGCTATCCGAGAGAGTGGAATTTTGTGCAAACAATCTAGCCAATAGGTTCGCTTTATCAGCCGAGTCAGTGAAGATTTGGTCATCTTTTAAAAGAGCTGGAATCGATGACGATGTCTGGTTCTTAACTCTTTTAACAAATGACCAAAAATTTTTGCTCCCTTTGGGGCAGAGAAGAACCTGTTCTCGAATGCGAGCTTCGTGCAGAAACTTTTCGCGTTTTAAAATTGCATTACAGCGATTCCTTGCCTCGATGCGAAGTCTTTTAGTATCAGTATTCTTGTTAGAACGCCAATTCTGAAAGGCTTCCTCTTTGGACCTGACTGCAATCCTGCAAGTCTCATTAAACCATGAGTGGTCTTTTGGTTTAATGCTTCTCATCTTATTGGGAATGAAAGACCGGATACCCAATAAAATAATTTCTTGTATCATGACAGCCGCGGCATTCACATTTCTATCAGCGAAACATAATTTCCAATTGAAGTTGCGATAAAAATTATTTAACGCAGTCCAATTTGCCCTTCCATAAAACCATGCAGTCCTCTTCGGGGCTTTAGGCGTAGAGGTGCAGGGGTTAGAATATGGAAAAACAGCGGAGATGGTACAATGGTCCGAGTTACCAAGAGGTGCGTTGACACTCACATCATATTTTTCATGATGTGAAGTCAGAAAAAGGTCAAGGGTATTATGGCTATGCATATCACTTTGAGGAAAAAAAGTGGGTTCCTTCACTAGTTGAATCAATTGGTTCGATTCAGCAAATAGCTCAACATATTGCCCAACAGGTGTCAATGGGCCCGAGTGACGTAACCAAGCCGGGTTGTGGACATTGAAATCGCCTGCTACAACGATCTCACTGTCAGGAAACAACCCCAAAATATGCGTAATCGAATCAGAGAGAGAGTCCAGTTTGTTAAAAGTGGGCTCTCTCCCTAGATTCGGGCTTCTATAAATAAAACAAAAATGCAGCAAGTGAGAGCGAAGCCTGAACCTAACCCACATTGAGCTAAACTCTGGATCGGTCACGTTCAGACTCCTCTCACACTGGTATGCTACATCCGTTCTTATAAAAAGGGCGATGCCTCTATGCAAAGAAAACAATGGCAGTAAGCGGTACCCAGGTATATGAAAATCCAGTGGATCTGCATCCTCGGCCACCTGGGTCTCGCCTAGTGCCATTATTTGAGGCCTATGTAGAGTACAATGGACATATACCGCGAAAAAATTCGCCCTCAGTCCACGAACATTGCAAAAATCTATGCGAAAATGACCCGACATTTCCGCACCATGCAAATATCAAACAAATAAGGGCATATAAGGTAATTAGTTACGTCTGCAAGAGAGCTGCACAACATGAGCAATATAAAAAGTACTGAAGCAAGTGTTATGCCTTTACTTCAGCACAATTCAGCCCACTGTGCAACCTTACCCACAGACGCAACTAATTGGAGAGGATAGCGGAATTGACGGAAACGAAAACAACAACAATTACTTACACAGCGAGGAGCATAGAAAAGCCCCTCGCGTGGTCAGCAAAAAAAAACATCAATGCTGTCCAGCGATGTTGATGCAGCAGCTGGCGGCTCTCTCCTAAACCGGTTATGCTGTTCTTGGCGATGCTTTGTTGTTGTTGTTGTTATTGATCTCGCTGATTTTTATTTTATTTGATTCTAATGATTTTATTTATTTTGCTAATTTTAACACAACGTTTAATTTTAAAACTTTTAGGACATTTAAGTTAACCAAAACAAAATACGACGAAACATATAACATAAGTCGCGGTGCAATATAAAACAAAACAACACAATTAATAAATTTAATTAAAATATGTGACTGAAACGGACGGACGCACGTCAACACGCAACGAATTCACAAACGCAACTCCTTTAATAATAAAATTCCTTTGGCCAGGTGTCCTTGTCTAAATGGCACGTAATAAGTTTCCTTTACCTCAGTAGGGAAAATATCTGTTATTGATTGTGCTAAATCAATGAAGTCATCTCTCGTAAGTCTAAAATTGATGATTAAAAAAGTTTATAGCATTTGACAAATGAAGTAAAAAAATTATTATCAAAATAAAATTAAAATTAATCAAAATTAAATCTTACATTCTCGATTTATTGTCTTTCAACATATAAATCAATATTGCTTTAGATATATGGATGCGTTCACGGTTTTCTAAAAAAACAACTTTTTGGTAAATTTTGAGCGCAAGCTATTTTTAATTTCCTATTTGCAAATTTAGCAGAAACAATAATAAAATTGTTTATTTAAAAGCAGAGTTACAAACCTGAGTTGCTGGCGATTGGCTAAATTCATCAGAGTATAAATATATACTATTTTCTGAACTGAAGTCAAGTACTTCTACTTCATCACAGCACGAATTATTATTGCTTGAATATATATATATATACCGTTTAGACGTGTTTTTTGCGAGCTCTAACTTTTAAAGTTATATTTAGCCAAAAGTTCTAAATTAATAAATATAAATAAAAATAACAGCTTTGATCAACTTGCACATACATCTGGAAGCGTGATAACGTGGATTTCATCCTTTTAAAATACTTGATATTTAATTTAATTTTCAATATAAATATATATATATATGTATATTTGTTTATAATTTGCTTCTTTTCTTCTTCCTGTTTTGTTTTTAGCGCAAACAGGTTTCTGTAGAGCAAATTATCGCATTTTCTTTCTACATTTTTTTTAACGCTGCTGCAAAAACTCTAGTGCTTATAAAACTTTTCAATTCGTTGGTTCTACAAAATCAGGGCTGCAAAGTTTCTACTGTCTTTAAACAAAATAAACTGTTTTTCATTAAAAGCATTTAAGTTCATTTTTCTCCTTTTACTTTCATCTATATTGCAAAACTTTCTATTAAACTGAAAATGATCTGCAATTTCCGAAACTGCGCTGTAAAAGGTGAATCAGACCGGCTGGTTACTTGCTGGTTGTGTGATTCATTTTTTCATATCAAGTGTGCAGCGTTAACTGCGAGGATCTTCGATGCACTCAACGAAAGTAAGGGACTTCGTTGGTCCTGTGAAGATTGCAGGTTTACATACGTTGAGATCTTTAAGCTTATTAGACAATCTCGGAAAGGTTTTTTGGAGGTGGCTAAGGATCTAAAGGTAGCACAAGATAGACTGAGTGAATACGAAGATTTGTTTAAAAAGTTTAAAATTAAGGATGAAGCTTACAATTCTCCAAAACGTAAACGTTCTAACAAAAATCTTCGTTTAGCTAAAACTACTGATACAGCCATGCCATCGCCCAATAATACTGTTCTACCTTCTACTGTAACTGTTTTCCCTAATGTGAACATACAGCTTGAAGATCAATCAACTGGAGCTGTCAATACTGATCAAATGACTGATAATATCGCACCAACTTAGGTCGCTGCGTCAGCTGATCAGATTTCTCCTTCTGTTGAAGCAATACCAATCATAGAGGAAAATGCTGATTCTCCTCGCGTTTCTGGCACAAAAAAAACTTACGCTGAAACTTGTATTGCCTCAAATGTGGTCCCTGCACCTTCTCAAATTACTTCGGTTTCTACAGGAGCGATACCGAAACAAATATCGAACAGCAGTATCAAAACCCCTGTTCATAAAGAACTTGTGATTATTGAGTCTGCAAAATCTATATTTGTTTCTCGTTTTGCAGCTGATACATCCGGTGAAGACGTGTTATTCTATATAAGCTCTAAGCTGAATGTTGTAAATAAAAATATCTCTGTTTACAAATTCAATTTTTCATACGAGCGTATTACGTCCTCTTTTAAAATATCTTTGCCTGGTGATCTTTTCCACAAGGTATTGGATCAAAAGTTTTGGCCTGACAATACGATGGTGCATGAATTTATTTCTAGACCTCAGCCTACAACTTCCTTGGCTACTTTTCCGGTTTTTAACAAGAATCAAAAAAACTAGATTGTTGCTTTCAGTTCCTTATCCTTAATCAAAACGTTCGTGGCATTAACACAAAATTAAATAATATATTAATTATGAGTCACAACCTTCACTTTAATATAATAGCTTTTAGTGAGACTTGGCTGAAACCTAACACTCTAAATACTGAAATTCTGTGCAACAAATTTAGCATATACCGCAAAGATAGAAACTCCATTCCTGGTATTTGCTCTAAAGGCGGGGGTGTTGATTGCAGTCAAAGCGACACATTTCTCTGAAGAGTTATTAATTCCAGAATCCGTGGACATTGAATTCTGTTGTGTTCATGTTAAGTTTGGTTCCTTGAGCCTTTTTATTACATGCTCATATATTCCTCCCCTTTCTACCTTAGAAGTTTATAGCAAACATTTGGCTTCTATTAGTAAAGTTTGCTCAAAACTGCAATCTAATGATCATATTTTAATAACTGGAAATTTTAACCTGCTAAACGTTTCTTGGAACTGCTGTTCTGAAATTCCTGGAATATTTTTACCTTCGTCTGAATGTTCATCCGATAATTATTTTTTAAACGAGCTCTCAATCCAAAGCCTGTTCCAACTTAACTGCATCTTTAACAAAAATAATCGTTTGCTTGATCTGGTGTTTTTTATATCGCAATATCGCTTCTGTGTCTAAATCAGATCCTCTAGTTACACCCGAAGATTCTCATCATCCAACATTAGAAATTATTTTAAATTTTCCAAAACCATCTGTGCAGTACTATGATTCTCAACCGCCTATTGAGTTTAACTTTAAAAAAACAAACTACGTGATTTTGAAGAATAACTTGTCTAATATAAACTGGAATTCTATTCTAAATATTAATACAAATAGTTTATCTTCTCAGAGTCTTGATGATGCGGTATTTGCGTTTAATAGAACGCTCAATGATTGTTTTCTTAAGGCTGTTCCGCAAAGGAAAGCCTCTTTGACATCGGGTCCGGTATGGTACACAAATGAATTAAGAAAAATGAGAAACTTGAAATCTAAATACTATAAACAATATCAAAAAACACATAACATATGCGATTTTGGATGCTATACCTCGATTAAATACAGTTACCAACAGTTATGCAAACAATCCTATAACATCTACTTAACAAAAGTAAAATTAAACATCAAATCTGATGCTAAATTCTTCTGGAACTTTGTTAACACAAAACGTAAGATTGATTCCTATCCTTCTTTTATGAAGTATAAGTCTGTTGAGTCTGATAATGATAATAGTATAGTATTTTTAAAAAATATTAAATCATCATATAAAAGTGGTCCTGATAACATACCTTCATGTATATTAAAATACTGCTGTGAAGAATTAGTGACTCCAATCTCTTTACTATTTACTTCATCATTAAAATCCTGCTATTTTCCTGCAGCCTGGAAGCATTCATTTATCATTCCGCTGCATAAATCCGGAAATAGGTCTTTAATTGATAACTACCGTGGCATCACAAATCACAACTATCACATAGCGTTAAATCTTTAATGTCTCCTTTCCAACATGGATTCCTTTCTGGAAAATCTACTGTTACTAACCTTCTCGAATTTCCATCAAAAACTATAGCAAATTTTGTAAAAGGCATGCAGACTGATGTTATTTACACGGATTTTAGCAAAGCTTTTGACGTTGTTCTTGATCTTAAAACTACATCTTGTTGGATTTCCTATACCGTTGGTAAAGTGGATTGAATATTACTTAAGCAATAGAACACAGTCTGTTATTTTTAAGCTCAAGAAATCACATGAGTTTCCTGTTACTTCAGGAGTACCTCAAGGAAGTCATCTTGGGCCCCTTCTGTTTCTACTTTTTATAAACGATTTGCCATCTGTCATAATGCATTCTAGCATCTTAATGTTTGCTGACGACGTCAAACTCTTCCTTTCTTTTAAAAATAATAATGACGCTGTATTTTCGCAAGCCGACATTGATCATCTTCATAACTGGTGCAAAACGAACCGTATGAACCTCAACATGAAGAAATGCAAGCATATGTCTTTCTCGCGCAAACCACCAATTAAATGTACCTTCAAAATTTGTGGTTATCCATTGGAGTCCTTAGATATTTTCAATGATCTTGGAGTTACAATGGATCCTAAACTACGCTTTAATATTCATGTAAATAAAATAATAAATAGAGCAAATAGTACTTTAGGATTTATTAAACGTTGGGCAAAAGAGTTTAATGATCCATTCATAACGAAAACCTTATTCACTTCTCTAGTGCGGCCTATCTTAGAATACGCTTCAGTTGTTTGGTGCCCACGATACGGTTGTTACATAGACGACATTGAATCAGTGCAGAAACAATTTCTTTTGTTTTGCTTAAGCTATCTTTATTGTAATACTGATTTTCACTTACCATCTTATGAATATCGGTTACAACTCTTAAATCTTCCTTCTTTAAAAAAATCAGAGAATTATGATAAATGCTTGTTGGATTACAAAACTTATACATGGATATGTCAACAGTCCATATTTATTGAGTAAAGTATATTTTAATATTCCTCTTCGTCCTAGAAGATCTTTTGAGTTACTCCACATGAACTTTTGTAGAACTAATTATTTGCAAAATGAACCTCTTAGAAGCGCTTTCGGTGATTTTAATTTTGTATCTGATGTTATATCCTTAAGTGAATCCATGGACTCAATCAAACATAAAATTATAGATTACCTGCAGTACAGTCGTTGATTATGTAAAGTTCTTTCAAACATATATCTGATGCATCTGGTGATTTGTAAACACATTAATATAACAATCTAAATGGATTAATGGACCTAAGCGTAAAATGGAAAATTTTGGTGAATATACATCTAAATAATCTGAATGGACCTAAACCTGGGATCTTCAGTTGCCTCATATCTTCATGATGATTGTAACTACACTTGTCGACGGTACCGTGGTGTCTTGGGTCTTTTTACCTCCTGAAACACTACGTTAGATCGATTTGTAATATATTAATATGAGTGGCCGATAAGACCTAGTTTGTCTTGGTGCCTGCGTTCGCAACTGGTTTTCTTTATTTTATAAAAATTGGTTTGGTGAAGTTGACCTAGTTTGTCGAGTAACCACCCTGTCAAGCCTGGACCTCACCGGCTTCAGGAAGACAGAACGATATATATTATATATTTACCTATTAGAGTGGTGTTTTATTGGGTATGAGACCTTGTTTGTCACACGACTCCGCCGTATACAAAAATTGTTGCTAACTTGACCTTGTTTGTCTTGAAAACGCAACCCTGCTTTGCTGTCTGATATTACCGATTTTGACTTAACTTTTTTTTTTGTTATTTTTTATACTTTAATAAAATTATATACTTTAAGCAATTTATTAAAACTTTTTAGTTTGTTAATAATATATGATTTCAATCAAAATCATACTTTTTATTTTTGAATTGTATTAAACATCTTATTTTATAATTTTAAATTTGCTATAAAACCTGTTAAGGTTTAGCAATCAAATAAATAAATAAATATTGTTTCTGTCAAGTTTTTCGTATTAGAAATTTCAGTATCTATTTCGCAAATTTCCAAAATAGGTTCAGCGGGAAGTAATGCTATTGATAAGAATGGAAAAAATGCATTATATATTATAAATACATAGTTTCAAACTTCACTTGAAGTTCTGATATCTAATTCGAAATCTGGTGCGGAGTCTATATACTGTGCAATAAATGCTAAAAATATATTTGTATCGATTTGGAAGTCTTTGGAGTAGACACAAACATCAGTATTAACGTTAATAGTTTTTTTTACTGAAAGAAAATGTATTTTTAGAAATATAAAATTAAATATTTGTAATTTCGATGTCGGTAAACAATAACCGTTTAAGGCTAATTTTTACATTTAATATTTTTTGGCCATTCTACCGAATACATAGACTGCTTGAAAGATGGCGATGTCGGCCAGTCCACGCTGCTCTAAGTGGGTTGAGCGACATATTATGCAAAGCCTGTGATGAAACTCAGCTCTGATAGCTTCAAATTAACGAGCAATTTGATACGCAACTCATGCACCAAACTGCAGGAATACTTGGCGACCAAAGGCCCGTGGTAGCGAAATTTATCTTTAAATATGTTTTATATGTTAACTTGAAAATTTTACCAAAGAAGTGAATACAACTATTAATGCAATTATTGACAACATTTTGGTGTAGGGCAAAAACGAAAAAACTGCTTTACTTTGTTTAACTCAAGGCTTGGACCATGAAGTAAAGTAATTTCATCATATTTTGCACTTCATCAAAGTTTCTTTGTACTTGCCTGCTTCCACATACAACAGCATATTATTTTCTCCGTCAAAATTTACAACTATAATTTTTTTTTCTAATCGCGTTTTTATTACTTTAAATCCTTTCATATTTTTTTGTTTCAATATAGAGTTATTTAAATACACTTCTTTATAATTTTGACATTGACTACTACAAAACAAAGAAAGCAATGGAATGCAATGCAAAAACAAAAGAAAAATGACGCCAATTTTTTGGCAGCAACAACAAACTTATTCGTTTGTTTCTTTTGCATGCATGTATGTGTGTTTGGTGCGAATGTTTTTTAACTTTTTATTTGAAATTTATTTTATTTGAAGACAATTTTTATTTCATACTTTTTATTTGAAAAATATTTTTTTACAACTATTTATTTGAAAATATTTTTAAAACTAAAATTTCCGAATGAAAATTTTTGATACATAAAAATATGAATAATAATAAAAATGTTTTTTATATACAAGTGTTTTTTAACTAAGTGTAGAACAAGGTAGAAGATAATAACAACAGACGAAACATATAAGGTAATTTATAAGTTAATAAAGGGTGTTTTTTATAAAGTAAGACAAGTTCAAATCATAATAAAACATAGTAATATATTTTTAATATCAATGAAAAGGGCTTTATTGGATTGAAAATTTTATGAAATTAATGTTTAAATATGACTTCGGCCTGTGGCCACCACGGCTGGCGCGTACAAGGCGCAATTTGAAACACCAATTTTCACAAACTTTTCGCAGCATTTACGGCCGTATCTCGCCGATAACTCTTCGAATGTTGATTTCCGGGTGTTCAATTGCTTGTGGTTTATCGACGTTGACGAGTGACTGTACATAATCCCAAAGAAAATAATCCAATAGGGTTAAATCACACGATCTTGGGGGCCAATTAATTGGGCTATTCATTTCGTGAAATTATTTTTTCGTCAAAAGTTTCCTTGAGTAAATTAATTGTAGCGCCCGCTGTGTGGCATGTGGCTCCGTCCTGTTGGAACCACATATCAGCAAGATTAATGCCAGCTAATTGAGGTACAAAAAAACTTTGAATCATGTGTCTATACCGTTCACCATTGACAGTAACATTCTGACTATCATCGTTTTTGAAGACATATGGCCAATGACACCGCCAGCCCATAAAGCGCACCAAACAGTAATTTTCTGTGGATGTAATGGTGTTTCGACAAAAGCTTGTGGATTCTTCTCACTCCAAATACGACAATTCTGTTTATTTGCGTACCCATTCAACCAAAAATAGACTTCATCGGAATATAAAATTTTCCATGGAAATTCAAAATCAATATCAATTTGTGCTTCAGCCCATTCGCCGAATTTGCGGCACATACGATGGTTGTTTGGCTTTAGTTCCTGCACAAGTTGAATCTTGAAAGGTTTTAAGCCAAGATCTTTTCGTAATATCTTCCATAAAGTGGAAGGACACAACCCCAGTTGCTGAGAACGGCGACGAATTGATTGATTAGGATCATCTTCAATGCTTTCCTGTACAGCGGATACAGATTCTTCAGTGCGTACTGTTCGGCGTCTCACGGGGTGCACATTATCAGTAACAGTAAATGTGGTCCAAAAACGATTTATTGTTCTTCGAATTAGCAGCTCTGAAGGACGATTATGTACGCAATAAAATGGACGAAGTGCACGATAAGTTTGACGAACAGAACCATTATTTTGATTAAAAATTTCCACAATTTGCACGCGTTGCTCTGGTATAAGTCAATCTATAATAAAATGTCAAAGCCAACCTAACAAAAAGCAACTATCAGCTGTTATAGAGTTATAGAGTGTAAGAATTTAACTGATGTGGTGATAAAACAAGGCACCATATATGTATGGATATATGCTTATTTGTTTTCTTGCGCTTCAATTTAGACAAGCAACAAATTGACAAGAGAAAAGAAACAAACAAAAGTAGAACTTAGGGATGAAAGAATGAATATTGATTGGTTATTATCAGGGCTAGTATTTCGATGACATGTCATTTTTTTTGCTGCTTCTAAGACATTTCCTGGCTATTTAGAACGTCAATTAATCTTTCTTAAATTCCAAATATGAAAAGTTTTTAGGTCATTTTATCGTCAATTATATCAATTTTAGTTTTTAGGTAATTTTTACTAGGCTGAAATTTTTTGGTAATTTTTAGCGATTTTTGAGTTAATTTATTGGCATTTTTAAACATTTTTAAATTTTAGAGCATTTTCGGGTTTTGGTCATTTTAGCGAAATTTTAATAAATTTTTTTTCGTTTTTTTTATTAAAAAATGTAAAAATGTAACTTTTTGAACATATTCCTTTAACAATAGAGTTTTTTCAATCTTTTACAGACCTCGCTATGTTTATAGACCTCGATGAAAAAAAAACTCTGCGCGTGGTGAATCTGACGAAAGGATAGGTAGAAAGATGAAAAAAGTGTTAGGTAAAACTTTAGGATATGCTAGTTTTAACTAACTCTGTTTTTATGCTCTATTGCTGAAATATTTACTGGTAAAAATTTTAATACTATGAAATCAATAAAAGGAACTTACATCCGCTGACATATCGTCTTTTAAATATTTTCCTATCAACAGTGCAGAAGTAGAGAGAAGTTTTTCTGTTAACAAAAAATTTTCCCAGACAATCGACGTTCCTTCAAATTTAATAACTTAAAACTGTAGTTTGTAACGCTATGTATAAAAATTTTATACAATAAATTTTAAATTTAGTAAAACTTTATTTTTAAAGCTTTATTTTTTCTATGTAATTGTTTTCGTTTTTTAGGTAATTTTTGTCCGTTTTAAGGTAATTTTCTGCAATTTTTAGGTAATTTTTGTCATTTTTTAAAGGTCATTTTCCGCAGTTTTAAAAAAGTCAAATCCAATAGTCATCAAAATCCGAGCCCTAGTTATTATATATTTTTTTATTGATTCTTTCATCTTATCGAATTTATATGACTACTACTTGAAACTTCTTTCATATAAATGACTTGAAACTTCTTGAAATCCTTTTCATATAATATCGCACTTTAAACCTTGTTGCTCACTGACGCGATTATTATAAATAACAATTATCAAGAAATTTTTCAAAAAAACGTTTCAACTTAAGGTATGTTTGTCCCTATCATAATATCTATATTTATCATGGTCGCCATTACCATAGTATTTTAATTGTAACTAATAGTACAGGCAATCTTAATATGTTGAAAACTGTAGCAATAGTGTGTTTTGAACAATAATATTATTGTTGTTACCATCATTAGTAAATTATAACTTCATTTCGACAAATATTTTTTAAATCCGCATATCATCCGCAAAGAAATAATAAATTTTTCTTAGTAAAATAAGAATAGCTGCTGTTATCATCTACAACTACAGATAACTTATCATATAGATGCACATCCTAGAACAAAAAAAGCGGCCGAAAATTTTTTCAAATTTTGCCTCCGATGCTAAGGCCTCTGAAGCTAAAGCTTTTGCTTCCAATGTCACTTACACAAGCATACGAGACACTTTCATGTACACACATATTGCCTGCAGAGAACTAGTTTTGCAACTGTTGTTGTTATGTATATTATTTCAACAGAATTACGGCAGTGTGAATAGATCAGTTAGCTGAGGCCTTACTTTTTATTCTTTTAATCTTAAGTAGTGAGTTCAAATCCTACCAGAGACATAATTTTTTTTAATGGCTTTTCGATTTGTTTTGGTTTTTTTTTAGTTTGTTCTATCTTTTTAGTGATTTTATTCTGTTTTTTGCATTCGCTTGCATTACGAATTTTGTCAATTGACCACCGAATAAAACAAAACGAGCAAGGCAAAATCAATTTCAATTTTTTTTTGTGTTCAATACACTTTTCATTGACGTTTACCCATATGTTTAAATCATTTTCGGCTTTTGTAATCATTTTTTCTTTTATATATCTTACAAATGGCTCACTCATGATTGTATCATTACATGCGCATTTCCAAACTGGCGTTACGGACGATTTGTACGAATAAATATTAAAAAAATAAAATGAAAAAGTCTAATTTTAAAAAAGTTTTTTATTTTAGCGTAGTTATTAAGTAGCTCTATTCTATGTAAAAACAATGAAAACAATCGACCATTATTATTTGAGGATAAGCAAAAATATGTGCTGGCGTTTCGTAACAAAAAACGGAAGTAATTTCTGACTTGGATTACAAAATTTGCAAAATTCTCTTAATTGAGCAAGACTTTTTGCATAAAACTTTTTTTAAAAGGTTTTAAAATAACATAAATTTATTTTCCAAGTGATCAAATTTGAAAATCTTTTCTGGTCTTTTTTTATCAGGATTTTTGATCTGACGTAACGTTACTGGCGTTACGTTACTAAAATTTCCATTGCAGCTTAATTGGGTATTTAAGTAATTAGGCAGTTAAGTAATTATGTAATTAAGTAATTAAAAACAAATTTAATATATTGTCCTTTCCTTGCCACAACTTTTTTCATTATCTCTAGCCAATGACTACCATTTTTACTAAAACAAAAAAGTTACAAAACATTTACGAAACATTTACGAAAACGAAAAACTACATTTGTGAAACAGTGCAGACGATTTGATCATCATGGTTAATGAATTAATGTAGAAATTGCTGAAACTAATAAAATTGAAATGTTTGTCTTAAATGATATAATAAAATAATAAGTTTTTAATAACTTTTAATTTTTTGGTCACGGTAGACTTTTTTCTGGAAATACCCATATATTTTTATTATTTTTTTTTATAATATTATAAAAAGAATTGTTTGGTCGATGTAGGGAACCAAAATCTGAAAATTCAGAAAAGTTTTTAAAATGCAAGAGCCATTCTGAGCTTGAACATTCTTCTGCTCCGAAATGCTCGATGGCTTCAGTGCACTTGTTATAGTTTTTTAGACTTTTTCCAAACTTTATTGACTACATGTCCTGCAAAGTATGTTGCTGCATTATTTATAATGGTACGTCTTGCATATTTAAAGAATTATGTAACTCGAGCTCATCATCCTTATTTTCAAAACTTTCTATTAGTATGGTTTGTTGAGATTCGATTTCATGAAGGATTTCGTGAAGGTGCTGAGATTTTTGCTGTGGTTGATCATCTTGATTGCTGCCAACAACCGCTTTCCAGTCAAATGGAACTAATTGCAACTAATAGTTGGAGACCTCTTCACAGTTGGCATAATCAGAGGAATACATAATTTGCACAGATATAATTCTATAATTTGGGTTAACTCATATACGGAAGGGTTTTGTTTTTTTTGTCGAATTTTACCGAATAAGTTCTCAATAGAATCTTGATAACATTTAATGGTTCATATATAAAACCAGTATTTTAAAAAACAAATCTGACGACATTGCAAGGATTGCATTTATTGTTTGAAAAAGTCCATCCAAGCAATATAAGGTTTTTGTCTTGGTAACGATTACACTGTAGGGTCGTCAAAAAGACACACGAATAAACCGAGGCACATAAACTTATTTTTTGATAGTAGAATTTAGTGGCATACTCAGTTTTCCCAATCAGATCAAAATCTTGAGATTTTTGCAAGTGAAATTTAGTCACTTTTAAACCAATTTGGATACCAAAAATTTTGACCATCTTCGATTTTGCTTTAGCTTTCAGAATTTAATCTACTTATGAAATAAAGACACTCATTTGAGTAAACAAATTTAAAGAATTTTTTAAAGTTTTTACGTTCAACATTAAAATTTAGTCAAAAAGAAAGTAAAAGCGAAACTGCTTAACTTTTGAAAAATCATAGATTCAACAAGGTTGATTCGATTTTCACTTTGTAGGTATTTTTGAAAAGACAATATAAAGTAATTGTAAGAAACTATACATTTTTTTAAAATTAAGGTCAAATATCAAAAATCTGAATATCTTGGTATTTTGATCTGATTTAGAAAAACTGAGTATGCCACTCAATTATACTACCAAAATTTAAGTTTAAGTACAGTGTTATCTTGAATGCTTCTATTATAAATTTTTTTTTTATATATTTCGTTGAATTTTTTGGGAATTATTTCGGTAAAACTTTCTGAGTTCATCTTGTGATCTTTAAGTTATATTGTGGAGGTGTGACCAGAAAGGGTTAGAATAAAAAATTCTGGATTTTCATTTAAATCCACAAAAAATTTGGATTGACAACAGCCCAGCTATTTGAAGCACCAGCAAAAAAGACTTCTGCTAATTTTTGTTACATGTTTACATATTTTTCAGTTAAAGAATTTGAACATTCGCTGATTTGAAAATTCCTTTAAAAAATTATCTACAAGGTTTCTTTCAAAAAGGACTAAATTTTCCCTGAATTGAACACCTGACCTGAAATAATAATGTATATTATACACATTAATAAAACACTTTTTATTTTATAGCATTTCAACTTGTATTTTATAGATCTGATTTTATTCTAAAGAAAATATTTGATTTTTATATTTTGATATTTCAACAAAGAATTTAATAAAAAATGTTTTTAAATAACAACATTAAATTAACAAATGCAATTAAGAAATTATCTTTAAGGACCTCTTAAGCCACCATAATTCGGTGTATTTTCATTTTGCTATAATTTTTGGTTTCAAGAAAATTTAATTCACATTGGTTGTTGTTGATTCAGTACACATTTTCTAATTGGTTGTTCTTATGGAGTTACTTTACGTTCGGGGGTCTAAATACGATACCAATAAATGCTCTTTACAAGGAAATCAAACCTTCTCATTTGTTATGAGGTCCCATTTTCTACTCAAATGTTTTATTTAAGTTTTTTTTTCTTCAGCAAAGAAATCACAAGCCCTTTAGATATAAAAAATGAGGTCAACCTCCTAGGAGGCCACTATTAATCTAATTTGTTCGGCCGACTTGTTATTTGCTAGTAGAAATGCGTACTGCGTAATAGATATATTAACTTTGTCACTCAGCTTGTAACGCCGATAAGTATAGAAAAGTATATATATTCTCGATCAGCATCATCTCCTGAGTCGATTTATTAAGGTCCGTTAGTCTGTATGTCAGGATAACACATAATTTTAGAGTTATCGTAACAATAATCAATATATAAGTTTTTTATTCAAAAATAGAGATCAAATTCGAAAATGAGCCAAATCGGATAAAAACCCCACCTACCTCCCATTCAAAGTGGTTTTACCAAAACGGTATAATCTTTTCAAATTCCGCAAACAACAAATTTAATGACTTCAAATTTTGCACATAAGTTTTAATATACAGTATCAAAATAAAACAACATTTAAAATTTGGAATATACTAAAATACGGCTGTGGTGGTATTATTTTATCAAGTCGAAGATAATTCAACAAAATCCAATTTTTTGCAATTCTTGTTTGCAGATTTTTTCGTGAGCTCGTAAATATATTTTCGCTTAACAATTATTTTCCCTAAAGAGCCTAACAGCCCTATTCTGGCAAATTAACAAATTGTTAACCAGTATTTTGAATATTTCTATGTGTTTGTTGTAATTTTTTTATTTTAAAACAAAATTTAAAGGTCAAAAATAAAAAAATTTGATACAAATTGTCAACTGCTTTTCAGTTATTGACAATTTCATTAACAAATTTTGTTTTTTGAGCTTTAAATTTTGTATTGAAAACAACAAACACATAGAAATATTCAAAATACTGGTTAACAATTTGTTAATTTGCCAGAATAGGGCTGTAAATTTGGGAAAATTTACACACTTACTAGAGGTAGAGGTAATATTTTCATATAAGGATGACACACTTAAAAATTATTTAAAAAAATTGTAGTTTTTGGTGATTTAGTTTTTCATATTTGTGAAGTAATATAATCACTCTTTCATAAAAAGACACAATATATGCGAGAAAATTTGAGGAAACACAACAAAATCTCTTTTATATATTAAAAAGAACAAAAAAAGTGAAAATTTTGAAGTACGGTACTTAAAAAAAAAATAGCTATTTGGGTCGGTTCCTCAAAATAATCCTTGGTTGATGTTATGATGATTCCCAAAATATTTGGAGTATGGTATGGTTTATTGATTTAATTATTTAAATGCAATATAATTTTCCGTTTTAAGACGTCTACCGAATCAGAAAAATTAATCATGTTGAAGTTATCATTGAAATCACTGCACATACATCGTAAAGGTTCATGAAGAGAGTAATTAGAACTGCACTGACTCAACTTGAAAAACAGTTAAAATTTAGAGCTGAGATGAGATATTCCGAATTAATCTCGCCACGAAGTAATTTATACAGAAACACGACATTAAGCATCATTCTTCTGCTTCTTAGGGAAGGTAGTAAAATAATTTTAAGGCGTATTTCATACGATGGAAGCATAATATTGGGTTCCAATGACTATAACGTAAAGCAAAAAGTAAAAACTGTTTTAGAACGGATTCTATGGCGTCAATGTAGACATTATATTGTGGGTTCCATACAACTGATGCATATTCAAGAATTGGCCTTACGAGAGAGGTATATAATAATTTAGTAGTAAAGGGATCAATGAATTCTTTAGCCCATCTTTTAATGAAACCAAGGACTCCTCTTGCCTTATTTATCGCCATATTAACGTGGAGATTGAAGCGAAGTTTTGAATCCATAATAACACCAAGATCGAGAAAACTGGAAACTATTTCTAAGTTAGTGTTATTTATAGTGTAATTTATGTTACTAGCAGATCTTCGCGAGAATGTCATTTGCTTACATTTTTTTAAGTTGAGATTTAATATATTTAAGCTACACCAGTCCACGTCGAACGCTACCGGTGAAGACGGAATCTCAATTAAGTTCATAAAACGTATATTACCTTATGTGCTCAGCCCTCTTGTGCACATAATTAACCATAGCTTTGCAACCTCGTGCTATCCCTCAATCTGGAAGGTAGCAACCATCATTCCAATTGCAAAAAAATCGAAAACTCGTGAGCCGGGTGACTTTAGACCTATTAGTTTGCAGTCCTCAATGTCAAAGGTCTGCGAGTCTTTAATGACTGAACAGATATCGAACCACATAAACGAATTTGGCCTTATGTCAGATCTTCAGTCTGGGTTCCGTAAAGGACACAGCTGTTCCACTGCTATCGTGAAAATATTAGATGATATCAGAATGCCATTTGATAAGGGAGATCTGACATTGCTCTGCTTACTGGACTTCTCTAAAGCATTCGATACCGTCAACCATAACATATTATGCAAAAAACTCAAGTTCAACTTCGGATTTTCAGATACTGCAGTTCGTTTTTTAAATAGCTACTTAGGTGGTAGGACACAGCGAGTAAAAGTAGGGAAAAACTTTTCATCATTTAAAAACACTACTAGTGGAGTGCCCCAAGGCTCAGTTCTGGGCCCACTGCTATTTTCTATGTTCATCAATGACATTTTCGATAAGTGCAATAATGTCACAATGCATGCCTATGCGGATGATTTGCAATTGTATTTGTCTAGACCAGTTGGACTTACTGAAGATCTTTGTGTTAGAATCAATGAAGATTTGGATATGATATCAGAATGGGCCCAATCTAATAAGCTTAAACTAAACCCCTTAAAATCGTACGTTCTACCAATCTCTAAAACACCTCTTGCAAACATTGATCTTCCTCCAATTCTTTTAAGCGATGCTGAATTGAAAGTTGTTATTAAGGCTTCAAATCTTGGCTTTCAAATAAATACGTCCTTGTCCTGTGAGGATCACATAAATTCTTGTGTGAGTAAGATCTATTATGTTTTAAGAAATCTGAAAATGACTGCATCATTTGTTCCCATCGAAACGAGACGAAAACTAGTCTTACAACTGTTGATGCCAATTATCACCTACTCGGAAGTCGTTTATAGCAATCTGGATTCACGATCATCTCATAAGTTGCTAGTTGCTCTTAATAATGCTACCCGTTACGTTTATGGTCTCAAAAAGTTTGACCATGTATCATTCTTCCGCACTTAATTACTTGGTCGCTGCATATTTCGGTATCTTGAGGCTAGAAATTGTTTATTTCTGCATAAGATTATATACTCACGTTGTCCACATTACCTTTATGAAAAACTTCAGTTCTGTAGATCAAACAGAAGTATGAACCTATTGATTCCAAGTTACTGTTATAAAAATTCTAGTAGGCTGTTTTTCGTCAGTGCAATCAGGATGTGGAATTCTTTGCCTAATTACATTAAGGTTGTTTCCAACCAAAGAACCTTCAAGCGTTTAATTTTCGAATATTACTCTTAGCTATAATCTATCCTTGATTTCTATTACCTTCTTTATAATTCTATTACTCTTTTTCTCAGCCTTGCATTGTTAATTTTCCTTAATTTATTTATTGTATTGTTCGCTTCATTTTAAAATTATCTTATAATACTTATACAGTTAAGCTAAAAATAATTGCCTCAGTATGCCTTTTATCAGCAATTTCTCATGTTGCTTAAAATTGTTGTTTATTTTTAATTCAGAGCATTGATTACCTGTTGTTATTTAATTCAATTTTTAGTTTTTAAACTTTTAATGTTTTAATGTTCTTTTTAATGTTTTAATGTTTTTCTTATTACTTAATTGTTAATCTTTAGAAATTAATTTTATAAATTGCTTGTTGTTATTTTCTTTAAATGTTTTTAACATTGACTGTGGCATGCTAAAGAAATTATTCTTATATGCTAACATATTCGCATAATAAATACAAATACAAATACTAGCATACCTTCGGTAGCTGGAACCGCGACAGGGTAACATGCGTTCGTCTTGGCCGCTCTGTGTTGAAGCAATCTTATCTCACACAACGAATTGCTGCTAGTAAATATTCTACCTTGATTCTTGCATAGCAGGTATTCCGTTTTATCCGTATCCCCTAAATTGAAACACCTGCCTCTCTCCTTATTTGTCAACCCGATGAACTTGAACTTATCCTCTGATTCCGCCACGTAGTCAAAATTCGGCTTACAGAGTGAATCCCATTCCTCGGTTGCTACTATTGGGATCGGATATGGCTTATAAATTGTAAATTTCTCCGCCTCCCAAATTGGGGCTTTAATTACGATCAATACACTCCCTTCTGTGGGAAATACCTTGAGTTTTGCAGTTTTATGAATATCGAATGAGTTTAAAATAAAACTACCCCCGTTTCCAGCTACTCTCGATGCAGTCATTAGTGTCTGTATGTCGGCCGCTGTTACTAAAAGTGGATTCAAGTTGCCCTTATACAAATCGTCAATAATGGCCAACTCTGACAATTGTTGCCCTTGTAAGTTTTGAGAACGTATTCTAACCTGACTGTCTGCTTGCTCCATTCATCTTGTATTTCCTTTTGGCTCGATATTGTTCTGTTTAGGTCTATCTGTAACTCTTCTACTTCCGTCATTAGTGTGTCTATTGGCTTCGACTATTTCTTATAACTATTAACCAACACAGTAATTTGGTGATCCATCATCTCGTATGTCTCCGTTTGTCGTTGGTCCACGTTGTTCAGAAGCTCCATTACTTTATCTGAATGTTTCCTATCCATCACCCCGAATGCAAATTAAACGCCTCTCCAACGAAGTCCAACGATCTCCTGATACGTCCATGACGAAATGTCTGCTTTATACTGTTCTCGTTCCTTAGTAGATTTTTAATGATCGCCTCCGTCTCCCCATATGCCATTGCACACTTGTCCAAAGTGTTCAGGACCTCCTCCACACACATAGTTCTCGTCTTCTCTTGCATTTCTCCTACCGTTTTTAAAACTTCCCCCCATCTGAAGAGGTTCGAATCGTGTGAATACGTCCACTCTTTCTTAAAAAACAACGCCGTTACTGTTTTCTCAAAAAACATCGGTGTTTCCGTAAGTCCCTTAACCTCTGTTTGCTGCATCCACGCCTCCTGTGCTCTACTTACAATCATGCATAGCCACACCATTCTTATATAATTTCCTATAATGAAACAAACAAAACCTTTTTAGTACACAATACTTTCTGGAACGCTTTATTATGTCCCAAATATATTTATTTTTCCTATATCACCTTAATTCTAAACAATATACAATGATATATTTTTCCTACATCTACTTAATAATAACCAAATATATCTCCCACTCACCCTCTGCTTCTGATGCTACTCTGCCGCTTATCTCCGCTTATCCTTCTCCTAATTGGCAAACTATGCGCAGTAAAAACTCTAAGAGTAAGAATAATGCAAATGAAAATGTTAAAAATCCCAATGTTAATGTTGCTGTTGGAAAAAACGATAGCAACGAGCTCGATGTTGTGGTTCCAAAGAAATGGGTCCACCTCTCATCGTTTAAGCCGACAGTCACTAGCAAGCAAATAACCTCATATGTTCATAAACGTGCAAACCTCGACGAACATCAACTTCTGTGCTTCAGTCTTCTAAAGAAAGGTGCTAATACGGACAGCCTAAGAAGCGTTAACTTCAAACTAGGTATTGCTGCTGATCAATATGATAAGCTTTTCAACCCCTCGCTCTGGCCAGCTAATATCAAAGTTCGGCCGTTCGAAATGTTTACAAATGCCATGAACATACAACGAGATGCATGACCACATGCAATGACTGATGCCACCGACGCTCTTCCTTCATTCTTTTTGCCTAGTGACGCTTTCTCTTCGATTTCAATTAATCAACATACTGTCATCGCTTCGCCCGTTTTACAAAAAAATGGTTTTTCTCAGCAAAGAAACTTTTCTGCTTACTTTCATAATGCAGGAGGCCTACGCACAAAAACGAGCTCACTATTTAATGCTGTTTCTTCTCACGATTTTGATGCAATAACAATAGTAGAGACGTGGATGACATCGCACTTTTTATCATCTGAACTATTTGATAACCATTATGAAGTTCATCGTAAAGATCGTACGCTAACGTCTGGCATGTCTAGAGGTCTTGATCGCGGTTTCATAGAAATATTCCAGCAGGAAAATACCACTGCTTATTGATGATGGTAGAATTGAACAAATATGTGTGGCCGTCCACTGCAACCTTACCGAAATTGTTATTATTTTAAGCTATATTCCTCCCAACAGTAGTGTAGATTTATATGATTGTTATTTATACAACATAAGTTCCATTATTTCTCGTTTAAATCCTAATCAAATACAGTGCGTTCTAGGCGGCCTCAACTTGGGGGGTATTGAATGGAGATATTGCTCGGATGATAAAATGTTGATTCCTTTCAAATTAAAAAATTCTATTGAGCATCACCTTTGCGATTCACTATATTCTCTCGGTCTTTTTCAGATTAACAATGTCAAAAACGATCTCAGCAGGATTTTAGATTTAATTTTCGTGAATAGCGATATGAAACATCATATCAGCAGATGTGATATGCCACTCACAAGCGAATCAGTGCACCATAAGGCTCTATCCATACACTTCTCATTTTATTCATATCTAAATAAAATACCCCATGCCAATGCTTTGTATTACGATTTTCGTAACGCGAACTACTCAGGTTTAAATAATTTTTATAACAGTATCGACTGGAAAGTTCTCTTGCATGGAAAAGATATCTTTTCTATGCACTGCTGTTTGAAAAAAGCACTTAGTGGAAGTTTTTATCTTTATTTACCCACCAAATGCAAACGGCGTAGATTTAACTTGCCTTGGTACAATCAAAGTCTTTTGCGTTTAAAAAACCAACGAAACAAGGCGCACAGCAGATACAAAAAAACAAACTCGCCTGCAGATTGGTCAACTTTTGTGCTACGAAGAAAAGAATTTGACTTTTTATCTAAATTTCTCTGCAAAAAATATTTAGATACTATAGAGTCCAATATTAAACGTAACCCTAAAGCGTTTTGGGTATTCTACAACTCGAAGCGAAAAAGCTCAGATATTCCAAAATCAATGGAATTTCAAGGAACCCAAGCCAATAATACGCAAGATATATGTGAACTGTTTGCGAACTTTTTCGGTTCAGTTTTTAGTGATTTCGATCCTGTTATTAGCTCGTCAGATTTCTCCTATTTACAGCAAATTTTTAATGTCGGCAATATGTATATTTCTGAAGAAGAGGTATACAGAACTCTCGTAAATTTAGACATGAACAAGGGCGCAGGCTTTGACCTTATTCCACCGCTGCTTCTCAAACGTTGTGCATCTTCTCTATACATTCCTTTAACTGTTATTTTTAACATGTCTCTCTCAAGCGGAATATTCCTAGATGATTGGAAAACGGCTTATATCACACCCATTTTCAAAGCTGGTCAAAAAGGGTTAATTGAAAACTATAGACCAATTGCAAAACTGTCAGTTATACCAAAAGTACTAGAGGCTATTGCAAACAAACGTCTTTTTCACGAAGTTGAAATACACATTTCCAATCATCAACATAGTTTTTTTACCGGGCGTTCGACGTCCAGCAATTTAGCAATTTTTTCAAATTATTGTATTAATGCAGTAGAGCATGGTCTACAAGTAGATGCACTTTACACTGATTTTGTGAAAGCATTCGATTGCCTTCCTCATAAAGTGCTCCTACTTAAATTGGAAAAATTGGGTATTCACTCCAATTTTCTGATATGGATATCCTCGTACCTTAGGGAAAGGAAATTAATTGTTAATGTTGATGGGTGTTACTCCCGCATCATTCATGCCAAGTCAGGAGTTTGTAAAGACCAAAACTTCGGTAAAGTTTTGCCCCTACATGTTCTATTGTAATACTATTTATTTATAGGTTCCTGCTGGATCGTATGTCGACCATACCCTGCAAAGGAAACGCCCCGGTAGGGCGTGAGGAGTGCGAGGGACAGGTTCCGAACAGGACATGTAAGGGGGCTGAGCCATTCGCAGCTAGGTTAAGTTAAGTTTAAGTAAAATAGATATAAGGCACATGGAAGTGCATTGAAATTTATTTATTTTTAATAAATTTATTTTGTTAATTTAAGAAAATTACCATGTTGATACTTACTCATTATTTCGGTGTAAACTGCACCTGCCAAGCATGAAACCTAAGAGTGTCTAAAGTAAGGGATAGATACCCAGGGCATCATCAATGTGTGCATAGGGCACCAGTTGTATGATGCATGCTACATTTCCTGCTGAGGTGATATCTCCAACCAGCAGTTGATGCAAAAATTTCACTTATTGCATCAGCCAATTTAAACTGCGTCATTAGTATAACGATAGTTTGTTTTGCTAATTAGTTTGTTATTTCTTTACATGTGAACGGGAATATCTTATGATGCCTGAAGACAGGTACCCAGTTGCAGGAAGGGTATGCAGGAAGGGTACGCTAAAGGGAGTAGAAGATACGCAGGCACGAGAGGAACGCGAAATGGAACACCAGTCTCGCAAGAAGAGCTTCGAGACGTTTTAGTCATTCAGTCGAGTGCCGTCAACCAGACAAGATTCTTTCAGTCGAGTGCCGTTAACCAGACAAGACTCAATTCAGTCGAGTGCCGTCATCCAGACAAGACTCGTTCAGTCGAGTGCCGTCGAAATCTTTAACAACGAAGTAGAAGTCAAAGTGCCGTCGACCAAGAAGGTCTTGTTGAACATTTCGTGGCCAAGTTAAGTGGCCAACATAAGATTAATAAATCGCGACAGAAGCAGCTATAATCACATCTCCGCAGTCGACAGCAGCAGAGAGTCGAGCCAACCGACACAACCAACAGCGACGCCAACAAGCGAAGTCCTCACAACGGACAACGCAGTGCCGCCAACTGCAAATGCAGTAAGCCGTCTGGAATTCAGCCAATACCGGCAGCGATGCCGGCAGCGAAAACCCCCGGTCGGCAGCGGAAAGCCTATAGCAAAGGAGCAAGTACAGCAGACGCAATAGGAGCCGAGAAGTATCATTTATATTAATTATTTCATATAATACGTTGCATAAATAATTGAATTAAAGTTGGTTAAGTTAAATACTAAGCAAATATTCATACAAGAATATTTAAAGAAACAGTAGTATAGCAAGCGGGCATTAGGCTAACTTAACGTAAAGAGTGGAACGGTGAGATATGAGAGGTATCCTACAGCAACGAGGCGGAGTCATAGTAGCAAATTCCAACTGGGCTAGCGCGAACGCAGCCCCAACCTAAAATCAATTGGGCCAGCGCGAACGCAGCTCCAATCTAAAATCAATTGGGCCAGCGCGAACGCAGCTCCAACCTAAAATCTACTGAGCCAGCGCGAACGCAGCTCCAACCTAAGATCAATTGGGCCAGCGCGAACGCAGCTTCAACCTAAATCCAACCGGGTCAACCGGCCAAGCGCGTTACAATTAGGACCAATAAGATTATTGTTGCTTTTACGCAGTAGGACGCTCGTATATCACCTTCCTCAAAGCCCCAGAAGTATATAATCACGAAGTTTGTAAAATAGGAATAAGAAAACCAGTATTGTTTAGCTATAACACAGGTGAATTGTTCAATAAAATCATCGTTGTTAATAATTTGAAATATAGAGTTTTGATTTGGTGTCTGCAAACATAATAAATTATTTGCAACGAATCCTGGGTCCGGCGAGCCGACCCCAGCTGGAAAAACACTTCGTTACAAGTTCCGCAAGGAAGTCATCTGTGACCATTACTATTTAACATCTTTATAAATGATGTTGTTAAAGTTTTTAATTTTTGCGATGTCATTTTAAATGCTGATGACTTGAAGATGTATTCCTCTATAAAGAAATTGTCTGACTGGTCGAGATTTCAGGACGACATAAACGCCTTCATATCCTGGTGTTCTACTAACGTTATGAAGTTTAATTTCACTAAATGCAAGCTTATGATGTTTCACCTTTAGTATTTAAGTACATGTACCAGGTACAAGAATTTCCAAGAGTTTGCTTAATAAATGATCTTGGGGCTTACTTCGGCTCGAAACTTACTTTCTGCCCTTTCAGAGATTACGTTATTTCCAAAGCTAAGTCGGTACTCGCTTTCGTCAAGCGAAACACTAAAGAATTTAATGATGTTTTACGCATAGAACCACCTTTATTTCCCTGGTCAGATCAGTTCTTGAATACGCGGCTATAATTTGGTACCCAATTTACCAAAATGACGTTGATCGGATCGAGAGAGTGCAAAAAACTTTACTAGGTTTGCGCTTCGACGAACGTTTTCGCACGAAAGCATGCCACCTTACGAGAGGAGATGCCAATTGCTAAACTTGCAAAAACTTACTGTGAGATTCAACCTATCTAGTATTCTCTTTATTAAAGATATATTGGACGGCAAAATTGACTCACCCGAGCTTTTATCTTTTATTCCATTCCATGCTCCAGCTAGACCGATTAGAGAACACTGCTTATTTTACGTAAAAGTTCATAGAACGAACTATGGTAATAGTGACCTTATATCTTAATGTCTTAATATGTGTAACATTGTTAGAATAAACTTAGATTAATCTAGACCAGCCTTAATAAGAGATCTATGCGATAATCCGAATTTTATCCTGTAAATGTATTTTATGAGATTAATTTAAGTAAGTTATTTTCATTATTTTAAATACTCATAGCTCGTAAGTAAATCTTAGTTTTTAGTTATTTCCTTATCTGTAAGGGCTAAGCCCAGTAGATTGTATAAAATAAATAAATAAATAAATCTTTAAACTATCTCCTTACTTTATTATTCACTTAATTACGCTCTTTTTCTTTTTATATATATATATATTATTAATATGATTATTTTTCTTCGACCTCTTGATGTATAATTTTGAGTTTAATTCGGGCTCAAGGTCACTTTTGAATAAAAAACAGTCTTATATTTGTTTTTTAGTCTTCGTTTTATTGCGTCCAATATTTCGAACTCCACCGGAGTTCATCATCAGGGACACTGTTTTCAACAAAATATATACATTAATTACAATTTTTGACATTATAAAACACAAACTGAAAAACTTACATATTAAACATTAAACATAAAGTTTAAGACTTAACAATTTTGGTAGACATCACAGTGAGACAAAATTAACAGATATTGACTTAAAAATATATTGCAGCACCCTCGATTTCGCCATTTCGTTGTCTACTGATTTTTATATTGTTGTTTGTTTCGTAATTAGGTGTCGGTAGCTTTGAGCGCATCTCTCAGTGTCCGTTTTGAAGTTTATTCTTTGTTTTGGTGGTATGTTTATAATATGTAACATTTCTAACGTGTATCGTCTCGCGTAATTCGTCTCTTGTTGTAGAATTTGTACATTGTCGAAGTCTGGACAGTGGTCAAGTGTTGCACAGTGGGCCGCCAATGCTGTTTTTTGCTCCAATGGTTTGCTTTGTGATTTGTGCTCTGATTTGTGCGCAGACATTCTTGTTTTTAATTTCGTCTTTGTAGTGCCCACATATACTTTGTTGCACATTCCTGCGCTGTTTCCTTTGCATGTTATTTTATAAATCAAATTTGATTTGTCATTCTTGTCTAGTTTACTCTTTGTATTGCTATAAAATTGTCCAAGATTATTATCAGTGCGTGTGGCGATTTTATATTTGTTTTTGTCATAACAATTAGATCCAATGAGTCGTTCCGATAGTCCTGGTACATATGTCATAGATTTGTAGATTTTTGGTGGTTCATCTGCACGTGACCTGCTGCTCTGTTTTTTGTACCGTTTTATTAAATCCATGGTCGTTTTTTTGGGGAATCCATTTTTGTTGAGAATGTTTATTATCTTCTTGATATTGTCATTGTGGAATTCTATGTCACTAATCGTCAGTACCTTTCTTATGAAATTGTTCGCCGTGTTCATTATTGTTCTTTTTGGATGTTTGGATGTGTAATTTATAAGACGTCCTGAAGCTGAAGGTTTTTGATACCAGTCAATTTTTATTTTGTTGTCTCTATTTATAATCAAGGCGTCTAAGTATGGAAGTTTTCCATCTTTCTCTTCTTCTTTTGTAAATTTTATATTTCTATGGAATTTGTTCAATACATTTAAAGTTGCATCAATTTTGTCCGCTTTTATAATTCCAAATAAATCGTCTACATATTTTGTCATCAATCTTGGTTTTTCGTCTAGTTGTTGTAGGCAGGTGTCCAAAAGTTCTTCCATTATTATGTCTGCAATTACTGGCGATAAGGGTGAACCCATTGGCATCCCTCTTAATTGTCCGTAAACTTTTTCGTCATATTTAAAATATCTGTTGTCTTTGATGCAGAACTTAACGATGTCCATAAATTTGTCTTTTGTTATGTTTATATGATTTTTAATCAAGTCCCATTTTTTTCTCAATAACTTTAATGGCGAAGTCAACCGGAATGCTCGGAAACAGCGCAACAACGTCAAACGATATAATTCTTTCGTCGTCATATATATAAGTGTCATTTACTCGATCTTTAAATTCTACCGCGTCTTTTACGTTATATATAGAGTCATTTGTCAAGTTTTTTAAAATGATTGATATATATTTGCATAGTCCATATGCTGGCGAGTTTACCGATGAGCAAATATGTCTTAGTGGTATGCCCTCTTTATGTATTTTAGGAAGTCCATATATCCTTGGTGCTGTAGAAGTTTTCGTCAATAATTTGTTTTTTTCCCCAATATTTATTGTGTTATATTTTATTAATTTTTCGATGAAATCATTGTTTTTCTGTTGAAGTGTCGAAGTAGGATCTCTTTTTAATATTTTGTATGTTGATGTGTCTCGTAGCATTTGTCTCATTTTCATTCCATAGTCAGATTTGTTCATGGCAACAGATACGTTTCCTTTGTCCGCATTAACAATTAATACATTTTTGTTATTATGTAAAAACCGTTTCGTTTCGTCCGCTGTGTCAAGTATAAAACGATCTCTTTCGTTAATTCGTATTTTCCCTACGTGGTTGTCAATCAGGTTTGTTAGTTTGGTTCTCGCTGTTTCTTGCTCCTCTTTGTTCTTGATGCTCTGTACACAGTCCTCCCCCTCCGCGATGCACTTAAAAAGTGGGAACTGTTTTGTTGTTGTTGGCAAGGCATATTTTGGTCCCAATGCAAGCAGCCACTGAATATTTGTTGGTATGTCAACATCCGTTTTATTGACAAACCACTCCGTCTTAATATTTATGTTCAGTCGTTTCCTTCTTTCTTCGTTAAGCTGTGTTAATTTATTTTTGTGGGTGTGTTTAATTTGTCTCATAAGTACCTCTTGTAAACTTTTTTCGCTTGCAAAGAAATTCGCCGCTTCTAAGTCGCTTAGACTAGCTTTTATTGTGTTTGTTGTTGTTGTTAGTTCTCTATTATTGCATTCTAGCTCTAAGTGTTTTTGTTGTATTAGCAAATTTAGAATTTTTGTTTGGAATGATTGTATGTGGTTTGTCAGAGTTTTTTGTATTTTTGGCGGCAATTGGTTGTTTATATTGAAAATGTTGTTTACCTGTTTTGTTGAATCTGTGATAAAGTTTGGTGTTAAACCAGCTGATCTGCATTTTATAAGGAATGTTATTGTTGATTTAATGTTCGCGTTTTTCGTTCTAATGCTTTTGTATTTGTTGATATTTTTGCTGATAGAGTTGTTCTTCTTCTTCAGTGTGTTGTAAAGCGACATTTTTGTTGCTTGTATTGCGGTGTGCCCTCCGTAATAATATTAATATGATTATTTTTCTTCGACCTCTTGATGTATAATTTTGAGTTTAATTCGGGCTCAAGGTCACTTTTGAATAAAAAACAGTCTTATATTTGTTTTTTAGTCTTCGTTTTATTGCGTCCAATATTTCGAACTCCACCGGAGTTCATCATCAGGGACACTGTTTTCAACAAAATATATACATTAATTACAATTTTTGACATTATAAAACACAAACTGAAAAACTTACATATTAAACATTAAACATAAAGTTTAAGACTTAACAATTTTGGTAGACATCACAGTGAGACAAAATTAACAGATATTGACTTAAAAATATATTGCAGCACCCTCGATTTCGCCATTTCGTTGTCTACTGATTTTTATATTGTTGTTTGTTTCGTAATTAGGTGTCGGTAGCTTTGAGCGCATCTCTCAGTGTCCGTTTTGAAGTTTATTCTTTGTTTTGGTGGTATGTTTATAATATGTAACATTTCTAACGTGTATCGTCTCGCGTAATTCGTCTCTTGTTGTAGAATTTGTACATTGTCGAAGTCTGGACAGTGGTCAAGTGTTGCACAGTGGGCCGCCAATGCTGTTTTTTGCTCCAATGGTTTGCTTTGTGATTTGTGCTCTGATTTGTGCGCAGACATTCTTGTTTTTAATTTCGTCTTTGTAGTGCCCACATATACTTTGTTGCACATTCCTGCGCTGTTTCCTTTGCATGTTATTTTATAAATCAAATTTGATTTGTCATTCTTGTCTAGTTTACTCTTTGTATTGCTATAAAATTGTCCAAGATTATTATCAGTGCGTGTGGCGATTTTATATTTGTTTTTGTCATAACAATTAGATCCAATGAGTCGTTCCGATAGTCCTGGTACATATGTCATAGATTTGTAGATTTTTGGTGGTTCATCTGCACGTGACCTGCTGCTCTGTTTTTTGTACCGTTTTATTAAATCCATGGTCGTTTTTTGGGGAATCCATTTTTGTTGAGAATGTTTATTATCTTCTTGATATTGTCATTGTGGAATTCTATGTCACTAATCGTCAGTACCTTTCTTATGAAATTGTTCGCCGTGTTCATTATTGTTCTTTTTGGATGTTTGGATGTGTAATTTATAAGACGTCCTGAAGCTGAAGGTTTTTGATACCAGTCAATTTTTATTTTGTTGTCTCTATTTATAATCAAGGCGTCTAAGTATGGAAGTTTTCCATCTTTCTCTTCTTCTTTTGTAAATTTTATATTTCTATGGAATTTGTTCAATACATTTAAAGTTGCATCAATTTTGTCCGCTTTTATAATTCCAAATAAATCGTCTACATATTTTGTCATCAATCTTGGTTTTTCGTCTAGTTGTTGTAGGCAGGTGTCCAAAAGTTCTTCCATTATTATGTCTGCAATTACTGGCGATAAGGGTGAACCCATTGGCATCCCTCTTAATTGTCCGTAAACTTTTTCGTCATATTTAAAATATCTGTTGTCTTTGATGCAGAACTTAACGATGTCCATAAATTTGTCTTTTGTTATGTTTATATGATTTTTAATCAAGTCCCATTTTTTCTCAATAACTTTAATGGCGAAGTCAACCGGAATGCTCGGAAACAGCGCAACAACGTCAAACGATATAATTCTTTCGTCGTCATATATATAAGTGTCATTTACTCGATCTTTAAATTCTACCGCGTCTTTTACGTTATATATAGAGTCATTTGTCAAGTTTTTTAAAATGATTGATATATATTTGCATAGTCCATATGCTGGCGAGTTTACCGATGAGCAAATAGGTCTTAGTGGTATGCCCTCTTTATGTATTTTAGGAAGTCCATATATCCTTGGTGCTGTAGAAGTTTTCGTCAATAATTTGTTTTTTTCCCCAATATTTATTGTGTTATATTTTATTAATTTTTCGATGAAATCATTGTTTTTCTGTTGAAGTGTCGAAGTAGGATCTCTTTTTAATATTTTGTATGTTGATGTGTCTCGTAGCATTTGTCTCATTTTCATTCCATAGTCAGATTTGTTCATGGCAACAGATACGTTTCCTTTGTCCGCATTAACAATTAATACATTTTTGTTATTATGTAAAAACCGTTTCGTTTCGTCCGCTGTGTCAAGTATAAAACGATCTCTTTCGTTAATTCGTATTTTCCCTACGTGGTTGTCAATCAGGTTTGTTAGTTTGGTTCTCGCTGTTTCTTGCTCCTCTTTGTTCTTGATGCTCTGTACACAGTCCTCCCCCTCCGCGATGCACTTAAAAAGTGGGAACTGTTTTGTTGTTGTTGGCAAGGCATATTTTGGTCCCAATGCAAGCAGCCACTGAATATTTGTTGGTATGTCAACATCCGTTTTATTGACAAACCACTCCGTCTTAATATTTATGTTCAGTCGTTTCCTTCTTTCTTCGTTAAGCTGTGTTAATTTATTTTTGTGGGTGTGTTTAATTTGTCTCATAAGTACCTCTTGTAAACTTTTTTCGCTTGCAAAGAAATTCGCCGCTTCTAAGTCGCTTAGACTAGCTTTTATTGTGTTTGTTGTTGTTGTTAGTTCTCTATTATTGCATTCTAGCTCTAAGTGTTTTTGTTGTATTAGCAAATTTAGAATTTTTGTTTGGAATGATTGTATGTGGTTTGTCAGAGTTTTTTGTATTTTTGGCGGCAATTGGTTGTTTATATTGAAAATGTTGTTTACCTGTTTTGTTGAATCTGTGATAAAGTTTGGTGTTAAACCAGCTGATCTGCATTTTATAAGGAATGTTATTGTTGATTTAATGTTCGCGTTTTTCGTTCTAATGCTTTTGTATTTGTTGATATTTTTGCTGATAGAGTTGTTCTTCTTCTTCAGTGTGTTGTAAAGCGACATTTTTGTTGCTTGTATTGCGGTGTGCCCTCCGTAATAATATTAATATGATTATTTTTCTTCGACCTCTTGATGTATAATTTTGAGTTTAATTCGGGCTCAAGGTCACTTTTGAATAAAAAACAGTCTTATATTTGTTTTTTAGTCTTCGTTTTATTGCGTCCAATATTTCGAACTCCACCGGAGTTCATCATCAGGGACACTGTTTTCAACAAAATATATACATTAATTACAATTTTTGACATTATAAAACACAAACTGAAAAACTTACATATTAAACATTAAACATAAAGTTTAAGACTTAACAATTTTGGTAGACATCACAGTGAGACAAAATTAACAGATATTGACTTAAAAATATATTGCAGCACCCTCGATTTCGCCATTTCGTTGTCTACTGATTTTTATATTGTTGTTTGTTTCGTAATTAGGTGTCGGTAGCTTTGAGCGCATCTCTCAGTGTCCGTTTTGAAGTTTATTCTTTGTTTTGGTGGTATGTTTATAATATGTAACATTTCTAACGTGTATCGTCTCGCGTAATTCGTCTCTTGTTGTAGAATTTGTACATTGTCGAAGTCTGGACAGTGGTCAAGTGTTGCACAGTGGGCCGCCAATGCTGTTTTTTGCTCCAATGGTTTGCTTTGTGATTTGTGCTCTGATTTGTGCGCAGACATTCTTGTTTTTAATTTCGTCTTTGTAGTTCCCACTTTTTAAGTGCATCGCGGAGGGGGAGGACTGTGTACAGAGCATCAAGAACAAAGAGGAGCAAGAAACAGCGAGAACCAAACTAACAAACCTGATTGACAACCACGTAGGGAAAATACGAATTAACGAAAGAGATCGTTTTATACTTGACACAGCGGACGAAACGAAACGGTTTTTACATAATAACAAAAATGTATTAATTGTTAATGCGGACAAAGGAAACGTATCTGTTGCCATGAACAAATCTGACTATGGAATGAAAATGAGACAAATGCTACGAGACACATCAACATACAAAATATTAAAAAGAGATCCTACTTCGACACTTCAACAGAAAAACAATGATTTCATCGAAAAATTAATAAAATATAACACAATAAATATTGGGGAAAAAAACAAATTATTGACGAAAACTTCTACAGCACCAAGGATATATGGACTTCCTAAAATACATAAAGAGGGCATACCACTAAGACCTATTTGCTCATCGGTAAACTCGCCAGCATATGGACTATGCAAATATATATCAATCATTTTAAAAAACTTGACAAATGACTCTATATATAACGTAAAAGACGCGGTAGAATTTAAAGATCGAGTAAATGACACTTATATATATGACGACGAAAGAATTATATCGTTTGACGTTGTTGCGCTGTTTCCGAGCATTCCGGTTGACTTCGCCATTAAAGTTATTGAGAAAAAATGGGACTTGATTAAAAATCATATAAACATAACAAAAGACAAATTTATGGACATCGTTAAGTTCTGCATCAAAGACAACAGATATTTTAAATATGACGAAAAAGTTTACGGACAATTAAGAGGGATGCCAATGGGTTCACCCTTATCGCCAGTAATTGCAGACATAATAATGGAAGAACTTTTGGACACCTGCCTACAACAACTAGACGAAAAACCAAGATTGATGACAAAATATGTAGACGATTTATTTGGAATTATAAAAGCGGACAAAATTGATGCAACTTTAAATGTATTGAACAAATTCCATAGAAATATAAAATTTACAAAAGAAGAAGAGAAAGATGGAAAACTTCCATACTTAGACGCCTTGATTATAAATAGAGACAACAAAATAAAAATTGACTGGTATCAAAAACCTTCAGCTTCAGGACGTCTTATAAATTACACATCCAAACATCCAAAAAGAACAATAATGAACACGGCGAACAATTTCATAAGAAAGGTACTGACGATTAGTGACATAGAATTCCACAATGACAATATCAAGAAGATAATAAACATTCTCAACAAAAATGGATTCCCCAAAAAAACGACCATGGATTTAATAAAACGGTACAAAAAACAGAGCAGCAGGTCACGTGCAGATGAACCACCAAAAATCTACAAATCTATGACATATGTACCAGGACTATCGGAACGACTCATTGGATCTAATTGTTATGACAAAAACAAATATAAAATCGCCACACGCACTGATAATAATCTTGGACAATTTTATAGCAATACAAAGAGTAAACTAGACAAGAATGACAAATCAAATTTGATTTATAAAATAACATGCAAAGGAAACAGCGCAGGAATGTGCAACAAAGTATATGTGGGCACTACAAAGACGAAATTAAAAACAAGAATGTCTGCGCACAAATCAGAGCACAAATCACAAAGCAAACCATTGGAGCAAAAAACAGCATTGGCGGCCCACTGTGCAACACTTGACCACTGTCCAGACTTCGACAATGTACAAATTCTACAACAAGAGACGAATTACGCGAGACGATACACGTTAGAAATGTTACATATTATAAACATACCACCAAAACAAAGAATAAACTTCAAAACGGACACTGAGAGATGCGCTCAAAGCTACCGACACCTAATTACGAAACAAACAACAATATAAAAATCAGTAGACAACGAAATGGCGAAATCGAGGGTGCTGCAATATATTTTTAAGTCAATATCTGTTAATTTTGTCTCACTGTGATGTCTACCAAAATTGTTAAGTCTTAAACTTTATGTTTAATGTTTAATATGTAAGTTTTTCAGTTTGTGTTTTATAATGTCAAAAATTGTAATTAATGTATATATTTTGTTGAAAACAGTGTCCCTGATGATGAACTCCGGTGGAGTTCGAAATATTGGACGCAATAAAACGAAGACTAAAAAACAAATATAAGACTGTTTTTTATTCAAAAGTGACCTTGAGCCCGAATTAAACTCAAAATTATATATATATATTTTCATTATTTCTTCCCATCCTTTAATTTTCGTGAAATAATTTAAGCAGGTTGTTATGCAGCCTCTTATTTCTCCCTTTTACTAAAATTTCAGTTGTAACTGGGCTCCTAATAGCCACTTTATCAAATGGTCCAGTCCAAATTGGAGAAAACTTGTTCTTCCTGACCTGATTTTTAAGGAGCACCCTGTCCCCTATCTTAAATTCTACTGCGTTTGTCTTACTATCATAATACTTCTTTGATACTTTTTTTACTTGATCCTGATTTTTACGCACTAACTCGTGTGCTCTCTGTATTTGATATTTTACCACCTTTGAATGATCTTCTGAAATATATACAGGGCCACATTTTCTTTTCAAATGTCCTATATGGCGTTTGTTTTGTCGATAAATGAGGTGTATTATTATGCACGTGCATTGCCGATGACTGATCCCAACCACTGATTCCATCCTCCTTCGCAAAACTCCTTAAATACTCTGCCAAAGGTCTATGACTCCGTTCTAACGAGCCATTCGCCTGTGGGTGGTAAGGTTTTATATGCAATTTCTTTATCCCCACCTTTTTGCAAACGTCTGAAAATAATTTAGACACAAAATTCGATCCATTGTCTGTTATTAACACCTTGGGTGTATTGTGTCTCGTAATTATTTCATCAAAAAATGCTTTCGCTACGGTGCTGTCCTCCACGTCTGGCATTGGTACGCACGCCATATGCTTATAAAAATCGTCCTGAAACGTTAATATATACTTATTACCTGAAACTGTTTCTGGTAATATTCCTACCATGTCCATGTATACCTTGTCCAAAGGTCGCCTTGGTGTATCTGTTAACATCAGCGGCATTTTAGTTAGCCTTGAACTCTTGTTTACCTGGCACTTTTTGCAGTTTTTTACATACTCCTTTATCTGGTTTTTCATCCCACTCCACCTAAATTCCTGCCTAATTCTCAAATATGTTTTAAGGGACCCTTGACGTCAGCACTCTTGCAACTGGTTTTTCGGGTGGTCCTATGACTTCCTCATCAATAATCCCTTCCCCCTCTTGTGCTGACTACTCCTCATTTTTCTCTTCCCTATTCTTAGATCGTGTTTTAACCATATTCACGTCTTCCTTTATCTTTTCTGCCTTAGTCCTGTGCAAATCTTTTATCACCACATCTTCGCTCACATGTGGTACTCTACTAAGAGCGTCGGCATTAAAATTCTTCTTTCCCGGCTTATAAATTATTTCAAAGTCATACTCTGATAACTTATGCCTAAATCTCACTAATCTAGATGTTTGATCTTTTAAGTTCGCTATCCCCCTTAATGGCTGATGGTCGGTGTATATTTTAAAATGTCTACCCAATAAATATGCCCTAAAATTCTTTGTCGCCCACACTATGGCTAAAAATTCCTTTTCTATCGTCGAATACCTCCTTTCTGCCTCATTTAGAGCTCTACTCGCAAATGAAATTGGTCTATCTTTGTCTACTTCTCCTTAAGACAGAACGGCTCCTAGCGATTCATTACTAGCGTCTGTCATTAATATAAATGGCCAAGTAAAATCCGGGTATGCTAAAACTGGAGGTTTTATAACTGCCTCTTTTAATATATCAAATACTTTCTGAAAGCTGTCCGTCCATTTAAACTTTTCATCCTTCCTTAGTAATTTGTTTATCGGTAATACTATTTTCGCTTCGCCCGAAATAAACTTTCTGTAATAGTTAATTCCACCCAAAAATGCTTGTACCTCTTTTTTATTCCAGGGTACCGGAATTCTTTTTACGCATTCTACTTTCCCTGGATCAGGTAAGTGTTCAGGTAAAGTTCTGAACACTTATGTCCTAAATATACTACTTCCCTGCGCAAAAACTGACATTTCTCTGTATTCAATTTTAATGTGTTTTCCCTTAATACGTTGAAAACCTTTGTCAACCTCTCTTCATGCTCCCCTAAACTCTTCCCGTAAACTACTATGTCATCTAAATACACAAAACAGTCCAAACCCTGTAATCCTTTTAAAATATGATTCATAATCTGAAACGTTGCCGGGGCACCTGTCAGACCAAACGGCATTCTAATAAATTCGTAATGCCCCATTCCTGTACTGAACGCTGTTTTCTCCTTATATTTTTCATTTACTAAAACCTGATGGTACCCACTTGCGAGATCTAATGTTGAAAAACACCTGCTATAACCCAATTGGTCCAATATCGCATCTATTCGTGGAATTGGGAACACCTGTTTTATCGTAGCCTCATTTACTTTCCTAAAGTCTATTACAAACCTCCCTTTCTTTTGTCTGTCTTTACCACTTTTCTTCGGTACTAGCAGCAAAGGAGAATTCCAAGGCGATTTGCTTGGTGAAATTATTCTGTCCTCTAACAGTTTGTTTACTTGTTTATTTATTTCCTCCCTATAGGTCTGAGATAACCTGTACTGTTTCTGATTAATAGGTGATTGATCTGCTTTAGTCGGTATTTCGTGCTTTAAAACTGGTGTGAAGGACAATTCATCACCCTCTAACAAAAATATATCATGCAATGATATGCACATTCTCTCTATCGATGATCTCTCCTCCTCATTCAAACTTTTATATATATCAATAGTTTTCAATAATGTATCTATCCTTTTCCTTATATCTGTTGTTTTGTAAGTATTAATTTTTTCACTACTCGGTTCCTTTTATTTATTGAAGTTAGAAAATCTTGGTTCAAAATCGCGCTTTAAATTAAATTAATTTTCTGTCGCGTTTGAGATCGGAACAAGGACTCTGTTTTTCTTCACTTCTACCAAAGCATCCCCCAAATATATTCCCGTCCCTATTTCCTGTTTGTGAATGATTATTTCCGGTATTTTGGTTTTTACTCGCATGGATATTAACGTTACTGTCCTTGCCTTGACTGTTTTATTTTTATTGCAAAATATGTTACCCCACTCGTATTCTGTTTTCAGTGGTAAAGTAATGCGCTTCCCGTAATCTTCATCAACGAATACCAATTTCTTATCCAAAGAATCTATTATTGACCGATTCCATAAATTGTCCCTCCCTAGAATCCCATCTGCCGGAATCCCTTGTTCGGTTCCCACCACCTGTAACGTGAAACATTGTTTCTCCATTAGTAAGTGTTTTACCTCAATTGAACCTAAAGTACGGACATATCCCCAAATGCTCTACTCAATTCTCTCGTATCCTTTTTAATTAGGTTTTCGCACTAATTAAGTGACTTTTTCTTAATCAAACTAGTGTCCGCCCTAGAATCTACCAGTAAATGAGTTTTCCGTCTTTCGCTTCCTTACAAGGAACCTGTACGAACACATAATTTACTCCAGTCTTCTCGAGACACGCGGCTTTTCTACCAAAAATCCAATTTGAATGACGATTGTTCGTCCTCAACCGACTCAACGATAATTCAGTTAGGCCCCAAAGCTCGTAGCATAACTTTTCTAGCCCTTTCTTAAATATTGACAATCCTGTTTTTGTTCCGTGTACTGCCTTACTTATTGACGAATTTTTCTTACCTATATTTAAACTATTGGTAACCCCCAATACCCACACATTTATCACGCATAGAACCATTATTAAAACTTGAATACATGAACTTACCAACCTCTTGAAGGCGCTTCCCATTTCATTCCCCGGATCCTTTATATCCTTCCCACACCCTTGTCCTTGTATATTTGGGTCTTAAATCCTTCTACCTTTTCCTTTTCATCGTCCAGTCGAGTATGTTTGACCACTTTCTTTTCTGCATCATCCTTTGCTATGTCCTTTACTAGCACCTTACGATTTTTTAGGGTCATATCCTCCCTGTTACCCTTTGATAATTTATTACTTGCACCTACGCCCCCTTTTGAGCTGTGATGGATATTCATCTCATCCCTCGTCTCTGTTGATGACAACTTATCCTCCGTTTTCCCCTTCGCCAATTCTCCAACAGTGTTCTTTCCCGTTCCTTCTTTCACTTTACTAACAAATTGTTTGACTGATCCCGAATCCGCAAACGGCATTCTTCTTAACGTATGACAGATATTCGTTTCATCATATTCTGACAGCAACGACAACTTATCAAATCCCCTTCCTGACGCTCGCTTACACTTGCTCTTTGTCTCAATCTTATTTATTCTTCCAGATGGCAATGACAACTGCTCTATACCTTTATTCGACCTATGATAGATATGCACCCCGTCTTTCCTTGACGACAATGACAAATTATTCATAGCCCTTTGGTGTGTGAGAGAGATATTCACCCCATTTTGCCTATTTTTCGTATTTGAGTTGGGATTCCAATCTATTGGCGTAGATTGGCCCACATGGAGTTTCCCTGTGTACTTTTCGTGTTTATTCTTGCATAACAATCCTTTTTATAATGTCCTGGCTTATTACACCAGTGACTCGTCCCCTGTTGTTGCTTGCTAATTGTACTATGGGATCCCTTGGTCCCAGTAACATTGTCCCTAAATTTACTTCTTATTTGGCTGTTGTTATATGGCTTAGTGCCATTATTTCCCTGCATATTTCTTTTCTCCAACGGAACGTATGGTGGTGCACATTTCCACCCCTTCTCATGCTCATACTCCTGGCACTTCTCACAATAGGGAGTGTTCTTTCTTGTTACGTACTCATCCCTTATGTGGCCTCGCCTGTTGCAGAATGAACACCTAACATTCATTCCATACTCATTGATGAGTTCCTTCCGGACTCATTCCTGTGCCTGTCATTTAGCATGTACTCTGTGTCTATCGCTCTCCTCACTACTTCTGAAAAATCTTCTCCTGTCTGCGCTAATACTACCGTTCTTATCCCCAGAACATTTATCCCCCTTTTAAACGCGGTCAGCACGGAGCTACCCAATTGATCGAGAAGCATCTTATTGTCCCCTATGTAATCTCTCCCCCTAGCTTCTATTGAACATAACCTTCGTGCAAACGAACTTATTTTCTCCCCTGGCTCTTGTTCACATTTCGATAATTCGATATATACTGAATCATATGTGGTGGCCCGTAAATAATTTGACTTAATTAAAATGTAGATATCCTCCAATTTGCTAAACCGACCTACACAATTGAAAAGCATCTCCATGCAACCTGAGCTTTATGCACTCTATAAAACTTGGCATATCCGCCTCCTTCATCACTTTCGCGGCCAGGTCGCATCCCTGAATAAATCGATATACCTCTGTCGGTGACTCGGTACCCAAAAACAAGGGCATGAGATTATTTACCGTCTTGGCAATCTCGTTCACGTTCATATTTGTGTTAGTGAACCGCACGTTCTCGTAAATATGATCCGTGTTCCTGTCTGTATCCACCAGTATTTCCTTATGGTACAGAGATGTATCCGCCGCTAGCCTTAACTCGTCTTCCAAGTGTCTGTTCCTCACCTGCAACTCCCTGATTCTATCGTTTGCATGGCCTATCGTTACAAACTCCTCCCTGGCCTGCTGAATTTTTCTGCCTGCGCAAAACTCTTGTGCTCGTGAAAACTGTCTATGAAGTCAAACAGTACATCTGCCTCTTCAACCTTCGTTAACTTTTTTCAAGCGCATTTGACTGAAGCAAAGCAAAATTATCTTTGTTAGATATAACTACCTTAGCCCGGACCCACAATCTTTCTACAAATCTTTTTAATTCTCCTATGAGCTCTAAATGCTTCCTCTCTATATCACTCATGTGATCCATCTACTGTTAGTCAACACCTCTAGATTCTAATTCAAAATAATTCCTATAATTCGCCTTGCATACATTATCATATATCACTGTTTACTCAGCCGTTCAAACGTCACGTCTTTTTAATTGCCAAGGAAAACGTAAAAAAACTTACTTTTTCTCTTATGTTCCAATAACTCGTTTAAAACTCCTCACACTGCAATAAATTTAATACTTCACAACCATTAAATTCAATCAGTCCAAACCGAAAAGATGCTCTGCGCATTATTTCTATTAAAGATCTCTCTTGAGGATGTTTTTATTTTTCTATCTTCATTCCTAATGTTAAGAAAAACTAACAAAATTATTTCCTCCAACCAATCTTATTTAGTGACAAAATGTTGGTTTTTTTTTTAAAATGTTTTGCTTAAATTACAAAACTAACAATCGCATGGCTTGAACGATGATAAACCTAATTCTTTTTCTATTAACAACTCAAACACTTCAATAGAATCCACTTCAAAGTATAGTAAAAATCAAATTATTAAAAAGAACCATTTATTTAATAACATTTATTTCATAACATTTAATAGTCAACAACTCCTCGGTACATTAAGATATAGTTCACTGCAGTAACTGCTTTCTTCGTTCGAAACTCGTCTCGCAACTACTTTTTGCCCTGCCTCTCACCTTCAACCTCAAGTACGGCTAGCCTTGATATCTCTCCTTATTCGCCTCTTCAACTCATTCGTTGTCGCCAGATTTAGCTCCTCATACAGCAATGCTCGCTCCACCCTTCGCTTGTATGCTTTCCTCCTCTTTTCCTTTTGGTGCTAACTGCAGGGGGAATATATGGTGCTACCTCTTTCCGCACTGTCATATGGTTTCGCCGGCGATACTCCTCTATCGTTATTGGCTTAGGACAGGACGTCTTCGATGTAGGCGTATAGACCGGATACCGCTGTGGTGCTCCCTCCGGTACGTACTCTTCGCAGCTAGTTACGTACTCTTTTTCCTCCTGCACCTGTTCCTCGTATTTTCTGTACAGTGCGCCTATCTCCTCCGCTGTTGACGCTTCCAGTTCCTGGTAAAAAACCTGCAAACGAAATAGCCTTTTTAGTTTAAATCCTTTTTATTGCTAACCGTGCAATAACCAAAGCATTCCTCGTTTCCGTACCTCACCGAAACTTTCTTATAATCTTGACCTTCACAGACTACTTAAAGCCTTAGTTACCCGTCATGCACAAGAAACCTAATTTCCCCCGAAAACGAAATTATTTCATGCAAAAATAAAAAAATTTATTAATTTTCGTTAAATTAATATGAAAAACAAAGTAAAAAAACTATTTTTTTCAAATTATACAACAAAAACTATCCTACCGGCTGCGCTAGTTTTGTTGCATCCTCCCAATTGGATGCCCGTAAGTTCTCCTGTTCTTCAAAGCCCTACTTGCCAGGCTGGGAACTTGTCCCACGCCCTAGTTATATTTGCACACCTTATATTAGTAGGCATGGTGTGATATGCCGGTCGGTAGGTAGCCGTGAGGTTGCCGGAATGTTAATACTTACTGTAACTGTCCATTTGAACTCCGCTCGAAAAGTTGGATAGTCCTTGGGTCCTTCAATATGTTCAAACTAGGAAGAAAGTAAACGCTTCTGTATGTAATTTTTGACTAGTCCCACCAGCTACTGAATATCTTTATTTTTACGATCACAAGTATATTGCTACTGCTCACAATTCCAGATAATATTACTCACTAAACATTCTCTTAAAAATACTTACGCTTAACACCTCGGTCTTAATGCTAATTAGCTGCACTCAGCATTTGTGCAAGATTGCCTTCCGCATCTTGCACAATAATTTGTATTCGTTTTGTCTTAAGTATTGAGTTCTTAATTTAGTTTCTTAACATAATTTCTTAATTCTACTTATTGACACATTGGTATTTGTGCAAGATCGTCTTCCGCATCTTGCATAATAATTTGACTTAGTTTAAGCTCATTATTAAGTTCTAGTTTTTATAATTGTGCCATATATAAATAAATAAACTGGCCATTTGAGCCCTTGAAAGGACTTTGACCTAGCTTCTATTGATAAATTGTGTTGTGCTTGTTATTAAATGTTTGATCACAAATGACCGAGAACTGGACCTACGTGTTTTATGCCGACTCCGAACGGCTTTTGTTCTCAAGAAGCTTTACATGGCAATTTTTACTCTCTGAGGTTTGCCATTGTCTGCAGAGAGGTGATGACCGAACAGAAAAATTAATTCAATTGAAAAATTTTTCTGTCTGAGCTGTAATTGAATCCGGGCTACCGCGGTTTTTTAGCTTAGGGGCCACGCACTCTACCCACTAGGCTACGGTCGCCACACTAATTGTGCCATATAGCATTCTTTAAAATAAACATACATACTTACTAAATAACCCAGCATTAAACTGAACAAGCGTACAAACATGTATAACATGTGTAATTGAGTCATATTACCCAATCGAACAAACCAACGATAAAATATTATTTAAAGTATTCTGTCCCTTCATTGAATGCACAACCAAAATGTGCGCATGCTAATTACAACAATAAAATATTATTAAATTAGTTGTCTCCTTTTTGATGTTTCAGCACTTTCAGTAATGCAAGTTGTGAATTACTTGTTGGTTTCTTTTCAATATGTTTAAAAACAAAATAGCACTTGAAAGCTGATCGCCCAATTATTTCTGCTTTAAATGTGCCGACCTTGGCATTGAATTAAATAGCGTCATGCAATGAAAGGTGCTCAACCGATTTGCTTTTGCGGCAGATCAGTTTTCATTGTAGGCACTTAAACATTTAAAAGCAGATAACGTTTTGGGGAAGCCGCGTTGTGAGTCACAACATTCCTCCCCCCTTACACAAAGAAAATTTTTACCTTAAAGAGGTTAACACTATTGCACTATTTTCTTAATTCTTAAGTTGTTAATTCTACAAAGTTTCTTAGATTCATTGCCTATTTTATACTTGTTATGTGCATGTTAATTGCATTAAATTTCTGATTGTATTTATAATAATTTTTTAATACTTTTAAAATGACAAATTACCTCATTTAACATTTTCAGTTTTAACCAATGTCACTTCTGTCTTGTATGCATGCATCCCTTGTGGTGTAATCTGATCCTCGTTGGCCTGCTACTGCCTGGTGTGTGGTGTCTATTACTTTTGGTCATCTTCTTGTTTCTTCTGATGTTTTTATTTCTCCCCCCTCCCCCGTTGTCCATCGGTGTGGCGAAAAAATGTCAAGGCGTGTTTTCTTTCTTTCATTGGTACAAGGATTTTTCTTTCGTACAATAGTGCCATTTTGGTCGGTTCTGCTGTGTCCACGGTGTGGTCTTATATCATGTATCTTGACTTATAATTGAAGTTGTTTTTCCATCTATGTTGAATGAAATTTTGTTATATTTTATATCAACATTTTGAGTTCTAATTTAATTTGTTTTTATTTTCTTCTGTCTCTTTCGCTGAAAGAAATGTGATCTATTGACTCCTTATCGGCCTAACTGTATTCCACTCGCTCATAAAGTCGCTTCCTCTCTTCTTTCGCACTATGCTCCACAGAAAAACTGCCAGCATATAATTGAAAAATGTTAAAAAACATAATTTCAAATTGTTGCGATACGTCTAACATCTTTACTTAATTAAAATAATGTACTGCAAACCTGCAATTCTGTTCTAATTTACTGTGTCTTTTTGACGCTGACTCAGAACTGTTGACATTTTTAAACTAATGCTGTTCCTTGTTTATTGTAGCTTCTTCTCGATGTCTATCATCTTTCCAGTTAAAACTCCATTATAATTACTTGTTGTACGTGACTTCGTATCAGAATGCAAAAATAAGGTTGTGTTTGTCCACTTTCGGCTTTAGTCACAGAATTTCGTTGCATCTTTGGACCCAAAATATTTTCCTGTTATCTATGCTAGTTGCACTTCTGCTATGGTGATGCATACAAGACTATAGGTAACCCTCATATTTAATTTTTGATAAAATTAATACTTATGTCTTATTTTAATATTTTCATTTCAAAATTACTTAACTTACAACCAATTTTAAATTTAAATCTTGCGCCAAAATGTTTTCTCTCTTCTTTCTTTTTTTTTTTAATTATGCGCTTATTATCGCAACTATTGTATAACAATTTGTACATGCTTTATAAGCTCTTTTCTTATATCTGATCTATATATTTTATAATTTTTTCAGTTTTAATAGATTTTTCCTTAAATTTACATGTAACTTTAATGAACCTTAATAATAATTTTTCATTTCAATCTAAATGCTTTAACTCGATAGTCTTCAATTATATATCTATCGAAGCTCAATCTTTTCGCATAGTGAGACTTTTTATTTATATTCGAATTTTGATTATCAAATTTTCATATATTATTTCGAATTTGATGCGATTTTTATTTTATTCTTTGAATTTGTTTCAACTTTTAGGCATTTACTACACCCAAAAAACTTTCCTTTTATCTTTAAAAACAACTTAGTTTTCGCAATCATACATTCAAATTTCCTTTTCTTATTTTTATTTACTTTACTCTTCAATTTTATGTATTATGTTTTCATTTTCATCCAATTTCTTCAACTCAAATTTCTAAATTACAACTTTACTTAATATTTTCCACTTGTGAGAATTTCGCTTACTTCGTTTAAATAGGGTTGTTTTATTTATTTTATTCTTTTGCTATAACTTCAATTTTCAAATTCAATTTCCAATTGTTTTTATCACGTTCTACCTGCATCTTCATGGAATGCTCTCAAAATTTCTTTATTATTCTTTTCAAATAGGTTGGCACTATCCTGGAGTCTCCAACTAGAATGCGTGACCAGGATAAATCCTCGCCAGGGATTTCCGTAACTACGTCATTCACTTTGGAAATTCCAAGACAATTGCCTGTTACTCTAGATTATTCTGCTACCATCTTTCACAGTTCTCTTATCCTCCTGCTATCTTTTCCTACTATCTTCTGTGACTTAAAAATAAATCCCGATATATGCGAACCGTCCTCTTCATTACTTTGCTAAATCTTTTATCCTGTAAATTTTAATTTATTTACACTAGTAACTGTTACTATTACCTGTTTTTATATTATTCCTTTGTTCTGCTCCACTGTCATTTTACTGACCTAATCAAATTCTTAATTAATAAACTATAGTAATTAGTATGTACTCTCGCTTTTTAAGTTGCACCTAAATACGCTGACATTCGTTACTACTTTACTTATTCGCTTGTGAACTTAAGAATTATCAAAACGCTTATTCAGCATTTTGATTGCAATTATTTTCCCTTATTGCACATTTATGCTTACCTCTCGTTCGATTATGCAATTGCTTAAACAACCAATTTCTGTTTCATTTTAAACATTACCAAACTGTTTGTAACCCCTTTCTGTTCCCCCTTTTTTTTTAAATATTTACCTACTCTGCCATTTCGCAATTAATGCCTATTTAACTAAATATGTTTCTTATGTTTGATTGTGCGAAATTTTGCTTAGTTTCACTTCTATAATTTTTTATCCATGCTAAAAGTTTTCTTTGTTAATACTTTTTGTGAATAAACTTAGTTCTTCTGACTACGTTCGAACGACAATATCTATACCTTCAACATGTGTAATTGTAAGTATTAATACTTTCTTAATTATTATTATTATCAATTTACTTAAGTGCTAACAAGAATATACTTATAATGAAGCACCGATTACATATGTAGATATACATATCAACAGTGTGTTATATTTTAAAAAGACATTAAAAGAAAAATAAGAAGAAAACTATTAATTTTAAACAATAATTAATAATAAATAATGATGAATAATGATTAAGTTAATAATCAACACTAAATTTTAAAAAATTTGTTAAATTTAATTAAATTAAATTAAGAAAAAACTATCGGGTCCACCAAATAACTTTTTTTTTGAAAATTCTATAAAAGAAAACTACTGGATATTTTCTCAAATTTCTTTTTTATTTGAAAGTACAATCCTTCCGGTTAATAATGGAAAATAATTTCATTCTAATGGCTGCCTCGGCTAGCCATGCAGTAGCCTACACGATCGGTCCAATTTTTAAGCACATTATCGATTGTGTGCAGCTGTATTTCACCAATGGGTTCACGAATATTGTCCTTTAAAGTGTCAATTTCAAGTCGATCGCAGCCCACTTAGCGAAGCGAAAACGCATTGGATGGTCAGTTGGCTTCAACTCCTGAACCAATTGGACTTTGTATGGTGTCATACCAAGGCGAAATTCGTCTCAATGATGTCTCCGAAATGTTCAATTGTTGAGAACGAAGGTGAATTGATGTTGATGGCGCTTCACGAACACTTTCTGCCACAGCAGCAATATTCTCGGGTGTACGCATTATTTTTGGCTTTTCACGCTTTGGTTTATCGATGAGGATGCCAGTTTCTTTCACTTTTTTCACAAGATAACAAACATACGGAGCTGACGGTGCTTCTCTTCTTCCAAAATCCATACGCAATTTTCGCACACATTCTGAAACATTACCATGATTTTCAAAGTAATGTCGCAATATTTCCCAGCGTTGTTCAAGCGTATACACAACCATATTCGTTCAGCGGAAAGATAAAACTAATTATCTGTCAAATCAGACATGAGCTCAGTGTTACCATTCACGAAATAAGCACCAGTTGAAAAAAAAACGTTAGATGGCGGAGTTTATAAAGGGACGGACCTATAAAGGGACGATGGTTGAACTTATACAAAAATAAAAAAAAATTAAATTAAACTTATAAGCTTAAGAAAAGAAGAAAATGAAGCAAGTTGAGAAATTAATTTAGAATGAAGAAAATATGAAGAGGAACGAAAATAGTTGTGAATTTAGAGAGAAGATAAGTAATCAGTGAGCTTGGACTAAAACATTGCTGCGCTGCAAATACGCTGTAAGAAGGGTGGAAGCGAGTTCCAAAGACGTATGGAATTAACAAAAAACTGTCTTTCGGTCGCTAAGCAGATATGTTTTGATTGAACTTAATTATTTCTGCGCTGAGATCTTAAAAATGTTATTTTTTTTTATAAGTAAAGTGGTTCCTTTGTAAAGATAATTTTATGCAGGAAAACTAACACCCTCAAATTCCAGATATTGTCTAAAGTTAGGCTGAAAATTTGTTTTGCATACTATGATATGCGGTCGGCTAGTTTAAGTCCGAAGAAATAACGAGCGATATTGTTATAAGCAACCTTTAGCTTACGCTTACTTGCAGCGTCGCAATATGCAAAAATCTCACATCCGTACAATAAAGTCGGGACAAGATAAGTTTTTGCCAATAGCATTCTAATGCTGAGAGGTGTAAAATACTGTGTAGCCCATAAGCTGCGGAGCATACCATAGATTTTTTCTATAGTGACATTCACATGGTTCGTCCAATTTAAATTGCTATTAAAAGTAATGCCCAAATTTTGATAGCTTTTACAACTTCGATGCATGAGCCATTTAGGGTGACACTTGGAATATGTGAAGTAAGATTGTGTTTTCTAGCTATTATTAAACATTTTGATTTCATTGGATGGAGACATAGACAATTAGCAGATGCCCAATCATTGATTTTACTTAAATTTGCATTCAAATCTTGAACACAAGAGTGAATATCAGACTTGCGACAGCTAGTATAAAGTTGCACATCATCGGCGTACATTTGAATTCCGCAACATTATATAACGGTAGGTATATCGTTCATATATACCAAGAATAGTATAGGACCCAGTATAGATCCCTGAGGTACGCTACGGTTCACTGGGGAAAAGTTAGAGATCTTGCAACTAATATTTACTGCTTGTGACCTATTAGCCAGGTATGATCTCATTAGTCTGGTTGCATTAGTGGAAAAATAAAACATGCTAGATAATTTTGCGCATAAGATCTGGTGATCGACCGTGTCAAAAGTTATCGAGTGATCCAAAAGAATCAAAAAAGTAATGTCATTGCGATCGAGATTATATCGGATTTCATCAGTGACGTTAAGTAGAGCGGTCACACAACTATGTTTTGGTCGTAGTCCTGACTGTTTGTCAGTTAAAAGTTTGTTACAATACAGAAATTTATTTATTTGTTTGTGAATAACCGATTCAAAAACTTTAGATAGGTATGGTAAGATTGCTATAGGTCGATAGTCGCTTCCTGTTTTAGGAGTGGGTTTTATTTTGGCTTTTCCCAAGCAGTAGGAAATTTGGATTTGTTTATAATTGTATTAAAGATAAATAAAAAGAAAGGGAGAAACACAGGTAAAAGTAACTTGAAAAACTTAGGATGTATTCCATCAAAACCGACAGCATTAGATTTAATATCTAAGCAACTTCGCAGTACTTCATTATATTCAACACATTGGAAACTAAATGCATAGTTCAAATTAAGAGTACTTTGAAGATTACAATAGCTGTTTCCACTTGACTTTGGCATAGGAATGTCTGTAAATTTCTTATTTAAGGAGTCAACGTCTACACTGATATCTGTAAGCTGAGAGTTACTACCAACCCCGATTTGTCGTATTATGCTCCACTTCTTTTTGCAGTCTATGGCAGAGCTAAATTTAGTTTCAAAATATTTCAACTTAGCGACTTTCACCGCCCTTACCGGTGTTTTTTGACGTTTCCATTTATTGTAGGCTACTTCACGCTTATTTATGAGACACTTAATCGAAGTTGAAAACCATGGTCTTTTGCAATGTTTCAAAATTTTGCTTTTAAGTGGAACATATTTTTCGAATAAAGCATTGACATTTTGTTGAAGGAACTGTAACTGATCATTAACAGATAACATATAATAATGGGTCCGCCAAATAATTTTTTTTTAAAATTCTATAAAAAAAACTACTAGATATTTTCTCAAATTTTTTTATTTAAAAGTACAATCCTTCCGGTTAATAATGGAAAATAATTTCAAATGGCTGCCACGGCTGGCCATGCAGTTGCCTACACGATCGGTCTGGCTTGTCGGCGTAAGACTTATCTTTGAGGGCACCCCACAAATAGTAGTCCAACGGTGTCAAATCGCAGCTCCGAGGTGGCCAAACGACATCAGCTCTGCGGCTGATAATGCGATCTTCAAAAACAGGGCGCAAAACATCGAGTGTAGCTTCGGCTGTGTGGCACGTAGCACCGTCCTGTTGAAACTAAATGTTGCCAATATCCTCCTCTTCAATTTTTGTGAACAAAAATTTGTTCAACATGGCCCGATAACGATCGCCATTGACTGTAACGGCCACTCCTTGCTCATTTTCGAAGAAAAATGGCCCAATTATGCCTCTGGACCAAAATCCGCACCAAACAGTGACTCGTTTTGGGTGCAGCGGCTTTTCAGTGTATGTGTGCGGGTTTTCTGTGCCAAAGTTTTTTGTACCCGCCATGATCAAAATGTGCTGTAAACAAGATCGAGCTCCGCCTGAAGAGAATTATAATCAGTATTTTTGAAATCGCGGTAAGTTATTTTTTGCTCTGGTACTAGCAGCTGAAAATCATAAACAAGGAATATAAGGTCATGCTTTTTTTTTTTAGACTAAACCAACGCTCAGCGGATGCCCCCTATAAATGCATAAACATTGTGTTGATTCGAAAGATAGGTAATAGTTAGTTGGAGGGTGGATAGATGGAGTAGTATCGGTGAAGATTTGTTTTAAATTTGCACAGCTCAAAACTGCCGGGAAATACGCTCGCAGGGAGACTATTCCACAACCTTACCGTGCGACTAAAAAACGAATTCTCTCGGTAATGCGAGGTTCTGTTGGACATCGAGGCAATGGTAAAGGGGTGGGCTTGAACAGCTGCCCGAGTGGACCTGGGAAACACACGAGCTGGTGGAGTCAGGCCATGTATCTCCCTTGAACACTTCCCATGGTGCCCAAATGTGCGATATGAGGTGTAGATCATGCGAAAATCAGCTGAAGTGAAATATTTTTTGCACCGTTTTAAAAAACCTAGGCACTTGGCCGCTTCTTTCGACACATCGAAAATATGATCATTCCAACGAAGATCATATTGGATCGATATGCCCAGAACGTCAAGAGCGGCTGATTCCATAAGATCCACACCATTCATATAGAGGGGAGCTAATGGGCTTGTCCATCCATCCGCTTGTGGGTTAACAGGCAGCACTGGGTCTTGCTTGCATTTAACTCTACTCTATTAGCAAGACCCCACTCGGAGATTTTTGTAGATCATTTAGGAGTGTGTCATTCATAGTTTGCCTTTTTCTCTCAATCTCCATAGAGCTTGGAGAAAACAGAAGCGAATAGCTGGTCATAAAGCAAGACTTTATCACTATCACCTACAAAACATATCCAGCAACATATTTCGACTTTTGGAGAAATGGGTGGCTATTGTAGAGTTAGGTGTCTAGACCCAGAGCACACAAGTCCTCAGCTAAGTGAGTTTCAACCAGTAGATCACTGTTAAAATCACCACATATTATAATGTCAGCATAAAAGTTTGCAACCGATACAATTTTTAGCATTAAATTTTCAGTATCTATGTTGCGATTAGGCCTATTATTAGAGATTTAAATAAATTAAGTACACAGTGGTTTTAAATCACTTTTGATTTATTGCTTATTGAATTTAATAGCAGTTGTATTTTAACGACACGCACTTGTTAGAAAAACTAAAAGACGAATGACAAAAGAAAAGAGAATGAATGTTACAAGACGTCAAAAACAAGAAAGGCAAAGCGTTGCCATATAGCTTAAAAAACTAATTAAAGTACTTTATACTCTAACACCCCCACTTAAAGTGCTTTTACTGTAAATACATTTTTTTTTTTTTTAATTTCTATTAATTGATACCCCCAAATTCATTGAACAAAAATTATGCTTAGCCACGGTTAGTCCCTTTGTTAAGATATCAGCTGGCATCTCATTTGTCATCATGTAAGATATTTTTATTGAGCCCTCGCTGACATGATTTCGCATAAAATGGTGGCGTATGTCTATATGTTTTGTTCGCTGATGATATCCAAAATTATCGATGAGTTTCTGCGCACTTTGGTTATCATTATACATCTCAACAGTGTTACATGGTATGCCGATTTCCTCGAAAATTGATTTCAGGTATAGCGCCTCCTTGGTAGCATCAGCCATAGCCAAATACTCTGATTCTGTACTAGAAAGTGCGACCGTACGTTGCTTACGTGCCTCCCAACAAATAGCAGCTCCAGATAACAAGAAAGCGTAACCAGAATAAGAACGCCTGTCAACCATGTCAGCACCCCAATCAGCATCTACTACTCCAAAAAAATGCGAGTCATTTTTTGTGTACAGCAATCCATGGTGCAATGTACCTTTAAGGTATCTAAGTATCCGTTTTGCTGCTTTCCAATGTTCGACACCATAATTTGAGTTGAATTGACTTAGTGAATTGACTGCGTACGCGATATCAGGACGTGTTTGAACTGCCAGGTACATTAATGCGCCAATAAGGCTCTGGTAAGAGTACTGCTTCATCACATCTTCGTTTATCTCGCTTGGTTTGGTGAGCTTCAAATTAACTTCTATTGGTGTTTGTGCTGGTTTACAATCCTCCATACCGAAACGCTTTAGAATATTTTTGGTGTATTCGCTTTGTACCAGAAATACTTGGTGCTTTTCTAAATTTTGATGAAATTGTAGTCCCAGACAAGTATTTACATTCCCCATATCTTTCATTTCAAAATCGTTTGTTAAAGCTGTTTTTAGCATTTCAATTTGTTGTTTATTATTAGACGCGATTAGCAAATCATCGACGTAGATTGTTACTAGCACTATGTTTCCATCATTATTGTCTACAAATAAACATGGGTCTTGTTTTGTTGCGTTTAAGCCTAAACTCTTTAATTTTGTAGTTAATTTCAAATACCAAGATAATCCTGATTGTCTGAGGCCATAAAGTGCCTTCTTCAATAAACATACTGGATCTTTACATTTATTAATTGTTTTCAACCATCGTTCTGCAGTGTTACGCACATGCTCGCTGACTTTTTTGTTACTTGATCCAACTAGTTTGCCAGCTTTAATTTTCTTCAGAATATCAATCAAATGCTCTGGTACTTCCATATGAACGCTTTCTTCAAGCTCGCCGTTTAGGTAGGCTGTCACCACATCCATTTGGTGAATTTGCAAATCAAATTTTGCTGCAAGAGCCGACAACAGCCGAATTGATGTTGACCTAACAACCGGTGAAAAAGTGTGCTGAAAATCTTCACCAGGACGTTGTGCAAACCCTTTAGCTACGAGTCGCACCTTAGTCTTACCGTTAGGGGTACCATCATTTTTGGTACGAAATACAAGTCTATTTCCAATCACTTTTCGCGATTTTGGTCGTTCTATTATCTCCCATGTGTTGTTTTTTAGTTGAGCTATAAACTCATCCTCAAGCGCTTTGTACCATGATTCAGCAGAACTAGTTTTTAATGCATCTGCCATCGTTTCAGGATATTCAGACAAAAATGCCATTTCGCATTCTTCAAAAAGATCATTTTCATTATCGGAGGTATCTGACTCACCTTTGATATTTTCGTTTTTACTCTGTACTCTGCTGTATATCTTTTTAGGCCTTCCACGTGAACCACTTCGAATAATTTTTGGTCGACCTCTGCCACGTTGTGCACTCTCACCTCGATTATCACAAATTTCTTCAGCTTCTGATTCTTCATCAGAATTTTTACTGACAATGTCATTTTCAAATTGTTTGATTTGAATTTTCGCGCACGGTTCGCTACTACATTGCACGAAAACACCACTTTTTTCATCATTAAACCCGTTTTTATCGACGAAAACTACGTCGCGGCTTATAACAACTTTTCGCTTCTCCGGAGACCATAATCTGTACGCTTTAGATTCATTAGAATAACCGATAAAAATATGTGCTTGTGATTTCGAGTCAAATTTGCCTTTTTTATTGTTTTTGTCTAAAACATATACCTTTGTACCAAATACTTGCATATGTATCACTGTGGGCTTTTTATTAGTCCATACTGTGTATGGAATTTCACCGTTAAGAGCTTTTGTGGGACACCGATTTCGAATATAGCACGCCGTGTTAATAGCTTCGGCCCAAAAACTTTTTGGAGCACTAGCTTGCTGCAACATGCACCTGGCCATTTCGACCAATGTTCTGTTTTTGCGCTCGGCGATCCCATTTTGTTCGGGAGTGTGTGGAGCTGTTAACCGTCTTTAAATACCGTATTTTTTTAGATAAGCACTAAATTCACTGTTTATATATTCAGTACCGTTATCAGTTTGAAGATTTTTTATTTGCTTGCCGGTAAAATTTTCAACTGCATTTTTATACTGCTTAAATGCGCTGAAGGCTTCTGACTTTTTCTTTAAGAAAAACACTTCACAATAACGCGATTTATCATCAATAAAAGTTATAAAATAGTTAGCGCCACCATTTGATGCATTTCGCATTGGCCCGCACACGTCACTGTGTACGATTTCTAACACATCACTTGTTCTGCATTCATTTCGTTTTGGAAAATTCAAACGTGTTTGTTTTTCGCTTATGCAAATTTCACAGACTGACATATTTTGGTTGGGGTTTATTTTTATTCCATGCACTAGATTGTTTTTTGATAAATCTTTCAAGTCTTTTTCATTTAAATGACCCATCTTTTGGTGCCAAACGTCAATTTCACTTGTACATACCGCGCTTGCACTTTGCTGACTTTCATTTACGAAATACAAATTTCCTGATCTTTCTGCGCGACAAACGAGTTGGTTGTTTTTATTTATTACATCAGCTTCATTACGACGAAAACGTACCTCATAGCCTTTGTCAACAATTTTTGATACCGATAAAAGATTTGTGCGTAAATCTTCAACAAACATTACTTCATTTAAGTCAATTTTATCTTCGCGACCGTTTACGTTTACAAGCATTTGCATTTTGCCGACACCCTGTATTTTTGTATTGTTTTTATTTGCCAAATTCAACACTTTTTCAGTTTTTTCTAAATTTGCAAAATTTTCCCTATCAGCACTCATATGCGACGTGCAGCCACTATCTAAGCACCATCGAGTTTCACTTTTGCATATTAACGCGTTTTCCGCACAATGAAAAGAGTTAATGTTTTCGACTGCATTTCTCGCACTATTATCGCTTTTTGTTTTGGTTTTGCAATTTCTAGCAAAATGACCAAATTTGCCGCATTTAAAACATCCCCTTTGTTTTCCTTTTGATTCGTTTGGATTTTCGCTTTGACAGTTGCTTGTGTTCTTTTCGTTGGGTTTTTTCCAGAAATTTTTCTTCTTATTTGCATACAACACGCTTTCGTCATCTTTTTCTTGTTTTGCTTTGCGCGATTCGGCTTCTTCCAATATTTTCACACGAAGGACTTCGGGACTTGGCAAATCATCACGTGTCTCCAATGCGCAACGGAAAGTTTCAAATGAATCGGGTAGACTGTACAAAAGTAGTATAGCCAACAGATCATCACCAATTGGGACATTTATTTCTTTCAATTTGTTTACTGCATCAAAAAAGTCGTTGATGTGCTCGCGAACTTTTCCACCTGCTGGCATTTTGGCCAGTGCTACTCGCTTTAATAGTGATGCCTTTCTTGCAGGTCCATGTGAAGAATATGTTCCAGCTAGTTTTTCCCACATTTCGTGCGAAGTCGTACATTCAGAAATCTGCCCGAGCTCCGATGAACTCACTGCAAGTAATATTTCTGCACATGCCTTTTGGTCACCGTTGTTCCATGCCGCTGTGTCACCACCAGTTGGGTATGGCTTACTTCCATCAACAAATGGCCATAAATCATTTTTAATAAGTATGGCTTTCATATGCAGCTTCCAAGTGTCGTAATTGTCCGCTCCAAGCGGCTCAATTCTAACAAAAGACGACATTTTCTGTCACACACGTTTTTCACGTTTTTATACACGTTTTTCGCGATTATTGAAAAATATGTCACTTGTTATGTGGCCTGGGCCCATAACCTATTAGAGATTTAAATAAATTAAGTACACAGTGGTTTTAAATCACTTTTGATTTATTGCTTATTGAATTTAATAGCAGTTGTATTTTAACGACACGCACTTGTTAGAAAAACTAAAAGACGAATGACAAAAGAAAAGAGAATGAATGTTACAAGACGTCAAAAACAAGAAAGGCAAAGCGTTGCCATATAGCTTAAAAAACTAATTAAAGTACTTTATACTCTAACACCTATAGACACTGCCAACAAGCAGTTCATTAGATCCATAAATAATATCCACAAATAAGAACCCACAGCTATCATGAATGTTTGATTTACTAATCAAGTTGCATGTAATACCGTCTCGAACAAAAATTGCAACACCACCGGAATGTGACTCGCGATCTGCACGAAATATTTTGTAACCATTAACACTTAATACACTATCTTGAACGGAGGGCTGAAACCATGTTTCAGACACAAAAATCACATCAATGTCTGAATTTTCAAAGATGTGCCGGAACTCATCAATTTTGTTATTTAAGCTTTGAACATTTATATGACATACCCGTAAACCCTTTCTTTGTCTGCTTAATATTCGAATTAGAGCATAAGTGTTGTCTTCGGAACTGTGTTTCGACTAGAGTTACAAAAATTCATAGTAAAAATATTTTAAACTGATAAGACGCGCATTTGCAGCATAGGTGTGGGAAATATTATTCAATATAATAAGAAATAAGTTAAATGAAATGAAGAAGAAAAGACATGTGCGTATAAAAAGTAGAACAAAAGAATCAAAAGAAAGAAAAAGGTAAGGAAATAGATTAAAAAGAAATAGATAAAGCACACAAACATGACAAAGTATAATTACGTATAAAGATACGAATATATTTAATTTAGGCAGCAACAGTTTCATCATCTGTGTGAGTTTCAGAAATTCATTTAGCAGTATTAATGATGCTGTGTAATTCACTCTCATTGTTGATACAAACCATTTGGGAGCCTTTATGTTGTTGAATATATACGCAACCCCGGACCGTGGAAGCAATTTAAATACTCTTACGTCTCTTGGAGGTAATGGCAGAATGTAGAAGCTTTCTAGTGTCAGCACTGAGGTACTCGTGGATATATACATTGTGATCGGACTCAAAGCATGCATTCCTAAGACTTACAGCTTTCTTTACTCGTCTCCGGTAGTCACCGAAGGCTTTGAGAACCCGATTGCGATCGTGCGGGGTGTAGAACTTAACAATGATCACGGGATTAGAATTTGAATTATTTGTTCTCGGTTTTATACGGAAAATATCCTTGAGTTGTGGTGGTAAGAACTCGATAGAGTGACAGATAAGATTAAAGGTGCTCTAAATGTTTTCGTCGGTCATGAAAGGCACTCAAAAGATAATTGCATCTGAAGAGAAATTGCTGTTGAAGTTGTTGTTGGTATTTGATGTGGAGGAGCATCGCCTCAGGTCATCCGTAAGCACATCACAACGCGTGGACAGAAGTTTGATTTGGTTTTCAAGAGAGCTTAACTTCAGTTCGTAGTCTTTAATTAAGTTTTTAAAGGTTGCAACTTCGCTCTTTAATTCGTTGCTCAATTTGATCTCGACGTTAGCAATTTCACTCGAGAGACGCGTACAGAGACTGTCGGAGTGTTGCCGAAGATGATCTTCTAGCTGCTCTACTTCAATTTTCAACTTGGCACTCATACGCTCTTCCAATGCGTTTAGTGCGGCACTAAAAGAAGTCAAGCTGCTACTCTCTGACTTGGGTGTGCTTTCGTTTTTAGAACGAAGGCCTTGTTGGCGTAATTGTTCACGCGTTAGTCTTGGAGCCGGTGTCATTTAGTGCGGTTGTAGCGCAGGCAGCAAACCCAGGGGAGCAGCAATCACTTAAGCGACAGTTCATGCAGCTGTGCTTTATTGTCTGTTTTTTTATTTTTGTTGTTGCGTTTCTAGCCACTGACAGTGCCGTTTGATGTGTGGGTACGAATTGCACTCGCACGGCTCGTGTTATTCTTCGTCGGTCGACTTTATTTTTTTTCAACTTATGAACAATAAATCAAAACATAAGCACAGATCGAATTAATAAAGCATTTCAATAAGAACTGCAACATCTTTTTAGTTTTGCGAATTTTGACAATGTTAAATGGACCAACCCATTGGCGTCGGAAGAGGGGGGTCAAGGAGGGCAGTTGCCCCCCACTTTTTTAGCTAGATAAACAATTTAAAAGGAAAACTTCAAAAGTTATTAAAAATATCAGTTTTTTTTACAACGATAATATTTTTGTAGTATATATTTTCCTCTTCTTTCTCTCTTCTTCATAAGCATGCTTGCGGATAACCATTTTCTTTCTCTGTGTTTGCAAAAAGATAGAACAAAATCTAGAGTTTCTATTGCAAGCCCACCACTTCAGTTTAAAAGCACCCTTAAGTATGTAGCTTAATGCTTGTTAATTTTGCAACTCTGGTAAGAAAAAATTTGACATGTTCTTAGGGGCTTTCCATATAGGGCTGTTCACATTTCAAACCGCCATCAAATCGATCATCAAATGATTTGAAAATTGATTTGACCAACAGAATTTGTATGGATTTGATGGCGATTTGACGAGTATGAACACTTATCAAATCGTTGGTCAAATCGTTTGATGAAAATCAAAATTTTTTGATTTTTCTGCTGATTTGCCGAACGATTTGACGAGTGTTCACACTGGTATAGTACTGGTGTAGTACGATTTTGTCAGTTCAAAAAAGTTTTCAACCTGTGCACATCGCGGCAAAAGAAGGAGCGGAAGAAAATAATATCAAAATAATAATAAATAATTGTTAAAAACAATTTATAAAATAATTTCTTCTTCTTCCAATACGATTTTAATAACAAAAGGTATTAAAAATTTTCCGTCATCGCGATGTGCTTACTTCGGTGTTCAAAAAAAACCAAAAATTTCGACTTTCGTTTTAGCTTACGCATGGTACTACATGTTGTACAATCTGCCATGTTGGTCCAATGATTTGGACCATGCGAAAGCCCCTACTGCAAACATCAAATCCGGTTCCTTCAGTGTAGTTACCATTATATGATCGGCTACGAAAAGATTATTTCGAAATTTTTGATCTTCTCTCAAATGAGATAACGGCTAGATTCGATCAAACAGGTTGATATTTGACTTTTTTTTTATTCATACCAGCTTCACTCAACAGATTCACTTTGATTTAACATACGGTGAGTCGGTTGAGTGAAGTTAGTGTAAGCTGGCACTTTGTATATCTTATTGTACATTTAAGCAGATCTTGACACTCTGGAATCGTTGGAAAATATTGTAATCGAAGCCTTCAACGGAAAAGTGCCTTCTGAACAAAATCTAAAAACAAAAATAGATCTTTATGCAGATGAAATTGTTGAAGGAATTGCCTGGCCAAACACCTTGAAATTGTAGTGGCATTGTATCCCAATTTGCGAAAAATTCGGATACTGTAAAAAAACTATTAAATTAAGTTGAAAAACTTATTGCTTTGCTTTTGACTGTGCCTGCATCAGCAGCTTCATCTGAGCGTTCTTTTAGTGCACTAAGACGACTTAAGACGTATCTTCGAGCAACTATGACTCAGAAACGACTCACTCATGCAGCACTTATACACATTCACAAAGATAAAACCGAAGAATTGAATTCGATGGAGGTGGTGAAAGAGTTTGTTTCTCGCAAGGACAGAAAGAAACATTTTGAAATAATTTAAATTTATATAACTTTTTGTACCTTATTGCATTTAAACCATGTAAAGATATGCCTAGTCTTGCTTTATTTAAAAGCAACCATTATTTCTTGTATTTTCATATTACCATATGAAAGATCCTTGATCTCTAATATTGAAATTGGAATAACTTTTAAAAATAATGAAATTATGTTGACTTTATATGATTTAAATACAAATTCTAAATGTTTGATAGTTTAAATCATACTTGATTTTAAATACAAATTCTAGTTGTTTGACAGTTTAAAATCGTTTATCGAGCTTAAGGTCAAAGTTAGAACAATTAATTGTTCTAACGAATTTTTCTAAAGAAACAACAACAACAACAAAGTTTTTTTCAATATGAAAGGAAAAAAACCACTAGCAATTGATTTTATTGTACAATTTCTGCTCTGCTAAAAGCGTCATCAGAAATCTTTGTGATTGCCCGTGCAAGCGCGTTGACGCACTGCACCATCGGGGCGATGAGATTTTGAAGCTTCAATTTCTCATTTTTTCTCCTTAATTTCATAATGCCACCTTCGCTGTTGTATTTCTGTTTTACTTTATATATAAAGTCAACATAATAAATATAGAGGTCATTTAGGAAAAAAAACTTTAATCAAATGGTGGAGCTCGACCAAACGGAAACAGCTGAAAAACAAAATCAGCAAAAATTCTAAAAACAACTTCAGTAAACATGCTTTGTTAGTGCAGAATTCCAGCAGGCTGTTGGACTACATATATACATAAGCATAGAAACTAAAGTAAAACAGAAATACAACAGCGAAGGTGGCATTATGAAATTAAGGAGAAAAAATGAGAAATTGAAGCTTCAAAATCTCATCGCCCCGATGGTGCAGTGCGTCAACGCGCTTGCACGGGCAATCACAAAGATTTCTGATGACGCTTTTAGCAGAGCAGAAATTGTACAATAAAATCAATTGCTAGTGGTTTTTTTCCTTTCATATTGAAAAAAACTTTGTTGTTGTTGTTGTTTCTTTAGAAAAATTCGTTAGAACAATTAATTGTTCTAACTTTGACCTTAAGCTCGATAAACGATTTTAAACTGTCAAACAACTAGAATTTGTATTTAAAATCAAGTATGATTTAAACTATCAAACATTTAGAATTTGTATTTAAATCATATAAAGTCAACATAATAAATATAGAGGTCATTTAGGAAAAAAAACTTTAATCAAATGGTAGAGCTCGACCAAACGGAAACAGCTGAAAAACAAAATCAGCAAAAATTCTAAAAACAACTTCAGTAAACATGCTTTGTTAGTGCAGAATTCCAGCAGGCTGTTGGACTACATATATACATAAGCATAGAAACTAAAGTAAAACAGAAATACAACAGCGAAGGTGGCATTATGAAATTAAGGAGAAAAAATGAGAAATTGAAGCTTCAAAATCTCATCGCCCCGATGGTGCAGTGCGTCAACGCGCTTGCACGGGCAATCACAAAGATTTCTGATGACGCTTTTAGCAGAGCAGAAATTGTACAATAAAATCAATTGCTAGTGGTTTTTTTCCTTTCATATTGAAAAAAACTTTGTTGTTGTTGTTGTTTCTTTAGAAAAATTCGTTAGAACAATTAATTGTTCTAACTTTGACCTTAAGCTCGATAAACGATTTTAAACTGTCAAACAACTAGAATTTGTATTTAAAATCAAGTATGATTTAAACTATCAAACATTTAGAATTTGTATTTAAATCATATAAAGTCAACATAATAAATATAGAGGTCATTTAGGAAAAAAAACTTTAATAATGAAATTTTAATATTTTTTATATATTTTTAAATTTTTTTTTTAAACTAAAATAAAAAATTTGTTTATTCACATTCATGTTTCTTTGAATAAATTTTGGTGAACTTTTTTGCACCACCACTTGTACTGCCCCCCCAGATGAAATTAGCTTCCGACGCGCTTGGACCAACCCGATAGAAATTAATGTTTTGGATTAATCAGCGTTGCTTCAATGGAACAAAGTTTTACATAAACGACCCGGTAATATGTGGGTTTTTATATATTTTTTTTTTATATTATATTTTTTTTATTTTTAGTTGATCATTATCACATGAGAAGTTTTAGCTAAACAAAAAAACTGGAGCATTTTCTAGTATCAGTTAACACAATATATTTTATAAAGAATACCATTTTATCTAAGTAATCTCAAAAGTTTCGCTTTTTAGCATTTAAAAATTCATCGAGCGGAAAAACACGTCTGCACTTGGTGATGCCTCAAACAAATTCTTTCTTTTTTTACTTTTTTTTATTCCTTACGAGTTATAATTAATCGACTGAACTTATTAATTTTAGGTAACGTGCAACTACAATATCAGCAATATCGACGCGCCCTGCTCGAGGAGCGAGCTGCTAAAATGTCGCCAACTTGGCCGGAGTACCCACCATTTGGGGAGGTTGGTCGCCCCATAAATGGGATCCGCGTTTATCACAACGACCCACCAGGTAACTTGTTTTTTTCACCTAGTTGATTTAACTTTTATAACAATTTTTTTTTAAATCGCCCTTCGGCCATCGGGCTTTGGCAGAGCTTTTCGAGTCTGCCTCCGAAATGAGTGACGACGGCTACTGTTCAGAAGTGAAAGACCCATTCTCGACGGAGTCTCGCCTCTTCTTCCTCGAAAGGCATCGGGCCGCTGATCTTGCCGCCATCGAGGAACAACAACAACGGATGAACCACAGCACAACACTGTGGGAGAGGGACCCAATTGTCTACCTTAACGAGTACTACTCTCGTCTTGTCGACTGTTGTTAGGATGATTTAGCCGGATTCCGACTACAACGCCTCCTCTCCTCCTATAGGTCAGTTAGAAGTTTTGACCTACTGGTGCAGTGCTGTGCTGAGGTTTTACGACTCGATCGTGAGGAAGCACAGAAGCCCCCGACTTTCCTCTCCTCTCCTCGCTACAATTTTTGGGACAGCAACATGTGGATAATGAAATGAATTAAATATATAAAAATAATTAAAAAATAAAATAACATAAAATAAAATTTTAATTTTTATCACATTTTATTATTTAGTGAGTTATTCATACACATTTCGCTTAACTTTTCTATGTATACTTGACCTTGCAGTATTCCTCTTGGAATTTGGCATGGTATTCTTGGAAGCTCCTGTGTGTTTCTGTGTGTCGACCGTGCCCTTCCTTGCGCGTGCTCCACTATATGTGGTGGAACTTTTGGTGCTGGTCAGTCTGCTTCCCTCATGACCTCACCTGCTGCATTTCTCTGCATGAGATTACCTTTGATGTTCTTCTTTATATACACCACTAATCCTATCAATATCGCCAATATCGCCTTAGTTAATGCGCCACAGCTGATTCCCATCTTTTCCATGAATATTTGCTTTGCGTATGTTTTGTCGTTTATTCTCTGCTGGGCTTCTTCGTTTTTAATACATTAAAACTTTTCTCTCCTTCTGATAATAACGCCCTCATATTCTTGTGATTAGTAACTTTAATAGGCAGCACTGCCACTGCCTTACCGTGTTCATTTTTAGTCCAGATCTGACTCCATTCTCTCTTCAATAATTCTATGTACTCGCCGTGATCAACCTGGCTGAAACCAATCTCCATTTTACTTGTCTGCGTTTTCTCATATGTTATGATCGTGCCCATATTTTGTATCGAACAGTCTTGCTTAACTGTTAATATTTCCAGATTCTTTAATGTTAGTACGCTTGTTCCACTTTTACACATGACATCAAATATCACCGGTTTTCTAAACCTGAAAAACCATACATTTGATTTCCCCGTCTTCACTAGCATACCTGCGGTAGCTGGAACCGCGACAAGGTAACATGCGTTCGTCTTGTCCGCTCTGTGTTGAAGCAATCTTATCTCACACAACGAATTGCTGCTAGTAAATATTCTACCTTGATTCTTGCATAGCAGGTATTCCGTTTTATCCGTATCCCCTAAATTGAAACACCTGCCTCTCTCCTCATTTGTCAACCCGATGAACAAGAACTTATCCTCTGATTCCGCCACGTAGTCAAAATTCGGCTTACGGAGTAAATCCCATTCCTCGGTTGCTATTATTGTGATCGGATATGGCTTATAAATTATAAATTTCTCCGCCTCCGGAATTGGGACTTTAATTACGATCAATACACTCCCTTCTGTGGGAAATACCTTGAGTTTTGCAGTTTTATGAATATCGAATGAGTTTAAAATAAAACTACCCCCGTTTCCGGCTACTCTCGATGTAGTCATTAGTGTCTGTATGTCGGCCGCTGTTACTTAAAGTGGATTCAAGTTTCCCTTACTCAAATCTTTTATTTCTAAAGTTTTGAGAACGTATTCTAACCTGACTATCTGCTTGCTCCATTCATCTTGTATTTCCTTTTGGCTCGATATTGTTCTGTTTAGGCTGCAACCCTAAGGGTTAATGAATTTTATTTTACTGTCTTATCGACACGTTCTTGTATCGATTCTCGATACAAGAACGGGTCGTTCGATCGGCTTCTCCGACGAATGCCTTTGGCGGTTGCAATTATTCACTAATTGGCTTGCCGAACAACCGAAACGACTAAAAATTAAAACCAACCTTTTTTTCTGCAATATCCACATATTGGAATTCCGCGGTACTACTCATCCTTTATCATTCACCTATTGAAGATAATTGAAGCATATAAATAAAAATTGTGAAATCTAATTTTACTTACACTAGCTGTGTTGTTTTTTCTTTCGGTTTTCTTCCTCGCATTGCCATACAAACTTCGAGCACCAATTGCACGAAGATTGTATGCAAATTAGCAACTGACGTATCTCGCCATTGCAGCCGAGTATCCAGCACTCCACTGTAAGAGAATACTCTCGGGAACAAACCAGCACGGATTTGTTTAGTTCTGTTTAGCTCTATCTGTAACTCTTCTACTTCCGTCATTAGTGTGTCCATTGGCTTCGACCATTTCTTATAACTATTAGCCAACACAGTAATTTGGTGATCCATCATCTCGTATGTCTCCGTTTGTCGTTGGTCCATGCTGTTCAGGTGCTCCATTACTTTATATGAATGTTTCCTATCCATCACCCCGAATGCCCAATTAAACGCCTCTCCAACGAATTCCAACGATCTAATTAGTTTTAGTACATGTCCCAAATATATTTATTTTTCCTATATTCCCTTTATTCTAAACAATATATAATGATATATTTTTCCTACATCTACTTAATAATAACCAAATATATTTAAACTATCTAATAAATAAAAAATAAACTGGCCATTTTAGCCCTTGGAAGGACATTGACCTAGCTTCTATTGATCAATTGTGTTGCGCGTGTTATTAAATGTTTGATCACAAATGACCGAGAACTGGACCTACGTGTTTTATGCCGACTCCGAATGGCTTATGTTCTCAAGAAGCTTTACATGGCAATTTTTACTCTCTGAGGTTTGCCATTGTCTGCAGAGAGGTGGCGACCGAACAGAAGAATTAATTCAATTGAAAAAACTTTCTGTCTGAGCTGGAATTGAACCCGGGCCACCGCGGTTCTTTAGCTTAGGGGCCACGCACTCTACCCACTAGGCTACGGCCGCCACGAAACTTATCTACGGCCGCCATTTAAACTGTCTCTTTACTTTATTATTCACTTAATTACGTTCTTTTTCTATTTTTATCTATTTTATTATTAAAAGGAGACTCATGAAATTTGATCCAGAATAAGCTGAACCGATTTTGATAATTTTTTTTATTCGATTCCTATGATACAATAATATAAATTGTTATAGTTTACCAAGGTTTTCGAAAAATTTATTCTTTAATTATTACAAAATCATGCATTTTATTTGGTGCCTTCATTCAACCAGCAGCACAATGTAACAGCAAACAAAGCTTTTCTCTCTTTATCGCGACAGCTTCTATCAATATAACATGGCAGCTGTGTTGTGTAGTTAAACTGGATTCACTGATAACAACCTTAAGCATGTTTTTGTGTGGTTTAAAATAATGTTAATCAAGTTGAGAGCGTGCAGAAATTTTTCTCTCTGAGCGAAAACTTCATATAAAAAAAACTTGCAATCCCGCTTTACTCTCAGGGAGATCCTTGCTTTCATACAGTGTTGATTAATTTTCTTTGCAAATGCTTTGAGGGGAGTTGCCAGAATTTAGTTATAAGCATTATGTTTTGAAGCCTTGCCAGCCAGCTTTTCCCCACTTGAGATTGTGTTAGTCTATCTATACGAATATATAAAAGCGTTGTGACACTGCACGGATGTTTGACAATTACGCAAGAACCACTGAACCGATTAACACGATATAGGTATCAAACGATTTGCTATTTAAACTTAATCGTAATATGCTATGTTAGATTTGCCACGTCTACTTTTCATGCCCACTTTTTTACTAAAAATGGGCATGACCCACTTTAGTTGAGTCCACTTTTCGGGGGATAAGCTTGGAGTAAAGCAAAGCGCACTAGGTTTAAGCTCAATTGGGCTGAAATTCTGGTATTCTATTTGTTTCGAGTATGAGATAGTTTCAGTGAAAAAATTTTGCAACACCCCCATTACTGCCCAGAATTAAACAAAAATGTTATATGAATTAAATTGCGAGCTTTAGTTCAAGTAAGTTTTTAAGAAGGCAACAACAACAACAACAGCAACCCTGTATAGAGTAAAGAAGCAACTAGAACAGATGGCAACCTTGGTAGAGTTGATGGCGGTGATCTATAAATAGCCTACTGCTTTAAAATGCCATACGATTAGCAGCCATACAATTCAAAAGAATGAATTCCTAAATCTGCAAAGTGATATACTAATTTAAACTGACTACTGAATAGGAAAATGTAGCGATTTCCGAAACAGACTGTCTAGTCAGCTAAGTGATTGACTCTATACAGAGTTGTTATTTTTGTTGTAGCCTTCTTAAAAACTTACTTGATCTAAAGCTCGCAATTTAATTCATGTAATAATTTAATACATCATAAAACTCATTAACAAAAAATTTTATATTTCCGTATTGGACTTAAATTTGATAATTTACTTCATACGGTTACTTTCGGCAACTGCACTAAAAATTTCGAACATATAAATTTTTTCCGAACAGTTTGAAAATTCGTATAAAACAGTAAGTTGGTCTGCGGAAGGACAACGTCTGCCGTGCAATACTATACATCAATAAGAATGCTGTATATATCAGAAAATTCTGATCGTCATGCATTGATGTTTCAAAATTCACAAAACGATTCTAAAAAACTAATTGAATTGAGTCTACTATAATTTTAAAGTCTACTATAATTTTAATCTATAATTTTAACGTCTACTATAATTTTAACGTAAACTATGAATATATAGGAAATAGATTAAAACATAGATTTATGTATACTACTTTGGAATAGTGCAGTGAATATATATAATATATAACTAAAATTCAAACTTAAACTATCAACGTTCATTTTAAATTAAACTTACGTTCATCAACACTAAAAATTAACGTTATTAAAAGTTACTCATTTAAGCTTAAACAACAATTGTAATTAAAAATTAATGTTACAAAAATATTGCTATACTACTTACGCTAGTTAATAAACGACACTAAATTTAACGTTTACCAATACTGAAAAATTAACGTTACAACAAACCACTCAATTCTAATTTAAAGCAACTAATACAAATTAAAAACCGATGTTAGTTAAGTACTAAAAAGATTGCTACACTACTTGCACTAATTAATTTATTATATGCCTCTACTTAGACTAATTATAATCCTAATATTTTAATAGATTTAAGGATGATATAAAAGAGGGAAAAGAGAATTTAATTAGCTGCCTTATTAATTAAAAGCCTCTGGCGCTATTAAGTGCCGGCTTTGTTTTATTTTTCTGCCAGTGGCGTTTTTTAGCGCCGGCAACCAAAATTAGGCAGGGCCTGTTTAACGTTTACAAGGACCAACACTACATGGCGATCCTGCCCAGCTCGGAATTTATGCTGGAAGAACAAGATAACATACTGGAAGAACACGCACAAAATTTCATCAATAGCTACAGGACGTGGCTAAACTACATAGAGTAGGAAAAAATAAAGGAAACAAATGACGGAAGAGTACATCCCAAGTGGACCAACCACCACAAACAAGGCACCCGTCTACATACCGTGCAAAATAACAAGCACGCACAAAATTTCAATAGAGGAGTACCGCAGTCGGCAGACAGCAAAACAGCAACCACAAGCTGTAACGATCGAGGACTACAACAGACGACAACAAAAAAGGAAAGAAGCACAGCTTACCGCGATTCCAGAAACAGAAAAGCCGAAACCGACGTGCCGGAAGAATTGTGCGCTCACGCAGACAAAAAGCCAGTGAAAGACGTCGCGTTCATGCCAATCCTCCACAACAGCAGCAACATCAACAGCAACAGCCAAAACGCCACCATCGTTCCGGACAGCTAGTGCGCTTGCGGCAAGAGCTTGGCACCATTAAGCGCATGATACATGCCGGCCCACCACCACCGTTCGAGGAATCATCACACTTGTGGGCAAGAGTAGATGCCATCGAGTCCGCGATATCGAGCCGCACAAATAAAAAAATCTTTAATTTCATTATTCGCTTTTTTTACTTTATTTATATGCTTTTATAAACCTTGAATATTTTTTTTTCAATTAAAATGAACTAATTCAAGCATATTTTTTTTATAAACACTTTTTTAATTTTATCACACATTTTAGTTCTGCTCCATTTGTTTTAAGGTTCTTTGTTTTTTTTCCAATTTTCGTTTAGCTTTTGGTAATTTTTTTGCAAACTGACATTTTCCTTTGTGCTTTGTACGTAATTGTAATAGATTGCAGACAAATACCAAAAGCAGGGAAGTGTTCAGAACAAAGTAAACAGGGTTACCAACTCACTACTTTTAATACTACTTTTTTCTATAGACACTACTTTTCTTTTCACTGAAAATTTTAACATTAAAAATGGAAATTTTAAATGGAAAGCATTAATGAATACTTACAAGAATTAGAAAAATTGAAATTAAATCTAAAAAAAAGAAAAAATAGATCATATAGCGAGCAATATATAAAAAATAAATTACACAGATTTGAATTCATTAAAAACGCTATAGAAACATTTAAAAATTCATCAGAATTTAATGCTATTAAATTACAAATTGAATTAACTCTTGAGGAAATTTTTAAAATACTTGGTAATTTGAATATAAAATCAAATGCAAAAAAATTTTCTGAAGAATTAGAAATTGATTTAGATTTAACAAACGTTTGGGAAGAAGAAAACTCTCCAAAAATGGCTAGTTTTGATATTAATACTGTAGACAAAAATCTACAAATATTTAAAGGTAATTTTAATAATTTAGAAGATTTTGTCGTTCAAACACAACTTTTACACGACTTTACAAAAAATGAAGATCGTGATATATTCATAAAATATGTATATAATTTTAAACTTTCAGCACAAGTTCGTAGTATTTTAGGACGTGCAAATAAACCAAACACTTTTGCCGAACTAAAAACATTGCTACAAAACGCGTATCCGAACCCAAAAACCATTCAGATAGTTTTAACGGAGTTAGGTACAACTAAACAAAACAATTTAAACATAGCAGAGTACAGGGAAAAAATATGTGAACTTTGCGACCAGCTTAACAACTTTGAAATAAAATCACTTACAAATCAAACACAGGAAGCAAAAGAAGCTATATATAAAATAAGCGAAAGCATGGCTTTAAATGTTTTTACGAAAGCCGTAAATATAGAGTACCAACATATTCTATTGGCTAATGCGCTAAAAACATTTCAAGAAGCAATAGACACATGCATGACAGCTGAAAATAGCTTAAATTTAAATAAAACAAACATATTTAATTTACACAATAGAACAAACAGAAATATCAACACAGATTTTAGACAAAACAATTCTTTTAGACAAAACTACAGGTCTAACAACATTAATCAAGGACAGCGAGACAATAATTTTTCTAGACAGAACAACAGATACGAAAACAGAAATTACAGAAACAACAATTACAATAATGATTTTAACAACTATAACCGAAACAATATCATCCAAAGAGAAAGAAATTACAATACAAACAATAACGATTCCTACAGACCTAAGAATTTGAATAATTTCAGCCAAAACAACACAAACAGATACCAAAACAATAACGAATACAGACGGAACAATAATAGACAGGGAAACTACAATGGCCTGATGGCAGAAACTGCTATCCGAAGAGGCCAAAACTAATATACAAAATTTCAGAAAATTTAAAAAACTGCATTAAATTAAAATGTACAGAAAGTAATAACATTTTAAGCTTTTTGATTGATACAGGCGCAGATGTTTCAATTTGCAAGATAGATAACACAAAAGAAATTAATACAGAAAACATTTCAAAACTAACCGGTATAACTACGGAATTCATAGAGTGCTTAGGTACGACTAATCTTAACTTAGTCATAGAGGAAGAAGAAATAAATCATACCTTTCATATTGTAGATAATAACTTTCCTATTATCACAGACGGAATAATTGGACGAGACATACTGGAAAAATTTATGACAAAAATAAACTTTAAAACATACACAATAACATTCATTATAAACAGCAAAGAGTTTATTGTTCCAATTATCTCGAAAAATGCAGGAAAAAACATAATTTTACCAGCAAGGACTGAAACCATTATACCTATAGACTTAAAAAGAACAGAAGACAGCATAGTTCTGAATGAAGAAATAAAGGAAGGAATTTTTTTAGGAAATTGCTTAATACCAGAGAAAAGTATAGCACATTTTAAAATCTTAAACACAACAGATGAGATAGTAACTTTAGAAGATTTCAGCTGTCAAATCAAACCATTAAAAGATTATGATATATTAAATATAAATAGAAAACATATTAAAAATGATCCAAGTAGATTACATAAATTATTAGAAATTTTGGACATCGGACACAACGACCCACAAGCTAAACAATCACTCGTTGACATAATTACAAACTTTCAAGACATTTTTCATCTCAAAGGAGGAAACTTAGTGCAAATAACTTTTATACACAACATATTCAAGCGACAGACTCAACACCAGTTTACATAAAAAACTACAGACTGCCACAGACCTAAATGACAGAAATAAATGAACAGGGTAGACCAACTCTTAGAAGATAATATTAATGAACATTCTGTTAGTTCGTACAACTCGCCACTGCTTGTTGTTTCAAAAAAATCAACAAATGATGAAAAGAAATGGCGAATGGTGGTAGACTATAGAAAACTAAATGAAAAAAATATTTAACGATAAATTTCCACTGACAAAAATCGAAGATGTGCTTGATAAACTGGGCAGAGCCAAATACTTTTCGACGCTTGACATGACTAGCTCTTTTCACCAAATCAACTTACATGAGGACTCTCGCCCACTAACAGCCTTCTCGACAGGAACTGGACATTTTCAATTCAAAAGACTACCTTTTGGATTAAAAATATCCTCTAACAGCTTTCAACGAATGCTAACAATAGCGCTGAGTGGACTGGATGCAGAAGCATTCCTATACGTGGACGACGTTATAGTATTTGGATGTAGTTTGAAAAACCACAACGAAAATTTATCCAAAGTATTTCAAAGACTCCAAAAATATAATTTGAAACTAAACGCGGACAAATGTTGCTTTCTGAAACCAGAGGTAATATACCTTGGCCATTTAATAACTGCCAATGGGATTAAAACGGACCCCGCAAAGAATGATGTCATCAAAATATACCCAGTACCTACTAACGCAGATGAAGTTAGGAGATTTGTAGCCTTCTGGAATTATTATCGCAGATTTATACCAAACTTTGCTGACATAGCAAAATGTTTAAATAATCTTTTAAAGAAAAATACAAAATTTGTTTGGGATGAAAACTGCGAAACATCCTTTCAAGAATTAAAAACTAAATTATTAAATCCACCGATACTTAAATTTCCAGATTTCAACAAACCTTTTATATAAACCACTGACGCATCAAACTATGCTCTTGGTGCAGTCCTTTCGCAAGGAGAAATAGGTTCAGATTTACCGCATACGCAAGTAAATCGTTAAACAAACATGACTTAAACAAACCAATAATAGAAAAAGAACTATTGGCTATACATTGGGCTATAAATTTTTTTAGACCTTACCTAAACGGACGAAAATTTTTGACACTAACTGACCACCGACCTTTAATATCACTGTTTTCCCACAAAAACCCATCGTCGAAGATGGCACGCATCAGACTTGACCTTTGCGACTACGACTTTGAAATCATCTACAAGAAAGGCAAGATGAATACAAATGCAGACGCGTTATCAAGGATTATTGTTAATAGCCAAACTTTACAAGCTATGATTCCAACAGGGAATGAAAATGAAACTCTAGCAATTACAAGAAATAAGAAAAAGAACTTAAATGAACAAAACAATAACAACAACAAAACAAAAGAAGATACTTCCAACGATAAGCCTGATAAACTTTTCGTTTGGGAATGTACATCTCTATCCGACATAACCAATATGAAAAAACTTAAATTTATTACACACAAAAATTATAAAGGTACCAAAATAGAAGTTTATGATAAAGAAGTAATTACAAGATGCAGTGATAATACACAGCTGACCCTGGAAAAACTGTCATCAAGAATGTATAACTTATATATAAAAGCTCTAGCATTAAATAAAAATGATAACATATTTAAAACCATGGCCATGGATAAATTAAAAAATAATGGATAAATTCAAAAATACTTATAACAATTTAAAAAGAAATAAAGAAAATTTAAAAATTTTACTATATAATGAACCAAAAAAAAAAATTCTAGACAGAGAAACACAAAACAAACTTATCTATGAATACCACAACTCGACACACGGAGGACACTTAGGGATAAGAAAAACAGTTTTGAAACTCAAACAAAAATACAACTGGAAAACATGAACAAAATGACTAAACAACACCTACTAAATTGCGAACAATGTAAAATTAACAAACAAACTAAACATACGAAAGAAAAACTTACAATCACCGACACACCAGAGAGCAGTTTCGAAGTAGTATCCATAGATACGGTAGGACCACATGCCCTATGGAAACTAAAGACGCTGAAACGGTAGCTCGAACACTAGTAGACAACTTTATACTTATTTACGGACATTTTAAGACTTTAAAATCTGACAAGGGTACAGAATTTACAAACCAACTTATGTCAGAAATTTGTAAATTATTAGTCATACGGCAAATTTTCAGTACTCCTTATCACCACGAATCTTTGGGTTCAATAGAAAGGAACCATAGAGTTCTCAATGAATTTTTGTTAAATTTTTGTAAAAATGATGAATGGGATCACTGGATACCTTACTTTACATTTGCCTATAATACAACACCTCATGTTGACGTAAAGTATTCGCCTTATGAGCTTATTTTTGGAAAGTTGCCTTACTTGCCAAACGATGAAATTTTAAAAGAAACATAATTTTACAACACTGAAGATTACGTACAAGAATTAAAACAACGGTTAGAGTTTTCATGTCAAAAAGCAAGAAATTTAATAAACACAGTAAAAGCGAAAAGTTGAGAACAATACTATAATTAAAGAGTTAAATCTAAACGTGGGAGATTTAGTTATAGTTAAAACAATGAATAGAAGAAAATATCAAGCACCATATCATGGTCCTTATCGAATTTTAAAAAGAAATGGAGCAAATTCAATAATAGACATAAATGGAAAAAGTAAAGAATATCATAATAATATGCTTAAGAAATGGGTATAAAAGAAATGCTTGAATTTTGTATTATATAAAATTTAATTTGTATATATTTTTTCTATACATTTTAATATATTCCTTATTAATACACTTTATGAATCTATTAATTTAATTTTAGTAAACAAAACTTTTATTTTATAAGAATTGTATTTACTATATATATAAAAAAAAAATTATTTTATGTACACAAAAATAATTTTTTATTCCTTAAGGTTAGGGGTGTAGTGAATATATATAAAATATAACTAAAATTCAAACTTAAACTATCAACGTTCATTTTAAATTAAACTTACGTTCATCAACACTAAAAATTAACGTTATTAAAAGCTACTCATTTATGCTAAAACAACAATTGTAATTAAAAATTAATGTTACAAAAATATTGCTATACTACTTACGCTAGTTAATTAACGACACTAAATTTAACGTTTACCAACACTGAAAAATTAACGTTACAACAAACCACTCAATTCTAATTTAAAGCAACTAATACAAATTAAAAACTAATGTTAGTTAAGTACTAAAAAGATTGCTACACTACTTACACTAATTAATTTATTATATGCCTCTACTAAGACTAATTATAATCCTAATATGTTGATAGATTTAAGGATAATATAAAAGAGGGAACTGCTTCCCAAAATAAACAGTCTCATATGAAGATTCAAAGCTGAATTTAATTAGCTGCCTTATTAATTAAAAGCCTCTGGCGCTCTTAAGTGCTGGCTTTGTTTTATTTTTCTGCCAGTGGCGTTTTTAAGCGCCGGCAACCAAAATTAGGCAGGGCCTATTTAATGTTTAAAAGGACCAACACTACAAGAGTTTGAAATATTTGAAATATTTTTCACAGAACTATTTTGTGAGCTATATATGAAAATGTTTTTCACATAAATTAGTTGTTAAGCTGTAGAGATTTTTGCTGTCCTCTTGGTGCGAATGAGGGTGCACTCATCCAATAATTTTCATGACCATACTTCTGACATGTTTCACAATACGGAGAATTTTTTCTCGAAAGACACTCATCTTAATCATCTTAGTTAATGCAGTGTTGTTGTTTTTGCATGCTTACTGTGTTTTAGTTTCTTCTTTGTGCAGTGATTTGTTTATCTTCAGCTCAGTGAGTGTTGTTTTTGTTTTTTAGTTTCTACTAAACTGTGCACAAACTACCTGAATATAATAACCCTAAAAGCACATTTTGCATCTGCTCATTTTTTAAAAATTAAACATGGATTATTTTTCTGCAGAAAATATCGTTGCTTGTTCTTTAGACGAACTTTGCAAAAGCCAAAACATTCTGAACCCCATGTTCAGCTGTTCTGGTCCATGTGAGCAAATGTTTCATGCATCTTGTGCCGGTATTTCCAAGTCATGCCTTGACGACTTAAAATCTCTGCGATCAGGTCTTCGCTGGTACTGTGCTTCGTGTAGGGCACTTTCCCCAGATGAACTTTATTCAAAAATTAAGCTTTTTGGGGAAAGTCTTAACTCGTTAAACAACAATTTTCGAGAAATTGTAACATTTTTTAGTGAAGTTAGGGCCGCACCCAGTACTAGCGTCTATGATGAAAATTCCATTTCGGAAAATATCCCGCTTGCTTTGTCACAGACTGTTTCTTCCGGGACACAAACAATCCTTTCATCAGAAGACCATATTATCTCAAATAGAAAGAGAAAAAATAAAAAAACCAATAAGAAGCGAAAATCATCTGGATCTACTTCTCAGGCCAAGCAGCCCTCAGCACCGCTTTTGAACAGGAACACTCCAGTTACTTCCTCGTCACCTTCTAACCGTCCTTCTTTGACTAATAGTTCAGTTTTGACTCCTATTGAGCCTAGAAATCTATCAAGCTTAAGGGCAGTGTCGAGGAAAAAAAATTTATTTATTTCACGTCTTCAGCCCGACACAACTGTTGAAAATGTATTGACTTTTATCAAACATAATAAATTGTTGAGTCAAAATGCATTTTGCTCATGCAAAAAAATAGGTAATAAACCTTCCCATGCTTCCTTTATTCTCACAGTTCCTGCTGAAGAGTTTGCAACTGTTCTAAACTCTAATTTGTGGACTGATAATATACTCGTTACAGAGTTTCAGCCTAAGAATAAGCCTAGAGGGACGACTCAAGCCGCTCGTCAATCCCAAAAAAACTGAATAGGTTATCCCTTTACTATCAAAATGTAAGGGGACTACGCTCTAAGACGCGAGACATATTTTTAATGTCTCAGAATTTCTCTGAGGATATTATCGCACTGACTGAAACTTGGTTAAACGGAAGCATTACTGACTTAGAATTGTTTGATAACAGTTTTGAAGTTTATAGAAGAGATAGACATGCTGACAATACTTCTGCTGTCGGTGGAGGTGTCTTATTAGCTGTAAGGAACTCCTTAGTTAGTTCCATTATTGTTATTCCCTGCTCTGCTAACATCGAACTTATATGCGTCAAGGTTGTACATTGCAATTCTAATGTATATCTTATTAATGCATACGTTCCTCCTAAGAGCAGTGTAGAAGTTTATGCAAGCCTTGCGGATTGCATAGAATATGTCATAAGCATAATTGACGTTAATGACGACATTTTATTGTTAGGTGATTTTAATATGCCTGACTTGAAATGGGAATCTTCTGACGATGATACATATTTTTGTGCATCTAATTCGAAGACTCGCCAAGAGCATATATTTGTTGATAATATATGTTCTGACTTACAACAAGTGAGTTGTATTTATAATAGTCGTGAAAGACTTCTTGACCTGGTCTTAACTACAGATAGTAACAATGTGATTGTTGAGAGGGCCCCTCATGTTTTGACTGCTGTTGATGAATACCATCCACCATTGAGAATATGGTACAAATCAGACAGGGAAAATATAGTTAAGTCTAACTCAATAGATAAAGTTTATGAATTCAATTTTAAAAAAGCTGACTTTTTGAAGTTGAATCATTTACTTCAAAGTAAGCTTCATGTTATTTTAGAATATGTTAATAATAACACTCTTGATGATTCAATTAATTTTTTTTATATGGAAATCTTTGCTATGTTTTCTCTGTCCGTGCCATATAGCCTCAAATTTACGAAAAATTGTTCTTACCCCTGGTACACAAAGGAGTTAAAGATTCTTCGCAACAGCAGGAATAGGGCATGGAAAAAATATGTCTGTAGCTTGGACTTGAATGACCTAGAAATCTACAAGCGTTTGTTTCTGGACTTTGAAAATTGCTCAGCTACCTTATATCAAAATTATTTAGACAGTACTAAGCTGAGAATATTGTCTGATCCGAAGAAATTCTGGGGTTTCATAAACACCAAAAAAAAATCTGATGGATTCCCTTCATCATTTAAAACCTCTGACGGATTTACTGACGATCCTGTCGTAATTTGTGGTCTATTTGCCAATCTCTTTAAAGAGTCATTTTGTTCAGACTCTTTTAATCCTGATGAAGAGTACTTTGAATATATGAACTCTACACCCAGGGTTTCGTTGGATTCTATATCCTTTACTTCAGAGGATATTTTAAAGTATATTGGATTGATCGATGAGGATTTTAATGCTGGACCTGACGGAATTCCTGCCGCAGTGTTAACACGATGTGGTTCCGTTCTAAGTCAACCACTGTCCATGTTATTCAATAAATCAATTAGCGAAAGTATTTTTCCACTTTTTTGGAAAAAATCTTTTATAGGTCCTATCTATAAAAAAGGTTGTAAGAACGATATAAACAACTACAGGCCTATCGCGAAACTCTCGTCGATTCCAAAACTTTTTGAGCGCCTCGTGTATGATCGTGTGAAAATTCACTGTGGGGAGGTCATGACAACTCGTCAGCATGGATTTGTTACTGGCAGATCCACTGTGTCTAATCTCCTCGATTTTACAACGTTTTGCTTAAATTCATTTTATTCAGGTAACCAGGTCGACTGTATTTACACTGATTTTAGTAAAGCATTTGATAAACTGCCCCACAACTTAATTCTATTTAAACTTAAGTTAATGGGTTTTCCACAATTTTTTGTAAGCTGGATTCAATCGTATCTGACAGAGCGATCTTATCAAATACGATTTCGAGGCGTATTGTCAGCTGAATTTATTGCTGAATCAGGTGTTCCTCAAGGTAGCCACCTTGGTCCACTTCTGTTTATTTTAGCCATTAATGATGTAACCCACATCATCAAACACTCTCATCTACTTATCTATGCAGATGACATGAAAATATACAGAACAATAGATGCTAAAGACAATTCAGATCTGCTCCAGTCTGATTTGAAATCCTTTGAAATTTGGTGTTCTAAAAACAATATGTTTCTAAATCCAGATAAATGCCAAACTATGACCTTCTCGCGAAAAAGGAATAATTTAATTTTTGAGTACAAGATAAAAGATACTGCATTAAGTCGTGTAGATGCTGTCAAAGATCTGGGTGTATGCATGGATTCTAAGCTATCGTTTAACGTTCATATTGATTATATTTGTAAAAAAGCATCTTCTATGCTCGGGTTTATGAAACGCTGGGCAAAAGAATTTAATAGTATGATCACAACTACAACACTGTATTATGCAATTGTGCGACCTCACTTAGAGTATGCAAGTCAAGTTTGGTCCCCAAGTTACAATGTACATGTTGAACGTATAGAGAGAATCCAAAAACGTTTTGTTCGGTTTGCTCTAAGGGGCTTAAGTGCAACTGACACTTTAAACCTTCCTCCTTATGAGGATCGTTTAAAACTATTAAAAATGCAATCTTTGAACGAGAGAAGGAAGTCTGCAGATATCGTCTATTTACACCAACTCATAACTGGTGTATTCGATTCACCAGAACTCCTAACTCTTATAAATTTTAACACTAACCGTAGAAGCAGTAGAAATGCTAACAATTTAATTTACTTACCTTTTAGTAGAACAAATTATATGGCTACTGCTCCTTTACATCGCATGAGTACTTTTGTTAACAACTGTAGCTTTTTTGATGTTAACTTATCGAAAGGTCAACTCAAAAGTAGATTGAAAACTAATGTATGATTAGATCTATGTAAACGCATGGTTAGTTGTTATGTCTTGTGTTGTCCTTGAGCCCAACCCATATTATGGTGGGTAAATTTTTCTCACTTTGGATTGTTTTGGACCACTCTTATCAGTATCATTAAGGCTATTCACGGTTTGAGCGTACTTTTAACAAATCATATTTATAGCATTTGTTATTGTTCAAACTGTGAGCACCTCGCCATGTGACTGTCGTATAAAAAGATTGTTCAACCTTGTGATGTATGTGATTATGCGGCTGTAGACAGAGCATAAAAATACGAGGTACAAAGAGCACGTCCAAGGGCTGCTTTTATTTACGCGTGCCTGCGTATTTGCATTTGTATGCAAAACAACAACGAAGCAAAATACGTTTTCGTAAATTGGCGAACAAATAGCAGATCCAACAAATGGCAGACCAGCGTATTCGAACTGTGAATGGCCTTATTGAGATGTTTTAATGATATTTGGGCTGGTTCTTAAGATGATCTAATGCGGAGAAAGTGCGAAAAAGCTGTAGTAGCTGAACTCTATTGTTATTGCATGTTAAAAAAAAAAAAAAAAAAAAAAAAAAAAAAAAAAAAAATCTCTTGTGTGTCCTTGTCTATTGCAGAATGAACACTTGATGTTCATTTTATATTGGTCCTGCTTTTCGTCTTCGAACCTATCTTCTGGTGTTACATCTCTTATTCTTAAACCCTGATTTACTCTTCTATTCCATCTGTGTTCTTCGTCACTTTCTTGTATCGTGCAAGTTTGACGCTGTGAATGTCGTCCTGACCCATTCCTGCTTTTGTCCTTCAACATATATTCGAAATCTGAAGCCCTTTTTACCAACTCTGATAGGTCATTCCCTGACAATGATAACACTACTGTCCTTATCTCAGGATCCAATATACCGACTTTAAATGCTGTAACTACGGAGATATTTAATTGTTTGAGGAGTGATTTGTCCTCCCCTATACAGTCCCTCCCTCTAGCTTCTATTGAACCTAGCCTTCGTGCAAACGCAATTATTTTTTCCCCGGGCTCTTGTTTACACCTAGATAATGCAATAATTATTGAATCGTATGTAGTTGCCCTCAGATAATTTGACTTAATCAATATGTGAATATCCTCTACTTTGTCAAATTGTCGGCTCCTACATAATTCGAAAGCGTCCCCGTGCAACCGGAGTTTTATGCACTCTATGAAAATTGGGATATCTACTTTCTTAACTGCTTTCGCAGCCAGGTCACATCCCTGGATAAACCTATATACTTCTGCCGGTGACTCGGTACCCGAAAACAAGGGCACCAAATTATTCACCGTTTTCGCTATGTCGTTTACATTCATAATTGTTCGTTTACCCAGTCCGTTCGTTTACCCAGTCAATCTAATCCTGGTCTATCTTCTGACTTGCTTCCTGCAAATTTACTCTAACACTCCGTGTGATAAATAAAATAAAAACTCAATGAAAATACGAATTCTCCTCCTGCCATGAGGTACATAAAAAAAATACAAATTTAAAGCTTACAAAACACATTTTTATATTTTTTGTTTAATTCCCATTTATTTAAGGTTTTTTTCCACATATAAACCATACATTAGTTGACTTTTGTAATACAAATATTCTTTATTATATAAAAAATTCTTTTTTTTTATTTTGTGTATTTTATAACAAATTTTAAAATTCATGCCGCTTTAGACTTCCTTGAAGCTGACTGGTTATCTTCTCTGTTGATAAATCTTCCACTGTGATTTAGTTCCTTTTCTATTTTCCCATAAAATCTGCTTCCAGGTTTGGTTTGCCAGGATGGTCTTCGAAAATTCTCCTAGTACAGTCCTCATGATTGTCACTTAGTGGATACAAAAAGTTGTTGTTGACAATATGTGTTATCTAAAAAAAATTTTTACCAAAAATTGAATTCCTAAAAAGGGTTCAAACGAAACTTAAACCTTTATATACAAAATAAAAATATTCCTGCCATCCTCTTTCCGAGAGGTGTTAAAAGATGAATCCGCCATCAATAATATATTTCCAGCAGAAAGATAAAAATCCCAAAATAATTTCTTATTATTTAAAACATTAAAAACACACATTTTTTTTAAATGTCCTAACAAAAAATTTTCTTTATTGTTCCTGTAACAATAAAGACCTATCAAACATTCAAATTCAATAAAAAAAAATCTTTCCAAAATATGCTTGTTGTTCCTGTAACAACAAGGTCTCACCGATCACTTTGAATCTTTGCAAAAGAACCAATGTCCTTACTGTTCCTATAACAGCAAGGATCCTAGCAATTACTTTTTTTTATATCCATTTTTTTTTTACACCTGCTGTTCCTGTAACAGAAGGATCTAACAAAAATTGTCCTTCTCTAAAACTTTATGAAATTAAACAAACCAAAATTGTCCTTATTGTTCCTGTAACAATAAGGATCTAACATCCTTGCTGTCCCTGCGGACAGAAGGATCCTACCGGCTGCGCCATTTTGTTGTATCCTCCGCTGAGGATACACGTAGGTCCTACACTCTCCCTAATTTTTGTTATATTAACCACCTCTTTGTTTGGGAGGCATGGTGGTTTATGCCATTCAGTAGGCAGCCGTGAGGTTGCCGCGGTAGATTAAAATTAATGGGGATTTTTAGTGGTTCCCAAACCGAAAGAATACTTACCAAAATTGTCCATTTTTCACCCTGTTCCTTTTTATTTGAATGAAAAGTCTTTGTTTTGTTTTCCTTTAATTGACTTCTTCACTTTTATTTTTAGAGCCACTTTCGTCACTCTATCTTATTTTTTCAACTCTCTACTTTATTTGCAGAGAACCGATATTTATAACAAATCTGATCTCGCTTTCTTCTTCTTCATTTTCTTAACTTAGTTACAATTTTCCATTCTTGGGTGAGATTCTATTTGGCTTAATAACTTAACCTTAAAATATAAACAACCTTAAAGTAAAATTCTTAACCTAGGCAATCTCATTGTTATTATTTTAGATACACAAAATAGTATTCTTATTCTTATAAACAAAACAATTATTCATGCTTATTTGCATGCACATATATTTTTAATACTGCCGCTACTCTTCTAAAACAAACATACATACACTCATACTCGACCGCCCAGCCATGGGAACTTTGGCTCAGATTTCATAATCATGTTGGTTACAACAATAAAATATCAATTAAAATATTTACCTCGCGCTTAATAAGCCAAAGTCCAAAAATGCAACGACTGCATTTTTGTAAAACAGTAGTCAAGTCATGTTAACAGAAGCGCAGCTAAAATAGCAAGCTGGCTTTCTTTATACGCATATTCTTTACTCAACTATTTAGTCGCTTATTAACCATGAGCTTGACTTTTGAATTGCAATGAATGCTGATTACTCACTTTCAATTGAGGCAGATCAGTGTTCATTGCAATCATAACTGTTTTAAGTTAATTATTAACGTTTGTGACTAATTAGTCACAACACCCCCCCCAAGGTAGGTGGGACGAGTGAGAACGAAATCACGCGGGATTTTGGCCACACATTGGCAAAATCATCAGCGATGGCAACCCAGCAAGCGACACAACAACGCAGCACAATTTATTTTATTATTATCTTATTTAATTATTTTTGCTAAAATACTATACGTATAATTATTGATATACATAAATTAATTTAACTGCATTATTTTTGCTTATTTTCTTTGCTAGTAGATTATTTACGCCATCTAGTGGAAGCTAGATAGTTTAGTCTAGGGAAATATCATATTGTGCACCGACGGCAAAAACCACCAGAAGCACGCAACCAGCTGGTCATTAACATCAAAAAGCTAAAAGCATCCGATCAGCTGTTGTGCTAGCCAATCAGAAAGCGGGAAAAGAACTTTAAAGTTAGAACTTGGCACAATTATTGACAAGGTTGTAGCGTAGACTGGCTTTTTTCTCACGAGTGGCGATGGGTAGTTGTCAAAATTAGCTGTTCATGCAATTAATCAAAGAAAAGTGAAAAAATAAGCGACGACTTAAACATAGCTAGTCAACCGCAGCAAACTAAAAACATTTCAATAAACTTCGCGAATAAATTTAATGAATCAAAGAAAAGCTAAAAATAAGCACATAGCTAGTCAACAGTAGCAAACTACAACTTCTTTAGCTGTTTTTGACAACTACCAATCGACAAAAAACTGTCATGGCTACCTTGGCAAATAATTATACCATGAGTTAGAAAAGCTCTACGACTGTCTTATATAAGGCAGAACTAAACTTGAGTTCAGTCAGTTTTGTTCGGGACACAGATGGGGTAAGTCATAGTAGCAGTAGAAGTAGAAGCTAGTCAGCAGACCAGAAGTGCTATTCGTGCTGTTAGGACTGCTCTTTATTTTAGAGAATATAGAGGTTATTCTTTAGAGAGTAAGAGCCAGTCAACCAGAAGTGCCATTCGTGCTATTGGCGCTGGTTCTCTATTGTCGGTAGAGCTATTCCTGTAGAGACCAATAGTCAGCAGACCAGAAGTGCCATTCGTGCTATTGGGACTGCTCTTTATTTAAAAGAATATAGCGGTTATTCTTTCGTGGGTAAGAAAGAGCCAGTCAACCAGAAGTGCCATTCATGCTATTGGCGCTGGTTCTCTCTAGTCGGTAGAGTTATTCCTGTAGAGAGCGATAGTAGACCAGTAGTGGAATTCCCAAAAAATTAACGATACCATATTGTTATGGTTAACTAACGAAGTTTATAGTTTTGCAGTATCTTATGTTGTATTCCCAAAACCACACTTAACGATAATATTGTTGGAACATTTCAATCACAATAAAAGCTACAAACATCGTTAACACAAGTCGAAAAAGTGGCACCACTGTCCATTTGACAGATTAAATCTAAAACTAGGCATTAAAATAAAATATAGTTTATTAATATATAAAATAAAAATATGAGTGCAACGAAGCGATTTAGCTGTACCACGTCCGAGCAGCATAAAATTATGCTGGACTTTTTTCAGCCAACAAAGGCTTGGCAGAAGGCAAGTTTGCCTGTATAAATGGCAGGCTGGAAGCAAACAAAAAATGGGAGGAGCTGGCTTCACTCCTCAACGGAGTTAAAGGAGCTGAAAAAACAGCAATGACAAGTGGTGAGTAACAAATGACCATAACTTCTAATGCTTACACTTAACACTTTTATTCTTAGACTTGGCGTGACTTAAAGAGCCGCACGTCTGTGAAGGCAAGGGAGCGCAGAAAGGAAATGGCAAAGACTGGCGGGAGACCGCTTACACTTTCTGCGCTCACAGAACTATACATGAGAGTCCTAGATATTCTCGGGCATGACTACTGTGCATCTGTCCAGAAAGTTTCCCAGAAGAAGAGGTAGCTCTTTAATTATACTCATAAGTTTGTGATAATACATTATTTTTGAATTTTCAGCATTTGCAAGCAATTTTCGAAAGTAGAGAAACGGATGTTCTCTGCATTATTCCAACGGTGGCGAATCTTGGTGATGAAGGTATTGTAGACAGGGCTCAATCGGAGGAGGTGTAGCCTGTTTAACAGCTGAACGAGGCAGCTGGGTCAGCTATTTCTCGTATACCGCGATCTCGAGTACCTGCGAAAAGAACGCAGATGGATTCTGTGCGGGAGCAGTTTGCCATAACAGCGCAAAAATATGCCGAAGCAATTATGGTGAGTAAAGTATGAGCAGTAAATTGCATGAAGACTTTTTTTGTTAATTTTGTTTTGTTATGTATAGATGCAAGCTGAAATAGCAAAACAACAGGCAGCTACTTTTAAAAAGCTAGCTGATGCAACGATATTTCAAGCAAATGCTTTAGATCGATTAGCATCTGCAATGGAGCGATTGGTGGCTTCTGTAGAGGCGTTATCAAGCAAAATATTCAATGAATAGAAAGTAATAATAAAAAGTAACAAAATAATAATAATATCAACACCCGATCTCAAATAATTTTAAAAATTTAATTTAAAAAGTAAATTTAAGAAGTGAAGTCATATTTTTTATTTTATGGTTTTATAAATGTTACGTTTTTATTTTAAATATGTGTATGCATTTTTTTATATGTATTTATATTAATAAACAATTTCAATTATTTTACTTTTGTTTTGAACTGTAATTTTAAAATTTTTTTTGTGAAATTTCGTGAAATCAAGCTATTTGGAATGCGTTTCGCAACCGATGGAAAAGACCCAACTTCCATTTCTTCAGTTGGTACAGGTGCAGGTATCGGTTGTACATCTCTCGAATGCTCCATAAGTTCCTCTGCACTCAAGGTGTTAACGCTCATGTTGTGAAGAACTGCACAAGCGTTGACAATCTTACCTGCAAACCCAGGTTCATACAAAAGCACTCTTTGCTGTGAAAGACAGCGAAGCCTGCCCTTGAGGACACCAAACATCAGCTCTACGAAATTTCTTGATTTGCAGAGTGCCCTATTGTAGTGAAACTTGGATGATCAGGCTGCTGCGTCAGAGGAGTCATTAGCCATGGTTCCAATGGATAGCCAGAATCACCTGCAATTATAATAATTTTTGATAAAGTTGATTTTGAAGAAGTGTACCCATTAAAAAAGTCTATCGGTCACCACGTTCAAATGCTCTTTGCATAACGTTGCGAATTGCGGAAGAATTCCATATAAAGGAATCATGGCGAGCTCCAGAATATCTGGACTTCACATGCAAAATCTTCAGATTTGAATCGCACATCTAAAAAAAATTGCCAACCAAGGCAATTTACTTATTCTAACAGGTTTTTACAAATTTATTTACTAATTCTAACAGGTATTTATTTTTTATTTTTTTATTTTTTATATATTTTTTTTTCCTTTTCTCCCCCTTCCTTGTTTTGGTGTTCAAAGATGTGCAATTCGAAGTGGGCGTAATCCGCCCACCTAATTGACATTATTTCACGAACACGCCAAAAAGGAAAGGAAAGAGGAGAAGAAAAAAAGAGAATTCAGAGGTTGGGTTGATTAGGCAGAGAAAGAGACTTGTATAGAGAACGCTTTAAAAATTATATATTATATTTTTAACCAAATTCAAAAAGGAGGAGGTTCTCAAGTTGGTTGGTTTTTTTTTAATGTACGTATATCGATAACTCCTAAAGTACTTGCCCTATTGCCGCAATTTTTTGTCAACAGATAATATTGGACAAAACTGAGTTATTGGACAAAAGGACGTGACAATATAAGAAAAATACTGTTTCTCAGTTACTGTTGACACTAGGATACCAAAATTCGTTACAAGAATGAGCAAAATTGTTATCATAATCTCTAAAAAAGAAGAAATAAAAACTTTTTTTTTAAAAAAAAACACCAACTTCAAAACCACTACAAAGTAAAAAATAATTTTAAATTACTTTTCACATTGATTCTAAGTCAAATTTGATAATTTATTTATATATATTATTAAATTGGAAATCTTATTATTATATTTTTCTATTTTGTATTATTATCATAAATATATTAATTTTTCCATGACTATAAAACCTTTAAAGCCGGAGCGTTTATTTTAAAAAGTCTGATTATATAAGCGCCGAATTTAAAGGTTTTATATTCTGTTGTATTCTCCGCTGAGGCTACGCGTAAGTCCTATTCGTCGCCGAGCGACACTCTCCCTAATTTTTGTTATAAAACTAACCACCTCTTTGTTTGGGAGGCATGGTGGTTTATGCCATTCAGTAGGTAGCCGTGAGGTTGCCGAGATGGGTTTATGTTAATGGGGGTTTTGAACGGTTCCCAAATCGAAAGCATACTTACCATAGTTGTCAATTTTTTTTTAGTTTAGTTTAGTTTAGTTTATTGATAAAAAATATTAGCATATAAGATTGATTCTTTTAAATGCAACAATACAATAATTTACAACAGAAACTCAAAGTAACAATTTAAATAAATAACAACAGATTCATAGGAAAACTTAGTGCTAGATAAAATTTAAATGATTTAAATATTTTTTTTATTGTTAGAAATTAAAGTTAGACGGTTAAGTTAGAAGTTAAAGTATAGAGTATATGTAAGAAATAAATATTGAGAAAGTTTGAAAAAAATAGTTAGGAGAAATAGTCATAGATGAGGCGCTTAAAGGTTGTTTTGTTGCTAATGCGTTTAATACTATTTGGAAGGGTATCCCAAAGTCTAATTTCATTTATAAAAAACAGCCTACTAGATTCACTGTATTTGAAGGGGGGAACTAGGAAAAAAAGTATTCTGGCGGACCTGCAGAATTCAAGTTTTTCAAATAGATAGTAAGGACTTTTTGAATATATAAGTCGATGAAGGAAAACACAGTTTCTTGCATTGAGAAAGCTTATAATACCGCAGCCAAGAACGCGATTACTGCGTGTTGATATATGATCAAACCTTCGGATACCGTAAACATATCGAGCTGCGTTGTTATATGCCACTAATAGCTTATGTGATGACCTCGAATCGAGCTTGCTATATACAACTTCAGAGTAGTTTATCATGGTCACGACTAATTGTACTATCAGTCTTTTTCTCGTTTCTGTTGGAATAAATTTTGCAGTTTTTCTTAGGTTACGTAAGGAATAATAAACTTTACTTACCACACTGTTGATATGGTCTTCGCACGTAAGTGAAGAATTCATAATAAAACCGAGATTAGTTACTTTGCTAACAAGGCTAAGTTTAGTTCCATTAAGGAAGATATGAGGCAGTTCAGTAAATGGGTATCTATATTTCGTAACAGGTAGCACGTGAGATTTTTTGGGGTTTAAGCAGAGGTTGTTTTCACTGGCCCATTTGGCGATTTCTAGCAGGTCATCGTTTACTCTGGCACATAAATCTTCAATGAGACCTGAAGGTCGGGAAAGATACAGTTGCAAGTCATCTGCGTACGCGTGCATTGAGACATCTTTGCAGACCGAAAAAATGTCGTTTAAGAACATTGTAAAGAGTAGCGGCCCAAGTACTGATCCTTGGGGTACTCCACTACTAATTCGCCTGATCCCTGAAAATACATTCCCTATTTTAACTCTCTGCGTCCTCCCTTCTAAATAACTTTTCAGTAGTTTTACAGCAGTATCTGAAAAGTTGAAGAACATTTTTAACTTCATGCATAGAAAGAGGTGACTGACACTATAGAACGCTTTCGAGAAATCCAACAAACAAACCAAGGTGATCTGTCCCCTATCAAACGGAGTTCTTATATCATCCAGAATTTTTACGACTGCGGTAGAACAGCTATGTCCAGGACGAAATCCAGACTGCAAGGGAGAGAGTAAATTCTGTTCAAGGAGATATTTAGGAATTTGTTCCGCCATTAGAGATTCAAGAACTTTTGAAATTGAGGATAGCAGACTTATGGGTCGAAAATCACTAAGGATGGCAGCTGGAGTTTTTTTTTCCTATTGGAATTATTGTCGCGACTTTCCAGATGAAAGAGAATGTAGAACTTGTTAGACAGTGATTAAGAATGTGCACAAGGGAACTAATAACGTAAGGAAGTATGAGTTTAATAAACCTAATATCTATTCCATCTTCACCGACAGCATTCGATTTAATCTTGAAGATACACCTTATAACATCAGATTCATCAACTGCAGTGAACTCAAACTTCTGAAACATATTAGCGGTATTCGGACTAATAGACGGATAAGAGATTTGGCCATCGGGGCTGGCTGCAAAGAACGAATTTAGAGCATCTGGATCTAATTGACACCCTGCAATTTTGTTCTTATATCCTATTCCGATCGCCTTTAGGTTATTCCAGAGTTTCTTTGCAGGTTGTGACGAACTTAGCCTTGATGAAAAGAATCGTTTTTTGGACAGTTTCACTGCCGATGAAGCTTCGTTTCTTGTTCTTCTAAAGTCCTCCCTGTTTGAATCTGTAGGATTTCTTTTCCAAATAGTATAGGCCTTATGCCGTTTTTTCAAAGCCTGTTTAATAGAGTTTGTGCAGGATCTATTCGTGATTCGGGATGAACGTAAAGGCACGTGACTATCATATAAGTTAGTTACTTTGTTAATGAAGCAGTTTAATTTATCGTCAACTGTACTTAAAAGCCAACAGTCAAACCAATTTTCGCGAGATAAATCGAAAAATAAAGATTCAGAGTCAATCGATTTATAGTCTCGATACGTAAAAGTATTGACCAAAACAACGGGCGTGAGATGTATATCCAACGTGCAAAAAATAAGGTATGGTCAGAGATAAATTATATCTGATCAAATAGCAGAACCGATGATATATCAGATACAACAAAAAAATCCAGCAGACTAGGAGTTACATTGCTACCGAAGCGAGTTGGTTCCTCTGAATTTACAACAAAAAGACCAACTTCAGAGAGATCTTCTAGAAGTTTTGTGGTTGAGCTATCATTGCAGGGCAGATTTATATTGAAGTCACCACATAATATAAAGTGGTCATAATCAATAAGACAACCAGATATGGAGGAGAGCAACGGCTCGAGGCTAGAACTGCGGCTAGGATTATATATACATGAAAGAAAAACTTTAACTCTGCTATCATATATTTCAATGTTTAAAAACTCTACTTCGGTTGCATTAGACTTGCTCAAGAATTTTACATTAAGGTTAGTTTTGCAATATATTGCAATCCCTTCTATTCCCCTTCTATTCAGCCTATCGTGACGAAAAAGATTATAATTGTTTATACAAAGTAGAGAGTCGTTAATTGCATTTGAAAACCAAGTCTCAGTGACACAGAGTATGTCTACAGAGGATTCAGAAAAAATGTATCTAGTGCAATCCAATTTGAAATCATTTAGACTTCTGGCATTAAAGTGAGCTATTTTTAAGCCAGAATGTTGCTTGCAAAGAATGTCAATCATAACCTTATGATTTCCATTAGTGTAGACTAGAGTTATTACCAGTCATCATGGCATTTCAGAAATCCAACAAGACAAAGCAATAATAATACAACAATACAGCAAAACAACAAAACAACAATAAGCTGCAGAGAAAAATTTTTGTGTGTGAAATAATAAAAGTGTTTAGCAAACAGAAAAGTAGGAAGATGGAAATTCAGAAGAGGATAAAAATTAAGATAATTAGATGTAAAATTAAATAAAAAATTAGCAAAATATTTAAAAATAATTAAAATGAATATATGACCAAGTCTAGATATTATTTGCAATAGCCGCTTCATTCTCGCTTGCTCCACAAACTGCACTGCGCAGCTCATCCTGGATGCTATCCGCATTTTTCTCAAGTCTTATATGAACTGCTCCCCGAAATGTGAAAGCATTAAACAAAATTTTTTCCTGTACTTTCAAATTAAAATATTTCGAGTTATTGTTTTCTAGTGTGAAGACTCACTTTTATTTGTTCTCGAGCCACTCTCGTAACTGAATAATATTTTAAATAAAAATGTAAATATTTATTAATTGAAGCGTTGTTTTATATATTATTTCTAATTTATTTAACATAGAAATGTTCAACTATGATTTAAAGTTACTTAAATAAAAGTATTGGCTTTAATAAAATTATATGTTTTAAGTTACACTTTCCTAACCTCACTTCCAGGAATTAAAAAAAAAATAACAACATCGAAGTAGTTTGAGCTGTTGCTGGAGTTCCTGGAGCGGCACCCTGATATGGTCAGTGGGACGTTTGTGCGTACAAACAATAACCAAATAACACAATCTTTGTAGCAGGAAATAACTGGTTTATTGAATGCAGAAGGGCCACCCACTAGAGACGAGGATAGCTGGAAAAATAAATAAATGTTTTAAAGATTAAGAATAAATTTGTTATCTAAAATTTTTCTTGCAGGTTTGGGCTGACTTAAAAAACAAAATTTAAAAAAAATGAGAAAGTCGTACACAGAGAGCGGGAGGTGGTTGCAACAAAATTATTTTCAGTGGTTTTGAGGAGAGGATTATTAACCTCACAGGGATTTCCAAATCCGTATTTGGGTTGGATGGCAAGCATTTTGGTGCTGCAAAAGAGGAAGACAGTGAATCTGTGATAATGACCAGCAATGACATGGAGGACTCGGTCGGTTTCAAGCCAAGCATCAGCAGCTTGCCAAGCTCCCCTGGTGCAAATTTAAAAAAGAGATCGCGACCAACTACTCAAAGCTTAATATACAAGGAACTTCGAGAACAACGAAAAGAAAATTGTAAATTTCAGCAAAGTATTTTGTCTCTGTTGAAAGAGTCAAACGAAATAAATGCGAATAGACTAAAAGTTGAACAGCAAATCCTCGCACAAAAAATGCAGAAGGAGACAATCTATGTATAATACTGCTTTACAGCTGAAAAATACCAAGTACGGCATATATGTGGGTATGTTAATTTGAACCTCCTATTAACAAATATCGCTATAATTTTTGTGGTTTTCATCACATGACTTCATTTGTAGCTAAATGTTCAAAGAAAAAGCATACTGTTGGAAAGGTAAAATAATAACCTTTCATCCATACATTGTTTGTTTCGATCGAGCAGAAAATGGTCAAGTTACAGGTCATCATAAAACGTAAAAGTACAAGTTCTTACTATTTACTATTTCTTAAAACAAATTTCACAAAATTTCAATTGTGATGAGATTTAACTTGCGCATTTTCTGCTTGATCAAAACAAACAATATATGGATAAAAAGGTAATTAATTTACCTCTCCATCAATATCCTTTATCTTTCCATCGAACACATTTAATAAGCTACAGTAAAATTTTAATGAAGTCATGTCATGAAAACCACAACAGTTTGTATCTAAAAAATCTCACAAATGAAAAAAAAATTATTGCAATATTTGTGTTCAGGAGATCAAAATCAAAAATACTCCCACATATATGCCGTTTTTGGTATTTCTTCAAAATTTTAATTTGTTAACCCTTGTATTTTATTTAAACTCTATTTCTTTTTTTTCACTTTTCACTTTTTTCACCGAATAATTACTTGAAAGCTAAGAATATACATTTTTTATGACTATTATATAGTTACCTTTGTAGTTGTATAGTATAGTTACAGTTGTTCATTCAAACTAAGTTCCTTTTTTTCCAAACAATGTATTTGTTGAAAATATTTAATTGATAATTTTTAGTTTAAAAGAAATTTTTATTAATAAAATATTTTTTAAAATAGTGATTGACGTTTATTTATTTGGTTATTACGAATATTTATATATATTCCATATGAAAAATATGATCTATATGACAAAAATGGTTTTTGATATATCCATGTTAAAGTTAAGTTGTTAATTACCGAGGAAAACTCTAAAAATTGTAGTTTTTTTCTATCAACAAATTAGAGTCTTTGAAAACTCTTGTAAGAGTAAGAAGCGTTTTTTAAAATATTTGTTCTATATGCACTTTTTTACGAAACTCTTGTTGTTTTAAAGCATATAGAATAAAATGTAAAAAAGTGTTGTGAGAAATAAAAAATAACGCGTTTTCACGCAACAAAAACTTTTTCATATAATATTGAGTTCATTTAAAAAGTAATCTTATAATTATATTTTTTAAGTTCAATTAATGCAATACTTGTTAATTTCTTAAAATAAGGTAAAATAACCAAAAAAGTTAAGAAATTTATTTGACTTCGATCCCACAAAGTTCATGCTTGATTTACGAAACCGTTTGGAACATTTATTATTGGAACGTTAGTTTGAGTAAGGTTGTTGAAAAATTAGACAAAGACGAAATTTGTATCTATATTTTAAATTTTATTAAACAAATTAATATTTTGTGCCACTGTATCTAGCGATAAAATGTTTTATTAACTTTTCACATAAAAAGGGACATTTTAAAAATCAATTTTTTTTTATTTTACTGAATATACATGAAAGTCTTAAATTGCAAGTTAAATGAAAATGATATTATAAAGGATAAAGAATTCTAATACAAAAATTAGTGTTGTTATTATAGGTAGTCAATAATATAAAAAAAAAGATGGTACAAAAAAAAAATTACGGCTTCGCTAAAACAAAAGATACAAAATTTGTTGATATTTCGTTGGATACTCTCAAAATTTTAGCTCCTTTACAGCACATGACACGATAGTGGTTGATATATTGATGCAAAAGTTGATATTTTTTCTAAGTTTAGATTCTAGATCAATAATACTAAACACGTGCCAAAAACGTAAAACACCCTGTATCTGGAAAATTTTACAATATGGGAGGAAACTGAATACAGATTTTGAACCAACGTTGAAAGAACATATAGGAACGATAATGAGTTTACCGGATCCGAAATTTGTAGACAAGTATTTTTTATACAAACATGTCTGAAAATAAGAATGCTGCTATTATTTTGACCACAGCTGATGAACTGTTTTTAAAATAATTTAAAAAGAATATATATGAAATAGTGTTTTTACAGCAACCCTTCCATTAATTTTTGATGAATTCCAACAGCTTCCTCACCATCTCGAATCTCAAGATCCAAATCTTGTTCATCAATGTGGAAGTCATCTTCAGCTATTCCATCATCCCTATATTCTTCGAGAAGTTGAATACCATTAGCAATACAAATATTCAGCAATGCGCAACAAACATTTGTAATACGAATAACTTTTTTTGGTTCGTATCGAAGCTTTCTTTCGCCAAGAATACAACGAAATGTTCCCTTTGCATCTTTCGATAACATTTCTTCCTTGTGAATGCACAAAATTAAACTTGCGCTGCTCTTCTGTGGAAGGGTTTTTAAATGGGGTCATTAACCATTTCTCCAGCGGGTAGCCAGAGTCTTCAAGCAGCCATGTATATCTTTCACCGTCCTGAAAGTTTTTTCCATTTTCTCCCGTTCAGCTGACATGCTCCAAATAGCTGCGTCATGAGTAGAGCCAGGGAAGCGAGAATTTACTGCAAAAATTTTTAAATTATAGCCACAAATCTAGAAAATATCGTTTCAGAAGATTTTAAATTAATACAGAAACTATAATACCAGCTGAACATTTTAGGAATGATTGCCTCTTCTGTCCACAAAGAGATGTGCGTTCTCAATTGGTGCAATAATATCAATATGCGTTCCATCAATGCAGGCAATAATTCCCGGAATTTTATGTTGTTCATAGAAATGTCGCTTATTTCCTCTCTTATCTTGATCACTGATAAAATTAATCCATTTTGGGCATAGTTTTTCTTCCAAAGCGCATGTTATTTCAATCGACAGCTCTGGAAATCATAGATTGGTCCATGGAATGTAGCATAACGTCACCAATTGTCCTTTGATAAGAACCCGTTGCATAAAAATTTAGCACGGCACCCAATTTGGTCGAAAGCGATATCTTCGTTATCCTTGAGGAGATATCTCTTGGGGGAAATTCACTTTCTATTTCTTCCAATATTTCCAAAAAAACTTGCTTGGACACACGAAAGGATTGCTCAAACCTGTGATTAGAGATAAATAAATTATATATTTTGGACTTTGGATCACTTTGTAAACATTGCACATTTTAGTCATAATTAATATCGGAATAATTGCAGTCGCCCACGAGTAATTAATTTTTTCTTATCTTTAAACGTATTTGAGCCTCCTTAGTCTAAAAGTGTAAAAAGAAACTTCCGTCGTTTGGCACTTACTTCTATGAGTTATATTTTCAACAATTTTCTCATTTTTCCAATTTCCTGCACTGAAATTTTAATGAAGTCATGTCATGAAAACCACAACAGTTTTTATCTAAAAAATCTCACAAATGAAAAAAAAATTATCGCAATATTTGTGTTCAGGAGATCAAAATCAAAAATACTCCCACATATATGCCGTTTTTGGTATTTCTTCAAAATTTTAATTTGTTAACCCTTGTATTTTATTTAAACTCTATTTCTTTTTTTTCACTTTTCACTTTTTTCACCGAATAATTCCAAATTCACCGAATAATTACCTGAAAGCTAAGAATATACATTTTTTATGACTATTATATAGTTACCTTAGAACTGTTCATTCAAACTAAGTTCCGTTTTTTCCAAACAATGTATTTGTTGAAAATATTTAATTGATAATTTTTAGTTTAAAAGAAATTTTTATTAATAAAATATTTTTTAAAATAGTGATTGACGTTTATTTATTTGATTATTACGAATATTTATATATATTCCATATGAAAAATATGATCTATATGACAAAAATGGTTTTTGATACATCCATGTTAAAGTTAAGTTGTTAATTACCTTCTCACCGAGGAAAACTCTAAAAATTGTAGTTTTTTTCTATCAACAAATTAGAGTCTTTGAAAACTCTTGTAAGAGTAAGAAGCGTTTTTTAAAATATTTGTTCTATATGCAGTTTTTTAAGAAACTCTTGTTGTTTTAGAGCATATAGAATAAAATGTAAAAAAGTTTTACAACATACTGCCAGATCGAAAACTTCGCTTCGATGTTCGCTTCGATAGTGAAGTTACAACATGTCGCCACAGATATTTATAACAAATTTGATCTCGCTTTCTTCTTCTTCATTTTCTTAAATCTAAGTTACAATTTTCCATTTTTGGCCGAGATTTTATTTGGCTTACATATAATAGCTTAACCTTAAAATATAAACAACCTTAAAGTAAAATTCTTAACCTAGACAATCTCATTGTTATTATTTTAGATATTCAAAATAGTATTCCCTTTCTCAAAAACAAAACAGTTATTCATGCTTATGTGCATGCACATACATATTTAATGCTGCCGCTACTATTCTAAAGCAAGCATACATACACTCATACTTGACCGCCCAGCCATGGGAACTTTGGCTCGGGTTTCATAACCATGTAGATTACAACAATAAAATATCAATTTAAATATTTACCTCGCGTTTAATGAGCCAAAGTCCAAAAATGCAACGGCTGCATTTTTGTAAAACAGTAGTCAAGTCATGTTAACAGAAGCGCATCTAAAATAGCAAGCTGGTTTTCTTTACTCAACTATTTAGTCGTTTATTAACCTTGAGCTTGAGCTTGACTTTTGCAATGCAATGAATGCTGATTACTCACTTTCTATTGAGGCAAATCAGTGTTCATTGCAATAATAACTGTTTTAAGTTAATAATTAACGTTTTTGACTAGTTAGTCACAGCATTCCTCCCCCCTTTGACCAAGAAAATTTTTACCTTGAAGAGATTGAAATTTTCGATGACTTTTCTCTTTGCGTATCGACTATGTTTGTATTCTTAATTAATAACGTTTTCAATTACTTTTTTCATCTTCTGTGAAACTGACTATAAAAACATTTTATATTATTCAGTTCCTTTGTACATTACTTGACAATACAGTATCAGTTCTAAATCAGACTAACTTAATGTTTTATTTGTTATAAATTCATTTTGTCTTGCACAGTTCTTGTGAAAGTTTATGTTTCTGTTTTATTTTTGATATCTTAAATAATTGTTAAATGTAAAATCTCATTTGAAAACCAATCAAATCTTACTAGTTCTCTATGTCTATGTATACATCGGTGACATCTGGTCCTCGTTGATTCGTTCTGCTTATGCTACACTAGGTATCTTTTATCTTTGTTCCGCTTCTGGTGCTACTGCTACTGATGGTGACTCAGTGGTTGTCTTTTCTAATTTCATGATACCAAGTTGTGTAAACAGTCTTTAAATTTTTGTTTTCATATGCAAGCTCCGAACGCTTGGCGTTGTAGCCAGTCAGGTTCAACAAATCTTTCAGTTACTGTATTGATATCAGATGTATAAACAAAATATCCTTATTCACCCAATCCATTGTTGAACAACCTCGTTGTGTTAGAGACTTTTTTATAATTAATTTCGTTGATTGATGCGGCCAATACGTTATCGTAAAGGCTATCATTCTCTTCCTTCGCCATATGCTCCACAAGAAAAATTGCCAGCATACATTTAAGAAAAATGTTAAATATAACAAAATTTCAAACTATACCGAAGTATGTAACATATTTGTACACTTTTGTTTCTATGAAAATCATCTGATGAAAATGAATGAGCTGCGGCCAGTTATGAAATTTTTATTTGTGATGCAACGTTTCCATGTCTGCGCTTTCCACCCATCTTCAATTTGCTGTGTTGTCTTGATATTCGCCAAGAAACTTTGCAATCAGTTTCACAAGTCTTTACTGCTTTTCAAACTCATATTCTCTTTCTTGTACTTCAAATAACGTTCACTAATGGATTTCCCTCTACTGGTTCAGACATAATTAAAAGTCTTCGTTACTTCCTTCACTTGAATACCTCGTGAATGTTCCTGCTTCAACCTCCGCTTCTGGTGTTTCTGCTATGTCGATGCATACAAGACCCTTGATATTGCCGTATTCTTTAAATGTTGTAATCTTAATTTCCATCTTATATAATTTGTTTTTTTTTTCTAACAAATTTTAAAATATTCAGTGACCTTAACTTATAAGTTCGACCTGGATTCTACCCTTAACGTATTATTTATTGTGTAAACATTTGTAATTTGTTTCTGTATAACTTAGTACAATTTTCTAATATCAAATTTATTTATTATTGATATTGTTTTTGTCTTAACTTTACTTCACATTTACCTTGTTATCAACTCAACATACGACTTCAAGGATTTCAATTTCTTTTAATTTTCTGTCTTCGTTAATTCTCTTTAAATTGATTTTTATTTTTCATTATATTTACATAATTTTTTAACATACATATTTTCAATAAATCAATTGTATTTGACATTAACATATCATTGTCATTAATCTGTATTTTCCAATTTTGATATAATTCAATACAATTTAATTTTTATTTTTCTCATATTTATATGCAAATCTCCAATTCAATATCTTTAATTTATGACTTTACTTAATATTTTCCCGTAGTAAGAATTTCGTATCCTTTAAGTTTTGTTATTTATTTATTTTATTCTTTTGTTCTTATATTTATTGTTCCAATTTTAAAATTCTTTATAAAGTTTTCCTAAAATTATTTTTCCTTATATTATTGTTTCTTTAAGTAAAAATAATTTGTCTCTTTCGCTATTTTTCCTTTACTTTCTGTATCATTTTACTTATTATATTTTACTGCGTCTTCATTGGACGTTTTTAAATTTCTTTATTTTCAATTAATTTGTTGTTTTTTTTTTTAAATAACATTTAATTACTTTAACGACTATTTTAAATCCAAAACAAACTTTACAGAATTATTTAAAATAAAATGGCACTGTTTTGGGAACTACAAGTAGAATGCGCTGTACTAAAATTTAATCCTTGCGAGGGATTTCTGTGACAACGTCATTCACTGTGAAGATGCTAACACATTTGCCTGTAACTTTCGGTTTTCTCCGTTTCTTATTTTTCTTCCTGCCATATCTTGGCTCTATAACTGTTTCATTTAAATAAGTTTTATTTTTTTTCTTCCATTTATATTCCTTTCTACTGTATCCTGATTACATAACCTTTTCTTAACTGTTCCTTCAGTAAGTAGTTTCCTCTACTCCATTTATTTCACATCGTCGTATTTTGGCCACAAATATGCTTTCTTATTCACTACTTTCCTAATTTTCTTTTTTGTTACATTTTTTATTTATTTTTTTAAAAACTCGTTTTTTTATGAATCATTAATTTTTTTATACTTCTAATTAATCTTCTATAGTACAACACTTATTTTATCCTCATAATTGTACTCCTAATATGTATCCTATACTACTTACTTTTTGAATTTACTCTCCGTTTTGTTTAAAAAACTAACACCTAAACTGTCTTTTTCTATTTCTAATTCCCATGAAACAATTTTAGTAAATTGTTATGAATTTTTTTTGCTTTCCCCTTTATCTAAATCTTGGTAGTTACTGGGGTTTTTATTGCTAAAACTTCATACGGTCCTGTCCCTTATGGTGAAAATTTGTTCTTCCTTGCTTGATTCTTCATTAGCACCCTGTCCCCAATTTTAAATTCTACTGCATTTAAAGTATTATCATAATTTTTTTAAATACTTCTTTTGCACGCTCCTGGTTCTGTCTTACCAGTTCGTGCGCTCTCTGAATTTGATATTTCATAGCTTTTGAAGTATCCTCAGTATTATACACCGGACTACACTTTCGCCTTAAATTAGTTGGCATTTCTGAGTCAAAACCATATAATGTTTTGTACGGTGTTTGCTTTGTTGCCATATGTGGTGTGTTATTGTGAACGTGCATAGCGGACGATAGCCACTGATCCCAATTTGACCCGTCTTTTTTTGCAAAACCTCTCAAATATTCTGTCAACGGCCTATGATTTCTCTCTAGGGAACCATTTGCTTGTGGATGATACGGTGTAATATGTAACTTTTTAACACCTAACATTTTACATACATCTGAAAACACGCGTGAAATAAAATTTGAGCCGTTGTCTGTAATTAACACCCTTGGTGTATTGTGGCGAGTTATAATTTATTTAAAAAATGCTTTCGATATCGTGCTTGCTTCGGCATCTGGTATCGCAACACATGCCATATATTTCGAAAAATCATCTTGAAACGTCATTTTAACGTTTTTTTATTATTTATTATCTATTACCAGACACAGTCTCTGGAAATATGCTGACTATATCCATATAAACTTTGTCAAACGGGCGTGTTGGTGTGTCTATCAATACCATAGGCATTTTGGTGAGTCTAGAACTTTTATTTACTTGACATTTATGGCATGCTCTTACATATTCCTTAATTTCTTTCTGCATTCCCTTCCATTTGTTTTGTTGTCTTATTCTAAAGAATATGCCTAGTGCTCCTTGATGACCTCCTAATGGCAAATCATGGAAACCCTTTAAAATTCTTTCTATATCCTTTCTGTCTGTAAGAACCACTGTTTTTATCGTTTTGCTGTGCTATGTCGTCATCTACCTTCGCTACTGACTCTGTGTTCTCTTCACTCTCCTTGGCTATTTCCATTTCTTTTGTCATTGATCTTGTCTTTACCATATTAACATCTTTGCTTATTAGATCTGCTCTCCCTGAGTGTAACTCCTGAAAATAATTCTTCTGTGGTGACGTCTGTATTTTACTATTATATGAATTTGTTTCTTCTTTTAACCCTTGTTCCCATCTTGGAATCCTTCTATCTGGCTTTAACAAGTATTCTGATATATGTTTCTTAATGAAATGTGAGCTATCGTTTTTCAGAGAACTTTTCGATAGTAATGGTATTCCCTTAAAAATTTAAATTTCCCATTTCGTAAACATGTAATTTTCAGAGCTCTTGTTAAGGGAATGTACTCTTTGTCATTCTGTTTAATTTTCCGCGCATATGTCAATAACAGCTGATGTTATAAATTTAACAATATAAAATTTAAACATTTGTGATGCCTAAGCAAAGTAAAAAGAAAAAAATTAATTAAATATTTAAAACAATCTGCATTTTAGCAGTTATTAATTGAGCATATAATAGAATCGTTTCCAGTTTGACAGCTCTTAGTTTAAGCAAACATGTTTACATAATTTACGCATATAAATTGTAGCTTAAGCCTTATAAAAAATTTCCCATATAAAATTTGTTTAAAATTCTCCAATTGCTTAAAGTTTAGCAGTTTAAGAGGTTTAAGCAGTTTAAGAAGCTTTAAGGGAATACCATTAGTGTTCTGTCCTTTGTAATCTGGAAATCTCTGATTCCTAATCTTTTACAAACATTCGAAAATAATTTTAACGTGAAACTGGAATTGTTATCAGTTCATGAATATTATTATTCAATATGGCGTTTCCGATAGTGATTGCGTCCGCATTAGGTATGGCAATACACTTCAAATATTTCGAGAATTCGTCTTGGATTATCAAGATATATTTATTCCCTAAACACATTTCTGGTAGTATACCAATCAGATCAATATATAAATTCGTAAATGGCCTCTCTACTCCTATTATCTTCTAATGCGTTTTTTCAGGTGCGACTTCTTCGCTTCTACGCGGTATTCTACTCAAGGTGTCGGCGTTTAAATTATTTTTCCCTGGTTTATAAATTATTTAAAATCATACTCTGACAGTTTGTGTCTAAACCTTGCTAATCTCGACGTTTGGTCCTTCAGATTCGCTATTCCTCTCAATGGTTGGTGATCTGTATATATCTTGAACGGCCTTCCCAACAAATATGCTCTAAAATTTTTTTTCGCCCAAACGATTGCCAAAAACTCTTTTTCTATTGTCGAATACCTTTTCTCTGCCCTGTTAAATGACCTGCTTGCAAATGCAACTGATCGATCTTCTTCTACTTCACCCTGTGACACCACTGCTCCTAATGCTTCACCACTCGCATCTGTAGTTAGTAAAAATGGCTTGATTCCTGTCACTTATCTGACCAATGTCTTTCTGTCTTACTGTCTTGCTTTAATAAATTATTTATGGGTGATGCCATTTGTGACATATTCTGTATGAACTTCCTGTAATAATTAGCTAGTCCTAAAAATGCTTGAACCTCTTCGGTATTGGTTTCTCTTCCAATTTCTCGGTAATGGAATATCCTTCACGCATTTTAATTTCTGTGGATCTGGTAGCACCCCTAATTCCGAACATTTGTGTCCCAGGTATGCTATTTCTCTACGAAGAAACTCACACTTTTCGTATTCAATTTTAAGCAATTTTCCCTAAGTCTCTGGAATACATGTGCTAATCTTTCCCCATGTTGCTGTAGATTTGTGCCATAAATTACCACATTATCTAAATATACGAAACAATCTATTCCTTGTAATCCTGTCAGTATATTATTCATCAAAAGCTGGAAAGTAGCTGGAGCTCCAGTGAGTCCAAATGGCATTCTATTGAATTCATAAAGACCAAATGCTGTACTAAATGCTGTCTTCTTTTTGTCTTCTTTACTCATGGTACCCACTGGCCAAATCTAATGTTGAAAAATATCTACAGTGCCCTAATTGATTTAATTGATCTAACATTTCATCAACCCTTGGTATTGGAAAAACTTGCTTAACTGTTGCGTCATTTACCTTTCTGAAATCTATGACTAATCTCCACTTTTTTTTACCATCGCTTCCTGCTTTCTTTGGTACTAACAGCAATGGCGAATTCCACGGTGATTTGCTCGGCCTAATAATGTCGTCTTCTAAAAGTTGTTCTACTTGTTTTTGAATTTTTACTCTATGTGCTTGAGGTAATCTATACTGTTTTTTATTTATTGGAGGCTGATTTGCTTGAACCTGAATTTCATGTTCTATCACTGGAGTGTATGTTAATTTATTCCCTTCCAATAGAAAAACATCATGTTATGCCGTTATTAAATTCACGATTGCAGACTTTTCCTCTAAGTTCAAATTTTCATCTAATTTAATTGTCTGTGTTATTTTATTATTGCTTTCTATTACCTTACACTCGTTTACTCCAAACACTGAGCATGATTTCATTTTAAATGTGTTTTAATTGGAAAATTTCGGTTTATAGTACCTCGGCAAGATAACATCCTCATTATTTGAGTTCAAAATTGATACATACGCGGTATCGTTCTCAACCTTCGTTAAACTTTCTCATAAATAAACCCCTGGCACTATCTCCTGTTAATGTACCACTACTACCGGAATATTTGTCTCTACTTTAATTCTTACTCTTCGTATGGTCCTAGCTTTTATTTCCATTTCCTCACTGTAATTAATTGAGTTTAACTCATTCATTTGTTTCAATCATAATTTTATATTACCTCCTTCTTTGTAAATTTATTCCACAAATTATCCCGGCCTAATATGCCATCTGCAGGCAGTCCTTGTTCTAAAGCCACTACGTGCAACTTAAAACTAAGATTATTTACCTCGTCATGTTCTATCTTCACTAACCCAAGTGTTTTTACGAAACCCCGGAATGCTCCATACAAATTTCTTATCTCTTTTCCCCTGTCCTCAATTGTTTTTAATGCGTTTTGTTTCACTAAACTCGTGTCCGCTCCGGAATCTATAAGAAGAATGAGTCTACTATTTATAGCATTCTTGCAAGGAATTTCTATAAACACATCATTAAATTTGGAGATTCCAAAACATTCACTCTTTTCCTTCTCCAACACCGTCATATTTTTATGCCAACCATCATTTGTTGTATTTTCATTTAATTTTTCTAATCCCACATTGAATTTCTCTTGTGTTACTTTTTCATTTAATCTTCCTGCTACCACATTGAATTTTTCTTCTATTATATTTCCATTTAATTTCTCAAATACCACATCGAATTTTTCTTTTATCATATTTCTATTTAATTTTCCTACTACCTCAATGACTTTTACTTTTCTTACGTTTTTAGTTAACTTTCCTGCTGCCACATCGAATTTTTCTTCTCTCATATTTCCATTTAATTTTTTGAATACCACATCGAATTTTTCTTTTATTTCCCCGAGGATTTCTATAACCTTTTTTGATGTCGCCTGCAACGACTCAACTGTTTCCTTCTATTCTGGGCTTATGTTTTCTACATTCCTTCCTGAATGAGGTGTATAGAAATTTACATTCCTTTCGGATGACAAATTCTCTGTTACTGCTCTTTTTATTGGCTGGGATGTACAGGCATTCACAATATTTTCAGATGTCAAACTGGCTTGGATGCACAGATATTCACAATCTCTTCAGACGTAGAATTATCTGTTACTATCCTTTCTATTGGCTTAGATGTACGGATATTCACAATCTTTCTAGACGTAGAATTATCCGTTACTATCTTCGATGGCCTTATTTCACTCTTATTTCGGGGTTCCCAGCTCATTAGCCTTGGCTGGGCCCCTGAAAGTTTCCCTGCCGATTTTCCCAGTTGTTCCTCCTATAACACTCATCCTGCACATGACCCACCTTGTCACACCACCTACAGCGAACCTGTTGCTGTCTCACTGGCAGTTCATTACCAAAATTATTTGCCCTAAAACTCAGTCGATCGTTAAATATGTTCCTATTTTCCTGCTGTCTACTAGGAAATTATCTAAAATATTTCTGCTGTCTCCTTGGTGCGAATGAGGGTGCACTCGTCCAACAATTTTCATGCCCATACTTCTGACATGTTTCGCAATACGGAGAATTTTTCCTCGTAAGACACTCATCCCTGTGTGTCCTTGTGGATCATCCTGTGTGTCCTTCTCTGTGGCAGAATGAACACTGTATGTTTATTTTATATTGGTCCTGTCTTTCGTCTTCGAACCTATCTACTGGTGTTACATCTCTTATCCTTAAACCCTGATTTACTCTTCTATTCCATCTCTGTTCTTCGTCACTTTCTTGTATCGTGCAAGTTTGACACGGTGAATGTCATCCTGACCCATTCCTGCTTTTGTCCTTCGACATTTTTTCTAAATCTGAAGCCTTTTTTACCAACCTGATAGGTCATTCCCTGACAATGATAACACTACTGTCCTTATCTCAGGATCCATCATACCGACTTTAAATGCTGTAACTATAGAGATATTTAATTGTTTGAGGAGTGATTTGTTCTCCCCCTCTACAGTCTCTCCCTCTAGCTTCTATTGAACCTAGCCTTCGTGCAAACACAATTATTTTCCCCCGGGCTCTTGTTCACACCTAGATAATGCAATAATTCTGTGGTCAAAAGCACTAAGCGCTTAAGTCGACTTAAGACAAAACTGAGTTATTGATGCAGATGTGTTTCAAGCATATAGCTTTATAAGCACACAAAATCTGGAGCTTCTAGCATGACCCTAGCCAAAGTTATGACACAAAAACAAAAGACTCTTTCATACAATTCATATGGCGATTGAAAACTTTAACACGAGATTACTCGAAACAGCAATTTTTGACTTAAGCGCTTAGTGCTTTTGACCACAGAATTATTGAATCGTATGTAGTTGCCCTCAGATAATTTGACTTAATCAATATGTAAATATCCTCTACCTTGTCAAATTGTCGGCTCCTACATAGTTCGAAAGCGTTCTCGTGCAACCGGAGCTTTATGCATTCTATGAAAATTGGGATATCTACTTTCTTAACTGCTCTTGCAGCCAGGTCACATTCCTGGATGAATCTATATACTTCTACCGGTGAGTCTGTACCCGAAAACAAGGGCACCAATTTATTCACCATTTTCGCTATGTCGTTTACATTCATAATCGTTCGTTTAACCATTCCATTTCTTCAATCTAATCCTGCTATATCTTCTGTCTTGCTTCCTGCAAATTTTCTCTAACAATCCGTGTGATAGTTTTCAATAAAAATACAAATTCTCCTTCTGCCATGAGGTACATGAACAAATACAAATTTAAAGCTTACAAAACACATTTTTATATTTTTTGTTTAATTCCCATTTATTTTAGGTTTTTACCATATATTAACCATACATTAGTCGACTTTTGTTATAAAAATATTCTTAAGTATGTGACGAGGCAAAACATGTCCCCAGTTTTGCCGCACATGCTAAACACAACAACACGATACCATTCCTAAACACATAAGAAGACGCAAGAACAACACATTTACTACATATGGAATTTATTTAATAACTTAAAATAACTATAATAACTATATATAAGTTTCGAGCAAAGCACCCTGTGCCAACATAAATAGTTTACCATCATTTATATATATGTGTGAACAACGGCCAATGCGACAAAATTAAGCAACAACAAGAATATCATACACAAAGCTAAAGACCAAGAGCAACATGAGTACCAACAATTAGCAACATTAGATTAAGTGCCAACGGGAACGCGATAACTTCGATGGGAGACCAGGGCGACCCAGCAACACGATGTGTATGTTTCCGAAAACCACTGAGCAGTATCAACATGTCAACGAGAGCATAAGTAGCATAGCGGGGCAACACTCCTGAGCGATGTCAACATGTTACCGGAAACATGAGTACGGATGGCTAACAGCGAAACAGAGAAGCCACCAACAATTAGCAACATTTGATTAAGCGCCAACGGGACCACGATTATTCGATGGGTGACCAGCAACACGATGCGTATATTGCCGAAAACTACTGAGCGGTATCAACATGTCGACGAGAGCATAAGTAGCAGAGAAGGGCAACACTAATGAGCGGTGTCAACATGTTAACGAAAACATGAATATAACGAGATAACAGCGATGCTGCTATGATCAACCAGCAGAGGTATGCAATAAACTTTATGATGAGAAGACAGTCAGTTGCTGACAGACAATCAAAGCAAGGAGTTGCTGGCAGACAGACGAATCGAGCGGTAGGCATTACTGAAGGAACTACAGGACTTGGAAGAAGAAATCTGGACGGACGCAACAAAAGAGGCGCAAAAGAACTGCTCAAGGAATTTGCAGTAAGAACTTTCAGAAGGAAAGGTGACAAGGATAACAGGTGAAAAGCAAGGGACCACATAGCTTATAGGCGCACCGTCAGGTCGCAAGGGACCACATAGCTTATAGGCGCACCGTCAGGTCACAAGGGACCACATAGCTTATAGGCGCACCGTCAGGTCGCAAGGGACCACATAGCTTATAGGCGCACCGTCAGGTCGCAAGGGACCACATAGCTTATAGGCGCACCGTCAGGTCGCAAGGGACCACATAGCTTATAGGCGCACCGTCAGGTCGCAAGGGACATAATCTAGCCAGGAAGCACACGGTTAGGGCATAAGGTCCACAACGACGATCCACCAGAGTTTCCGCCACCACGTCAACCATACCCACTTTCGAACGAGAGTCGAACGTCAACAACCTCAATCACCGCCGCATTGCTCACCACATCGCCTAAATATTTTATAAAATATTTTTAAGAAATAAAATCTAAAACATTTATAAAATATTTTAAGAAATAAAATCTGAAACATTTATAAATAAAGCCTTATTTGGAAGAACCTGAAAAAAAAATTCTTATTTTGTGACGAATTCTGGACACGACTGAGCTTACTTTAGCTATAGAGCCAGAAGACCGGCAGCTTCGTTACATGGCGCCCGAGCAGGGACCCTTCTAAATATAGCTTGGTGAGCAAATGTGAAGTGATTTGAAAGTGGATGACTGGCATATACCTATATATATATATTTAAAAAAAATATATATATATTTGTTTATACTATCAACAAATATTTTACTTAAAATTTGAATAAGCATAGATATAAATAGTAAGATTGTCTTTTGAAGGTATTTGCGGAAGTTGCGGAGTTTGTGAAATATACAAGAGTTGAAGAAAAGCATCATGGTTAAAACCACGTGGATGTACTCGCTTCGACGAGAAGATCTCTTGAGCTACGCTGAGGAATTCAAATTTAATGCAGAAGGCTCGGTAGAAGAGCTGGCCGAATTGGAGTTCAAACACCGACGAGGGTGTTCACCCGTGCCAGTAGCAGCTAACGAGACAAACAAAACGCCAGGTATAACGATAACGAAATACTCCCAGGAAGCGCAAGGTACCCAAAGAGAGACGGAAGAAGAAGAAACAAGGGCAGCCGGGTTTTTGAACTACCAGACGCGACCACAACCATTTTCTGACGCCCAGAGGAGTGGGTTACGCCCATAATTTTACAGCGACACCATAGATCGAGTGAAGAAGTGGTCAGTAAGTTTCAACGGGACGGAAGACGCTCTAGCCTTCATTGAGCGAGTCGAGGAGCTGGTGGTGTATGATCTAAATAAAGATTTGTTGCCACGGTGCATGCCTGAGTTGCTATACGAACAAGCACTTCACTGGTACCGCAACAATAACGTACATTGGGACAACTGGTAGAGCTTCAAGATTGACTTTCTGGGATTTTTCTTGCCCGCTAGATTTTTAGGCCGGCTGGAAGATGAAATACGCCGCCGGCAACAATTTGCAGGCGATAAATTTAAAGACCTCGTCATAGCCATCCAGAATCTGATGTGCCATGGTAATCTGAGCAAGGAGCAACAGTTAGAGCGGATCTACAGAAATAGCAGCCACGAGCTTCAATTTTATGTGAAGAGAAGAGAGTTCTCAAGCTTGGCGGAGCTTATCAATTTGACAGACGACTTTAAAGACTTAGAGCGGTCGAACAAAAACCACCACCTTGCAGAGGTTCAGATGAGAGAGGCAGGTAGCAAGCAGTCGTCACAGGTTGCATACATCGATCCACACACAGCTTGCCGACGCTGCGGACAGGTCGGTCATTAAGCACGCCACTGCCAGAACAAAGGTGTGAATTTCTGCTGGCAATGTGAAAAAATGAATATTCGGACTTACGACTGCTGCCGTCTAAGACAGGGAAACGACGGAAGGCCCCCTCTACGTCGAGGAGAGTGGAGGCCAAATTTTGTGGAGTCTCGACAGCACTAGATGGTCTTCGAGCAGAAGAGGGCCGCATAGTGGCCACAGTAGCACTCGATAACGTCTGGATGGAGGCTACTTTGGACACAGGGGCGACAAGGAGTTTCATCAGCCAATATTATGCAGATAAGCTGCGGACTACGTTAAACATCATACCTACCAAAACGCAGATAAATTTAGCTGATGGAAGCAGACAAGAAGTAACAGAAGCATTAGAAGCAGAAGTATCATTGGGTGAGAATTATGCGCGGTTGGCAATACTCATCCTTCCTGAAGTGTTAGATGATTTGATTCTTGGGATGGATTTTCTGTCCGGCATCGGGACATCAATACGATGTGGAAATTTTTCCTTAGATCTACCAGAAATGCCAAGGACACAAGAGCACACAAAGGTTTTAAATTGCGTCGCAGCAGCACCTGCGGCATCAACTGCCATCGCAGCAGCATCTGCGTCATCAACTGCCGTCGCAGCAGCACCTGCGTCATCAACTGCCGTCGCAGCAGCACCTGCGTCACCAACTGCCAAAGAAAACGTTACCACCAGAAAAGAAGTCAACAGAAAAAGGAAAAGAAGAAGAGGTCGCAGAGAAAATAAGTCGAAAGCCGCAAAAGTCGCAGAAACACCTGCGGTACCAACTGTGAGACTAAAGTCAGCTACACCTGCACTGAAAATTGTGCAACAAAGTAATATCGCACAACAAACGAAAACTAAACCAGACATTGAAAATTTTGAAATTAAAACCTTTTTGGAGAAAGAGCTGAAAAGTTTTGAGGCAATCCAGGGAGTTTCGAATATCGCCACGCACCGCATCGTGATGCGCGACGACAGGCCAATCAAGCAGAGATATTTCCCCAAAAGTTCAGCCATGCAACGTATAGTCGACACCGAAATAGATGAGTTGCTCGAGAAAAGATGTATAGAGCCTTCGCGAAGTCCTCACAGCGCACCCATAGTGCTAGTAAAGAAAAAAACTGGACAATGGCGGTTATGCATGGACTACCGCCAGTTGAATGCGAGGTCTGTCCCAGACACTTACCCAATCCCGAGAATCAATCACATTTTGGATAGGCTCAAAAATGCAAAGTTCATAAGCACCATCGATTTGAAGAACGGGTATTGGCAGATACCCATGGAGGAAAACAGCAAGAAGTACACGGCATTTACCGTTCCGGGTCGAGGACTTTATTAATGGTGCGTGATGCCATTTGGACTCCATTCCGCACCTGCCACCTTCCAGCGGGCCTTAGACACAGTCATTCGAATAGACATGGAACCACACGCATTCGCTTATCTTGATGATATAGTCGTCACCGGGACTACGTTGGAGCAACATATGGAAAACCTGAGGGAAGTATTCCGTAGACTAAAAGAAGACAACCTGCGCATCAACCCAGAGAAGTGCGAGTTTTTTAAGAAGAAAATAAAATATCTCGGTCACGTGGTTAGTGAAGAAGGCATTCACACGGACCCAGATAAGATTGCAGCCATAAAAGAATTGAGGCCTCCCGAAAACGTGCGCGAGTTACGAAGATGTCTCGGCATCTCTTCGTGGTACCGACGATTTGTACCAGAGTTCTCCAAAGTAGTTCATCCGCTTACCGCATTACTACGAAAAGAGAAGCATTTCAAGAGGGGAGCTGAGCAGCAAGCTGCTTTTGACGATCTCAAGAAAAGACTCACAGAGGCACCTGTCCTCGGCTGACCTGATTTTAATCAAAAATTTACTCTTCAGACGGATTATGGCTTAGGAGCTGTTCTCACGCAGAATATAGATGGTACAGAGAGAGTTATCGCATACGCAAGTCGCCACTTAAACAAAGCCGAAGTAAACTACTCAGCGACAGAAAAGGAGTGTAGCAATTGTGTGGGCGATACGCAAAATGAGACCTTATCTGGAAGGCTATGCATTTACTGTCATAACCGATCACCTCTCACTCAAATGGATGAACTCTATAGAGAGCCCGTCAGGTCGAATAGCGCGATGGACACTTGAATTACAGCAATATACATATGATGTAAAGTATCGGAAGGGTACACAGAATGTTATCGCCGATGCTCTTTCTAGACAACCCCTCGAGGCTACTTGCAGCTGCGCTGTAGAACAAAGTAATCAGAAGAAATGTGCATGGTACGAACGACGCATAAACGAAGTCAAGACTAGCCCGGACCAACACCCAGAGTATATTATTGAAAACGGAAAGTTGTACCGCCATTTTCCCCGAACGGTTGGCGACGAAGATAGTGCGCCATGGAAATTGTGCGTACCCAGTTATCTCAGAAATCGCGTTATGATGGAAAACCACGATGCTCCTACCGCTGGCCACTTAGGAATACGCAAAACTATAGCCAGGGTGGCAAACAAATATTACTGGCCAGGTATGTTTCACAGCATAAGTCAGTACGTCAGAGGATGTAAAAGTTGCCAAAGTTATAAAGTGAGCCAACAACAACCAGCAGGAAAGATGCTTACCCACCTTGCAGAAGAACCCTGGGCTACCGTTTGCGCCGATTTTGTGGGCCCCCTGCCAAGGTCAAAGCACGAAAATACGATGTTAATCGTTTTTGTAGAAAAATTCTCGAAATGGACAGAAATGATGCCACTTCGAAGGGCAACAAGCGACCAACTAATAAAAGCATTTAGAAAACGAATTTTGTCAAGATTTGGAGTGCCCAAAGTGCTAATTACAGACAATGGAGTCCAATTTACAAGTCGGAATTTTCAATGCTTTTTACAAGATCTCGGAGTACAGCAAAGGTACACAGCACCATACACTCCACAGGAGAACCCTACAGAGCGTACAAATAGGACCATAAAGACAGTGATAGCTCAATTTACAGAAGAAAACCAGAACACGTGGGACGAGCTACTCCCCGAACTAACTCTCGCCTATAACACTGGCTAATCGGAGTCCACCGGTTATAGCCCTGCGTTCATTGTTCAAGGACGAGAGTCTTCCCAGAACACTTTTCGATGAATTTACTACTGGAACCGGCCAAGAAGCGATTTCCCCTAACAAACATGCAGCACGTCTAAAAGGGTGTTTAAAATTACTAGGAGGAATATGGAGCACGCCGCACAATCGCAAGCTAGACACTACAACTTAAGGCGCAGAACATGGAAACCAGAATTGGGCCAATTGGTGTGGGTAAAACAGCATCACCTGTCAAAAGCAGCAAAATTGGCACCTCGATTTGACGGCCCATATGAAGTAGAAGCATTTGTGTCGCCGGTCACCGTCCAGATAAGAAAGCCAGGCCAGAAGCGTACCCGCACCGCCCACATTGCCGAACTTAAACCATACCACACCGTTTAGCGCATGGTACTGAATCTCCCGCAGCGGAGTAGTAATAACAAGCGTCGAACTACCGGTGAAGTAAGGGAGGAATGTGACGAGGAAAAACATGTCCCCAGTTTTGCCGCACATGCTAAACACAACAACACGATACCATTCCTAAACACATAAGAAGACACAAGAACAACACATTTACTACATATGGAATTTATTTAATAACTTAAAATAACTATAATAACTATATATAAGTTTCGAGCAAAGCACCCTGTGCCAACATAAATAGTTTACCATCATTTATATATATGTGTGAACAACGGTCAATGCGACAAAATTAAGCAACAACAAGAATAGCATACACAAAGCTAAAGACCAAGAGCAACATGAGTACCAACAATTAGCAACATTAGATTAAGCGCCAACGGGAACGCGATAACTTCGATGGGAGACCAGGGCGACCCAGCAACACGATGTGTATGTTTCCGAAAACCACTGAGCAGTATCAACATGTCAACGAGAGCATAAGTAGCAGAGCGGGGCAACACTACTGAGCGATGTCAACATGTTACCGGAAACATGAGTACGGATGGCTAACAGCGAAACAGAGAAGCCATCAACAATTAGCAACATTTGATTAAGCGCCAACGGGATCGCGAGTACTTCGATGGGTGACCAGCAACACGATGCGTATGTTGCCGAAAACTACTGAGCGGTATCAACATGTCGACGAGAGCATAAGTAGCAGAGAAGGGCAACACTAATGAGCGGTGTCAACATGTTAACGAAAACATGAATATAACGAGATAACAGCGATGCTGCTATGATCAACCAGCAGAGGTATGCAATAAATTTTATGATGAGAAGACAGTCAGTTGCTGACAGACAATCAAAGCAAGGAGTTGCTGGCAGACAGGCGAATCGAGCGGTTGGCATTACTGGAGGAACTACAGGACTTGGAAGAAGAAATCTGGACGGACGCAACAAAAGAGGCGCAGACAAAAGAACTGCTCAAGGAATTTGCAGTAAGAACTTTCAGAAGGAAAGGTGACAAGGATAACAGGTGAAAAGCAAGGGACCACATAGCTTATAGGCGCACCATAGCTTATAGGCGCACCATCAGGTCGCAAGGGACCACATAGCTTATAGGCGCACCGTCAGGTCGCAAGGGACCACATAGCTTATAGGCGCACCGTCAGGTCGCAAGGGACCACATAGCTTATAGGCGTACCGTCAGGGACCACATAGTTTTTAGGCGCACCGTCAGGTCGCAAGGGACACAATCTAGCCAGGAAGCACACGGTTAGGGCATAAGGTCCACAACGACGATCCACCAGAGTTTCCGCCAACCACCATACCCACTTTCGAACGAGAGTCGAACGTCAACAACCTCAATCACCGCCGCATTGCTCACCACATCGCCTTAATATTTTATAAAATATTTTTAAGAAATAAAATCTAAAACATTTATAAAATATTTTGAAAAATAAAATCTAAAACATTTATAAATAAAGCCTTATTTGGAAGAACCTGCAAAAAAATTCTTATTTTGTGACGAATTCTGGACACGACTGAGCATACCTCAGCTATAGAGCCGGAAGACCGGCAGCTTCGTTACAGTTTATTAAACGTACTTGGGCTGCCTTAATCCAAAAGTGCAATAATAAAATGTTGGTCTCAAATGGCTTAGGTGATAAAAATCGCGAAAGTTTTCAAATTCAGTGCATAATATTAAGTGTGTGGAATAAAGGCCAAAATAAAGACTAAACGCAAAAAATTATAAATTTAAATAAAAGGAAATAAATATTTTATATATTTATTTAAAATAAATTTTGTATTTATTTTCAGATTTCCACATATTCCTGACTTAAAGCAACATTGGGTTGAATCACTAGCTTTAGATCCTAATTTGGTTAATAAAATATCAGGGCTCTCCCCACGTAACTTTTAAAACGATTATCGTTTGAACAATGCTATCCGACGATATCGTTTTTAGTTTGCTTCATATAGTCCATCGCTATCGTCTCGTCTATCGTTGAGTTTTCTACAGTTTGAAAGCCTCTGCAAAACATTTATTCAGTACCAAAAGTGACATTTAATTTTATGTTGAATTTGTTTTTGGATTTGTTTGCTTCAAAAGTGAAAATTTAAGGTAAAATGTAAGAATATTTAATAAGTTATTTTGATGATAATGTTTTGAAAATATATTCTTCGGCAGCGACACCTAAGTAAATGGAAATATTGCTACACTTTATTGATGAATATCCGCGGCTGGGCCACAATTACGGAGCAAACATAGCAGGAACGACATTCCATCTATTTGTTAAGGACCACTTTAACAAACAAGCGCCCAAAATATTTAAAAATAATTTTTATTATTTCCAACCAGAAAAATAGCCAAACGATACCAAATTAGCTATCACGCCAAGTAATCGTTTCGACGATACCATTTGACAGTTGTTTGCCATGAATCAAGCAAAACGATATCGTTTAGACGATGCATAAAATTGAAGGTTACGTGATGTTAAAGTATCGTTGAAACGATATCGTCAAACGATTCTCTTCATACGTGAGCCCAGTTGTTTGCTCAAATCATTTTTTTGAAAATGAGTACATCGGCTTCTCAAAGTTGAGCAGAAATTTATTTCCATCAGCGGCACTGTGTTTAGAAAAAAAATTAATTTTATTTATCTTCACTTAATTTATTGAAACCCATTTTTTTATATATAATTTTTTAATATAATATGTATAATAAATGTAATAAGTATATAATTTAGAAACTTTTTATATATAATTTTTTATTTATAATTATTTATAATTTTATTAATATATAAAATTTAATGTATGAATATAAATGAATACAAACTCAGTAGATAGCTTTTACCATAATTTTTTACTTTACTAATATTCTTTTTTGTTCTAGGGTGAAATAGGCCTACTGGGGACCGAACACCCACAAAAAAAATCGGTAACGCACCAAATTGTATACTATACTATACTATACTATACTATACTATACTATACTATACTATACTATACTATACTATACTATACTATACTATACTATACTATACTATACTATACTATACTATACTATACTATACTATACTATACTATACTATACTATACTATACTATACTATACTATACTATACTATACTATACTATACTATACTATACTATACTATACTATACTATACTATACTATACTATACTATACTATACTATACTATACTATACTATACTATACTATACTATACTATACTATACTATACTATACTATACTATACTATACTATACTATACTATACTATACTATACTATACTATACTATACTATACTATACTATACTATACTATACTATACTATACTATACTATACTATACTATACTATACTATACTATACTATACTATACTATACTATACTATACTATACTATACTATACTATACTATACTATACTATACTATACTATACTATACTATACTATACTATACTATACTATACTATACTATACTATACTATACTATACTATACTATACTATACTATACTATACTATTGTCATACGCAGATGTTATAAAAAAGATGAAGCAACAAATAAATCCCACTGATATCGGTGTGGAGATAAGGGGTATCAGAAGGACAAAAGCTGGAGACTTACTCGTTCAACTAAAAAAAGGCGAAGGCCAAGCTGAAAAGCTCAGAAACGCTATAGGTAACACGCTTGGTGAAGATGTCATGATTAGAGCGGTTACCAAAAATCATATTCTTGATATCAGAGACATGGATGAGTCAACAGATAAAGATGAACTTGTTAATGCTCTTATGAAGGCAACAAAAGTAGAAGAACCCACAACGTTCAAAATATTAAATCTTAGAACATCGTTTGGAGGAACCAAACAGGCGCTCGTTCAACTACCTGAGCACTTAGCAGCTCCACTACTCCGTACGAGGCAAGTCAGAGTAGGATGGGTTATGTGTAGGCTGAGGAGTAAGATTAGAGCTCAGAAATGTTTCAGGTGCCTAGAACAGGGTCATATTTCGAGCCAGTGTAAAGGTACAGATAGAAGCAATCTATGCAGAAAATGCTGTAATCCGGGACACAAAGCTAAAGAATGCAAAGCGGAAACGAGATGCATACTATGCCATGAAATTGGCTCAATAAATTCTCAGCATTATATTGGTAGTACAGCGTGTGCAATCAACATAAGAAATAAAGCAAGGAAATGATCACTAAATTTCTACAGATCAATCTAGGACGGGGTAGAGAAGCGCAAGACCTGATGATACAGAAGGCGACAGAGATTAATGCAGACATACTTTTAATAAGCGAACCGTACAGAAACCCACCATCACAAGTTTGGTACGAAGACAAAAACCATTGCGCAGCCATCATGGTAAGAAACAGAAGATTAATAATAAGCGAAGTTGATGAAAGCAACGCTGGCTTCGTATATGTCACAGTGGGCAAAATTAGGGTATATAGTTGCTACTTTTCACCAAATATAGACTTTAATTTGTTTGCAGAAGCCCTTAACATACTTGATGTTTCTATCAGGTCCTCAAAATATAAAGTGATCATTGGAGGAGACTTCAATAGTAAATCTACAGAATGGAACTCCAAAAAATGGATAAAAAGGGTACTACAGTGTGTGAAATGGTTGCTAGTCTTGGTCTTACGATATTTAATATCGGAGACAAACTTACCTTTCGGAGAGGTACAGGTGGTAGTATTATCGACATCACCTTTGGAACGACAAACCTCTACAATGAAAACATGAATTGGATAGTGCTGGAAGATCTCACCTTAAGTGACCACCAGTATATCTCATTTAATATAGATGAACGTCCAAATATAAGTGTAGAAGATGCAAATTTCCCAAGATGGAACGTCAGAAAACTTGATGACAAAAATTGTCCGATTATATTACTCGGGCTAAGGATAGAAATATGGATAACCAATCCGAAAATATAAATGTAGAAAATGCCGCAGAGTCGCTGACGAAGATACTCACAAAAGCGTGTAATGTCGCAATGCCAAGAGCTCAAAAATACAATAACAAGCGCCCAGTATACTGGTGGAATGCTAAAATACGTGAGTTGAGGGCGAAATGCCTTGCAGCGCGTCGAGCGTCAACACGAAACCATGATAACCAGCTCTTAACGGTTGAGTATAAAACGGCACGTAAAACCTTAAGAACAGCCATAAAAGAGAGTAAGAAAAGATGCTGGACAGAGCTATGTAAAGAAATAGATTCCGACCCATGGGGCAAACCGTACAAAATTGTGATGAAAAAGCTTGGTGGAATTAAACCTATACCCGGCATTAAAGAACCAGTGTGGGCAACAACAATAGTAGAAACACTATTTCCATTCGATGAAGATGGGCTAAGAAGAGAACCAAATTATCAAGTCGAAGGTTTCATCCCTCTGAACGTAGATGACATTACACATGCATGTAGTAAACTAAAAATAGGTAAGAGCCCAGGACCAGATGGTATACCAAATGAGGTCATAAAAGTAGTATGTGAGATATGGCCAGATCTTTTACTTGAAGTCTTCAATTCATGTCTAATAAACGGAATCTTTCCAGCTAAATGGAAAATACAAAAGTTAGTTTTGTTACGAAAGGGAAATAAACCATTAAATGAGCCTAGTTCCTATAGACCACTCTGTATGTTGGATTCACTAGGAAAACTATTAGAGTACGTACTGCTAAAACGTTTGGAAGAGCGCATAGATGACCTTGGCGGACTATCCCCTATGCAACATGGCTTCCGCAAAGGGAAGAGTACAGTTGATGCCATTAGCGCAGTATGCAATAAAGCTATACAGGCCAAAACAACAGGAGAATACTGCTCAATAATAACACTAGATGTTAAAAATGCCTTTAACACAGTAAAGTGGAAAGTAGTACTACAAGCTTTCAGAAACCAACGTTTAGATAACTATCTCTTTAACATAGTATCAGACTATCTGGATAACAGAATTTTAATCTATGAGACGGAAAATGGTATAAAAGAGTACCAAATAGCAGCAGGTGTACCTCAGGGCTCAGTATTAGGACCATTCCTGTGGAATGTAATGTACGATGGTCTACTGAATTTGGAATTACAAGAAGGTGCAAAACTAATAGGTTACGCTGATGATATTGCTCTGGTAGTAAACCAGCGAACTGCCGAATTAATCGAGATAGTTGTAAACGATAGCTTATGTCGTTGTAACAGATGGCTGCGAAGAAACGGTTTGAAACTTGCAGTTCCAAAAACGGAAGCAATTCTAGTGACAGATCGTAGGGTCTTCAAAATACCGAAAATACGTCTACAAGATAGAGAGATACCCTTTAAACGAAGCTTATGCTATTTGGGTGTGCAATTAGATGACAAACTTAGCTTTGGACAGCACGTAGTAAATATTCGTGACAAAGCTTTGCGAACGGCAGCATCATTGGCCAGAATAATGCCAAACTGTGGTGGCCCAAGGCCGCAGATGAGAAAATTAATAAACAGCGTAGTACACTCCCAGCTTCTTTATGCTGCTCCAACCTTTGTCAGGGCACTGAATCTGAAGAAAAATATGAGGGAACTACAGAAAGCACAGAGAGTTAGTGCTCTCCGTATTATATCAGCGTACCGTACAGTGTCCACAAGTGCGGCATTAGTGCTTGCAGGTCTGCCACCAATAGACTTATTAATACTGGAAAGAGAAGAAATATATACCGAATCTAAACTTATAAGTTGGGCGAACACTAATTCACAAGAGCGAAAGAAAAAAATTTCAGAAATAAAAATTAATGCCAGGGACAATGTAGTGACTAAATGGCAAGAACGTTGGAATCAAAACATGAACGGGAGCTGGACATATAGCCTTATCCCCAATATAAAAGTCTGGCTGGAAAGACGACATGGAAACATGGGATATTTTCTGACTCAGGCTATGACAAACCATGGTAGTTTTAACAAATACCTGCATAGATTTAAACTAAAAGAAATAAGCAGCTGTGATTCATGCGCAGCGCTAGAAGAAGATGCAAAGCACATACTTTTCGAATGTGAAAAGTGGTTGGAGGAGAGACGAGCTTTAAATGATATGCTAGGTGTTACATTAACTGAAGAGAATCTGTTGAACGAAATGCTAAAATCTGAACATGCATGGACTTTGTGTGAAAGACACATAAATAAAATATTAAAGGAGAGAAACTTTAGTAGTTCCGAACCTCCTTGCTTAAGGAGGACGTAGGAATCTTACGAAATCAAACCCCCGTCCTGATGAAATGCTGACGCGGTTCCGGGGTGGAGCTGGTGGAGTATCGTGGGGCCACTAGATGATAGCGCGCTATCACTACGTCCAACAAAAAAAAAAAAAAAAAAAAACTATACTATACTATACTATACTATACTATACTATACTATACTATACTATACTATACTATACTATACTATACTATACTATACTATACTATACTATACTATACTATACTATACTATACTATACTATACTATACTATACTATACTATACTATACTATACTATACTATACTATACTATACTATACTATACTATACTATACTATACTATACTATACTATACTATACTATACTATACTATACTATACTATACTATACTATACTATACTATACTATACTATACTATACTATACTATACTATACTATACTATACTATACTATACTATACTATACTATACTATACTATACTATACTATACTATACTATACTATACTATACTATACTATACTATACTATACTATACTATACTATACTATACTATACTATACTATACTATACTATACTATACTATACTATACTATACTATACTATACTATACTATACTATACTATACTATACTATACTATACTATACTATACTATACTATACTATACTATACTATACTATACTATACTATACTATACTATACTATACTATACTACACTATACTATACTATATATACTATGTCTGACTGTGTACATGCCTTTACATGTTTGGATGTGTGTATTTATTATTATTTCTTTTTTTTTCTAGTTATTATTAATTTATTGTATTGGTAATCTTATTAAAGATATATTTAAAATATTTAATACATTTCATATATATTTAATATATATTTAATAATATTTACATCACTAAATAAGAAATTCACACTTCATTTATAAATTAAATACATTTTAATAAATTTATCAAAATGCATATTTCATTTTCATACAACTTCATTTCACTTATTACACGTATTTGCAAAGTTTGTGGGCCACAAATTATGCAATAATTTTTGTCCTCACAAGTTGGTTGGATTTTTTTTTTAAATGTATGTACAGGGTTGCCCATATTCGACGAACCCATCTGGCAACGCCATAACTTTTGACAGAGATGTCAGATCGCTTAATGACATACCGCGTTTGAAGCGTCAGTCCAAGCAGATTTTTACCATGGAACAATACACGCCACGCGAGCGCTCTGAAATAGTTGAAATTTACATTCAACAGAAGAAGTCAATTGTGAAAACTCAACGTGCTTTTAAAAGATTAAAAAATGTGAGAAATGCACATTGAATGGGACCGTAAATAAGCAAAATTGCCGTATTTACGCCACTAAAAATCCTCAGGAGATTCAAGAAGTGCCTCTTCATGACGAAAAAGTCACAGTTTGGTGCGGCGTTAGTGCGAAAACGGTCATTGGGCCGTTTTTCTTCCAAAATGAAAATGGCCATGCTGTTACCATCAACCAGGAGCGTTATCGCGACATGATGACCAATTTTGTGATGCCAATTATTCGTCGAAAGCGTATGAGGCAGTTCTGGTTTCAACAAGACGGCGCTCCACCGCACACAAGTCGCATAACAATCGATTTTCTGAAGAATTTGTTTCCGGGCCGTTTGATGTCGAAAAGTGGTGATTTGGACTGGCCACCGCGTTCGCCCGATTTGACGCCGCCTGACTTCTTCTTGTGGGGATATTTGAAGTCAAAGGTTTACGTTAACAAGCCAAAGACCGTAGAAGAGCTCAAGGACAACATTCGTGAAGAAATAGCCGCTATTCCGGCCGAAATGTTGGCGAAAACGATGGAAAATGCTGCAAAAAGGGCACAATACGCCATCAACGCCAGAGGCGGCCATTTGAGAGATATCATATTCAAAAATTGATGTAAACAAATCTACTTGAAACAAATTAAATGATTAAGATTGCCAACCGCCAAATTTTTATTTTTTTCTTTGATTTTTTTAAAAAAAACATGGGTCCGTCGAATATGGGCAACCCTGTACATCGATAACTCCTAAAGTACTTGCCCAATTGCCGCAATTTTTTGTCAACAGATAAAATTGCGTTATTGGACAAAAGGACGTGGCAATATAAGAAAAATACTGTTTCTCAGTTACTGTTACAGTTACTAGGGTACAAAAATTCGTTACAAAAATAGGCAAAATTGTTATCGTAATCTCTAAAAAGGAAGAAAAAAACTTGTTAACAAAAACAAAACCAACTTCAAAACTACTATAAAGTAAAAAATAATTTTAAATTACTTTTCACATTAATTCTAAGTCAAATTTGATCATTTATTTATATGTATTATTTAATTGAAAATCTTATTATTATAATTTTTTTCTATTTTGTATTATTATCATAAATATATTAATTTCTCCATGACTATAAGACTTTAAAGCCAGAGCGTTTATTTTAAAAAGTCTGTTTATATAAGCGCCGACTTTAAAGGTTTTATATTCATATAGAAATTAATATTTATTTATTAATTTATTTGTTCGATTGCTCAATCTTAATAGGTTTTATAGCAAATTAAAAATTATAAAATAAGATATTTAATACAATTCAAAAATATAAAGCATGATTTTGATTGAAATCAAGTATTATTAACAAACTAAAAAGTTTTAATAAATTGCTTAAAGTATATAATTTTATTAAAGTATAAAAATAAAAAAAGTTAAGTCAAATCGATAATATCAGACAGCATAGCAGGGTTGCGTTTTTAAGACAAACAAGGTCAAGTTAGGAATACTATAAATAAATATTTATGATAATACAAAATAGAAACAAATTATAATAATAAGATTTCCAATTTAATAAAATATATAAATAAATAATCAAATTTGACCAAGGATTAATGTGAAAAGTAACAGATGACTGGCTTATCGTGATGCTTTTCTGCTGGCCAACTGGCCTTTGGAAACAACCAGTTGCATAGAACCAAAGTGCAGCCAACACCTAGCGATATAGAGTTAAAGTATATTATAACATGATAACAATGCTACTCACTTGGTTTTTGGGCCGATAGAGCTGAAATTTAAGTTCTTTCCAAGTCACTACGAAGTGAATCTATTAAAAAGTGTGTTATTTCAGGTATAACTAAGTGGTATAACTTTCTAAACTTTGATTAATTTAAATCGACTGGACTGTCTAACCTTCAAAGAATACTCCACTCAAACACTCTGTCTCGCATAGAAATTTCATCGCTCATCAATGCAGCATCCATTCCCAAATATTGAAATGCCTTTTTTGGTTTATTTTTATATTTTATTCAATAAAATTTACAAAACACTTCAATAAAATATTGGTTATCGTTGTTTATGTTTAGTTAACGGCGCCTAAATATTTGTAGTTAAGCTGTCGACATATATCGTTTACGAACTGTCAAAATTATCGACAAAAATTGCTTATCGAGATGTTGGGAATACCAGTTAACATTAATTGTAGCTAAGGGCAGTTAACGGTAGCAATAATATCGTTAAAGGCGTTTGAGAATTCCACTACAGAAGTGCTATTCGAGCTATTGGGTCTGCTCATTATGTTAGAGAATATAGAGGTTATTTTTTAGAGAGTAAATGCCAGTCAACCAGAAGTGCCATTCGTGCTATTGGCGCTGGTTCTCTCTAGTCGGTAGAGCTATTCCTGTAGATAGCAAAAGTCAGCAGACCAGAAGTGCCATTCGTGCTATTGGGACTTGTCTTTATTTTAGAGAATATAGAGGTTATTCTTTAGAGAGTAAGAGCCAGCGGACCAGAAGTGCCATTCGTGCTATTGGCGCTGATTCTCTCTAGCCGATAGGCACGACGGAAAAGATACGCAGTTCTGTTCGGGCCACAGCCGGGCTGGGTCTATATCAGAGTGTGAAGGCTGCGACACGCAATAAAGAAGATGCGGTACAGAACGGCCACGAGATATTTTATATATTAGTGCAAAGGCTACGACACACGGGATAAAGTAGGCTTTATATAAAGACCACAACAGGCAGTACCTACTGGTATAAAGGCACGGGGCGCGTTAGAAATAAAGACAATAGTAACGTTATATATAGTAATGAATAAAGAAGGTTTATTTGGAAAGAAAACTAGAAGGTTGTTTTGATTGAAGTAGATTCACAACTTGGTCAGTAAATAAATTTTTGCAACGAACCCTGTAGCGGAATTCCCAAAATCTTAACGTGCTACAATCGCTAACGTTAACTAACAACGTTTATAGCTTGCAGTAACGTTTACTGTATTCTCATTTCGAGGCTAAGCCGTTAGAAAAGTTAGCGTAAATATTGTTAATAAATTTTTTAAATATGGTAGCACTGGCGTTTGACAGCTAAATTTTACGAAAGGGTTGAAAGAAGAATAGTGAAAAGTCAAACAAAACGTTAAAAAGTCAAAAATATTGAAGTCAAAAAATATACACGCAGGTAAAAAAAGAAGCAGCCGGGCCACAGCAGAACAATATAGGCTAATGCTGGACTTTTTTGGGGCACAAAAAGGCATGGCAGAAGGGAGGTTTGTGGCACTGCATGGTCGGCATGAAGCCGCCAACAAGTGGGAAGAACTGGCTGGCCAGCTCAACAGTGTCGGTGGAGTCGAGAAGTCCGCGGCGCAGTGGCAAGTGGTAAGTTGAATAGTATATAAGTCTAATATCTATGTTAAAATGTAATTTTTTTCCCATTTTAGGCCTGGCGTGATCTCAAATGCAGGATGTCGGTGAAGGCAAGAGAACTGAGGAAACAAATGGCGTCTACAGGTGGGTAGCCTTTGTCTCTTTCTGCGCTCACTGAGCTAGAAAATCGTGTGTTGGGCATCCTTGGCACGGAATATGTGGAAGGGAGCAGCACCTGCGCTGACAGCATTCCATACATTAAAATTTATGAAAAGTTTTATTTATGGTGTCTTATTAGATAGAAACTCCATTCCTGGTATTTGCTCTAAAGGTGGGGGTGTGTTGATTGCAGTCAAAGCGACACATTTCTCTGAAGAGTTATTAATTCCAGAATCCTTGGACATTGAATTCTGTTGTGTTCATGTTAAGTTTTGGTTCCTTGAGCCTTTTTATTACATGCTCATATATTCCTCCCCTTTCTACCTTAGAAGTTTATAGCAAATATTTGGCTTCTATTAGTAAAGTTTGCTCAAAACTGCAATCAAATGATCATATTTTAATAACTGGAGATTTTAACCTGCCAAACGTTTCTTGGAACTGCTGTTCTGAAATTCCTGAAATTTTGTTACCTTCTTCTGAAAGTTCATCCGATAATTACTTTTTAAACGAGCTCTCAATCCAAGGGCTATTCCAACTTAACTGCATTTTTAACAAAAATAATCGTTTGCTTGATCTGGTGTTTTTTGATGACAGCAATATCGCTTCTGTGTCTAAATCAGATCCTCTAGTTACACCCGAAGATTCTCATCATCCAACATTAGAAATTATTTTAAATTTTCCAAAACCATCTGCGCAGTATTCTGATTCTCAACCACCTATTGAGTTTAACTTTAAAAAAACAAACTACGTGATTTTGAAGAATAACTTGTCTAATATAAACTGGAATTCTATTCTAAATATTAATACAAATAGTTTATCTTCTCAGAGTCTTGATGATGCGGTATATGCGTTTAATAGAACGCTCAATGATTGTTTTCTTAAAGCTGTTCCGCAAAGGAAAGCCTCCTTGACATCGGGTCCGGTATGGTATACAAATGAATTAAGAAAAATGAGGAATTTGAAATCTAAATATTATAAAAAATATCAAAAAACACATAACATATGTGATTTTGGATGCTATACCTCGATTAAATACAGTTATCAACAGTTATGCAAACAATCCTATAATACCTACTTAACAAAAGTAAAATTAAACATCAAATCTGATGCTAAATCCTTCTGGAACTTTGTTAACACAAAACGCAAGATTGATTCCTATCCTTCTTTTATGAAGTATAATTCGGTTGAGTCTGATAATGATAATAGTATTTGCAATCTTTTTGCTGACTTTTTCAAGTCGACTTATTCATCATCGTCCTATGATTATTTAAGTTATCCTTTCAATATTCAATCTGGGGATATATATTTCCCAATAATTGACACAAACACAGTCTTATCATTTTTAAAAAATATTAAAACATCATATAAAAGTGGTCCTGATAACATACCTTCGTGTATATTAAAATACTGCTGTGAAGAATTAGTAACTCCAATCTCTTTACTATTTACTTCATCATTAAAATCCTGCTATTTTCCTGCAGCCTGGAAGCATTCATTTATCATTCCGCTGCATAAATCCGGAAATAGGTCTTTAATTGATAACTACCGTGGCATCGCAAAATTGAGCGCTTTGCCTAAACTTTTAGAGGCAATTGTTACATCACGACTATCGCATAGCATTAAATCTTTAATGTCTCCTTTCCAACATGGATTCCTTTCTGGAAAATCCACTGTTACTAACCTTCTCGAATTTCCATCAAAAACTATAGAAAACTTTGGAAAAGGCATGCAGACTGATGTTATTTACACGGATTTTAGCAAAGCTTTTGACGTTGTAAATCACAAACTATTGATCTTAAAATTACATCTTGTTGGATTTCCTATACCGTTGGTAAAGTGGATTGAATCTTACTTAAGCAATAGAACACAATCTGTTCTTTTTAAGCTCAAGAAATCACACGAGTTTCCTGTTACTTCAGGAGTACCTCAAGGAAGTCATCTTGGGCCTCTTCTGTTTCTACTTTTTATAAACGATTTGCCATCTGTCATAATGCATTCCAGCATCTTAATGTTTGCTGACGACGTCAAACTCTTCCTTTCTTTTAAAAATGATAATGACGCTGTATTTTTGCAAGCCGACATAGATCATCTTCATAACTGGTGCAAAACGAACCGTATGAACCTCAACATGAAGAAATGCAAGCATATGTTTTTCTCGCGCAAACCACCAATTAAATGTACCTTCAAAATTTGTGGTTATCCATTGGAGTCCTTAGATAGCTTCAATGATCTTGGAGTTACAATGGATCCTAAACTACGCTTTAATATTCATGTAAATAAAATAATAAATAGAGCAAATAGTACTTCAGGATTTATTAAACGTTGGGCAAAAGAGTTTAATGATCCTTTCATAACGAAAACCTTATTCACTTCCCTAGTGCGGCCTATCTTAGAATACGCTTCAGTTGTTTGGTGCCCAAGATACGGTTGTTACATAGACGACATTGAATCAGTGCAGAAACAATTTCTTTTGTTTTGCTTAAGCTATCTTTATTGTAATACTGATTTTCACTTACCACCTTATGAATATCGGTTACAACTCTTAAATCTTCCTTCTTTAAAAAATCGGAGAATTATGATAAATGCTTGTTGGATTATAAAACTTTTACATGGCTATGTAAACAGTCCATATTTATTGAGTAAAATATATTTTAATATTCCTCTTCGTCCTAGAAGATCTTTTGAGTTACTCCACATGAACTTTTGTAGAACTAATTATTTGCAAAATGAACCTCTTAGAAGCGCTTGCGGTGATTTTAATTTTGTATCTGATGTTATATCCTTAAGTGAATCCATGGACTCAATCAAACATAAAATTATAGATTACCTGCAGTACCGTCATTGATTATGTAAAGTTCTTTCAAACATATATCTGATGCATCTGGTGATTTGTAAACACATTAATATAACAATCTAAATGGACCTAAGCGTAAAATGGAAAATTTTGGAGTATAAAATATCTAAATAATCTGAATGGACCTAAACCTGGGATCTTCAATTGCCTCATATCTTCAAGATGGTTGTGACAACATTTGTTGACGGTACCGTGGTGTCTTGGTGTCTTTTTACCTCTTGAAACACTACGTTAGATCGATTTGTAATATATTAATATGAGTGGCCGATAAGACCTAGTTTGTCTCGGTGCCTGCGTTCGCAACTGGTTTTCTTTATTTTATGAAAATTGGTTTGGTGAAGTTGACCTAGTTTGTCGAGTAACCACCCTGTCAAGCCAGGATTTCACCGGCTTCAGGGAGACAGAACGATATATATTATATATATACCTATTGGAGTGGTGTTTTATTGGGTATGAGACCTTGTTTGTCACACGACTCCGCCGTATACAAAAATTGTTGCTAACTTGACCTTGTTTGTCTTGAAAACGCAACCCTGCTATGCTTATCGATTTTGACTTAACTTTTTTTCTATTATTTTTTATACTTTAATAAAATTATATACTTTAAGCAATTTACTAAAACTTTTTAGTTTGTTAATAATACATTATTTCATTCAAAATCATACTTTATATTTTTGAATTGTATTAAATATCTTATTTTACAATTTTAAATTTGCTATAAAACCTGTTAAGGTTTAGCAATCAAGTAAATAAATAAATAAATAAATATTGTTGGTATAGCATTTGCAGATCGCCTTGGAGTCATGTGAAACTCCAATTTTGCACTCCACTCCGACGGTGCCCAACATGCTTGATGTTGACGAGGAGGCAGATGTTGCGTTGGAGGCGGTTGTGGAAACGCCAGCAAAAAAGAGGCGCACCGAAACTAGCAATAATCCGTCTGAGCAGAAGAGAACTGTTCCAAAGCGAACCGTTCTCGATGCAGCTAGAGAGCAGTTTGAAACTATTGGAACGCAACAAGCGAATGCTATAACAGTGAGTACACCCAGCTTTTTGGAGCGAGATGAGTTCTTATATTTGTTTTTTATTCTTTCAGATCCAAGCTGAAGCAGCGACAGAGAATGCCGAAGCGGCGACTCTGCAAGCGCGATCGTTGGATCGCATAGCTTCAGAGTTTGAGACATTGGCGCGGGCGTTGAACCGTATAGCTTCAGCCTTTGAACTATTGGCGCAAAGTATGGCACCTTCGTACATTGTCATCACAAATGGTGACCCATAAATTTTTATATTATTTTTTTATTAATTTATTTTCTGCGTTTTTTCCAACAATTTGTTCAACTCCTGTAAAAATTGCTACATGTAATTTGCTCAAAAATCTACCCTTGCTTTTTTTCTGGTGTAATATTGCTTTTGTTTTGTATATAAAGTTTTGTTCTGGAGTAGAGCAAATTGTTGGAAAAAACGCAGCTATTATTTATATAACTGTATTTTTTAATGAACAAATTCAAAAAACAAATGAAAGTACAAAATGAAACTTTAAGACTGCTATCCTTAGAGGATATTAATTTATAAATAAATGAATTTAAATTTGATTTGTTTTTTCTTATGCATTTTTGAAGTTAATAGTTTAATAATTGTTAAGCTCATAATAACTATACATGAGAATTTCGTTTTCGCTTTTTTATATTTGCGTAGTAATTAAGAAGCACTATAATAAGTAAGCCAATGACAACAATCAACCGTAAGTATTATTTAAAGATATAAGTAAAAATATGTGCCGTCTTTACTAGGGTAATAAAATTAGGTGCAAGAGTATGTAGAATTATAAAAAAAGACGATCAAGAAAGTAGGCGGAATTCTAAAAAGGGTTTAAGGGTACTGAAGTTCGTTACAAGAATGGGTATAATTATTTCGAAAAGTTATCATCTATAGTAATAAAACTAACTTTCTGTTTGTTTGTTTGTTTGTTTAGCCTTTATACACATCTCAGCGGCTCAAAGGTTTAGCTCATACTAGGGATACATATTAAGGCTGTGCGCGAATTGATCTAAATGCGGCCTAAACTAAAAGTGTCGATAAGACAGTGCTTCCTAATTTAGGAAGCATTTAGGTAGCTCGAGAATTTCCTAAATTATTTCGAAAGCACTACCTTATCGACCCAATTTAGTTTAGGTCGCATTTAGATCCATTCGCACACAGCATAAGTGCATCCTAGATTAAATTGTTACATACTTGGTTTTTGCCACGCCCCCTCAGAAATTGTTCTACTAACGGTAATTTTGTTATTATACTCTCTACCATTGTAAACACGATATCAAAAACACTCACATATCTTTAAAATTGTAGAAATTTTTTGTTCGACTTTTTCATAAAACATCGTTACCTAAGAATGAGAAAAAATCGACATGAAAATCAAATTTTGGAATTTCACTGCAAATATCTCCGCTATTCATTTATATATATCATCAAATTTTTTTTTGTTCAAAAGTTCAATAAAAGCATTTTACAAAAATAGTTTGAACTGTACCGTTAGTAAAAATATTGACTTTTTACTCAAAAAGTGACTCAAAAATTGTTTTTGTTATAAAAAAAATTCAAGTAAAAATTGCACATATGACAACACTTTTCAAAAATTCTTAAAGCTAAGCGCAAAAATTATTTCACTGTTTTTGTCATCAAAACAACAAGGGTACCTCCTTTGATTTTCTTTTAATGAATATGGTTTTTTAGATAATATAAATAATAAGTTTTTAATAAGTGACATAATTGAAGAATAGTAAAAACTCAAATATAAACTTTGTTTTGAATATGTTTTTTTAATATGTTTTTTAGATAATATCATCAAATAATAAGTTTTTAAAAAGTGGCATCATTGAAGAATGAAAACTCAAATTTAAACTTCTTTTTTTTATTATATGCAGTAAGAAATTTTTTTTGCTCATACATATGTGGTGCTCTATTACGTCACCACATAGAGTAAATCTCTACAGCCTATTTTACCTGTTCGTTACATTGATACTTACCTTTTGGTTACATTAATACTTACCTTTTGTTATATTGTACTTACCTTTAGTTACATTAATACTTACCTCTTTGTTATATTGTACTTACCTTTAGTTTCATTAATAACGTATTATACTTACACTTGCCTATAAAACACTTGTTATAAAAAAACATTTTGAATTGTATTCAGTTATTATAATTTCAGAAATTTTCATTTTGAAAATTTCAGTATTAAAAATTTGTTCAAAGAAAATTGTTCGAATAAAAAATTATAAAATAAAAAATTGGTTTTAAAATAAAAAATTAATTTTAAACGAAATCCATAAACGTTCGCACTAAAACTGGCGATCCTGCGACACGAACAC